>JAOUZG010020552.1:2127711-2158512 GCA_026289955.1 Argiope argentata
TTACGTTGAATTTATTTTTATCAACTATACGTTTGAATTATTTTTTTACGTTGAATTTATTTTTATCAACTATACGTTTGAGAAGAAATGTTATTCTTATAGAGTTTCAAATATGTGCTTATACAGGTCCAATACAACAATATTTTGTCAACAAAAAAAAATCGTTTGCTTTATTTTCCATATCTAAAACAAAGTATCGTCTGACAAAGCCTAGAATCCTTTGACCTCCTTTGAGGAAAAAAGAAGAGGACATTCTTTCTTCTAAAATATGCACAGAATTCGTCTTTAACTGCAAAACTTTCCATTTTTAGACCCTGTAAGTATATGGGTCTATAAAGGATTACTTTTTCCTCCTGTGGACCCCCGACGTCCTGAAACGTACTAAATGAGGCAGAATTTATCGGGGATACATCGAGAGGAAAGTAGCTTCATGCCTTTTTTATGTCCCAGGAACTCCTGTTTTACGACCCTTTCTGGAGATCAAAGACTGTCAAAGATGGTAAAAGCACGGGGACTACAAAAGCATCTGCAAAGCGCTCTGCCCTGAAGACGTTGTTCTTTTTCCTTCTTTTTTTTTCTTGTTCTTTTAAGTCGTATTGTGATCCAGAGTAACAAAGCAAACTTTGATATTTTCTTATCTAGTGGTATTGAAAAAAAAAGTTCTTTTTTTTTTCTTTGAAAATTCGATAAATGTTTAAAGAATAAAAAATGTCTTTAAAATTAGGCTGTTAATGTAGTTTAATCTTTGATTAAATTATTTGTCTTAAAATTGTTTTCTTTTGCGGTTGGAGAAACTAAATCATAAATGAATCACAACACAGACACAAACAATAAATTTATGTATAGATAATAATCTTAATCTCATTTCAATCCTAATTAATTTCTCAATTTTTATCCTAATTTAGTCTATTTAACTTTATTGTAAAAAGTTCTTCTATTTCTTGGTCTAAGTCTTATATTTATTTAATTAATTGTTCTTTTAAGTCGTATTGTGATCCAGAGTAACAAAGCAAACTTTGATATTTTCTTATCTGGTGGTATTGGGAAAAAAGTTCTTTTTTTTGTTTGTTTTCTTTGAAAATTCGATGAATGTTTATTAAGTAAAAAATGTTGGTTGTTAAAATTAAGCTGTTAATGTAGTTTAATCTTTGATTAAATTATTTATCTTAAAATTGTTTTCTTTTGTATTTGGAGTAATTAAATCCTAAATGAATCGCCACATAGACAAAAACAATAAATTTATTTATAGATAATAATCTTAATCTGATTTCAATCCTAATTAGTTTCTCAATTTTTATCCTATATTAGTCCATTTTAACTTTATTGTAATAAGTTCTCTTATTTCTTGGTCTAAGACTTATATTTATTTAAATAATTGTTCTTTTAAGTCGTATTGTAATCTAGAGTAACAAAGTAAATTTTGATATTTTCTTATTTGGTGGTATTGGAAAAAAAGTTCTTTTTTTTGTTTGTTTTCTTTGAAAATTCGATAAATGTTTATTAAATAAATAAAAAATGTCGTCGTTAAAATTAGACTGTTAATGTAGTTTAATCTTTGAATCAATTATTTATCCTAAAATGGTTTTATTTTGTATTTGGAGTAATTAAATTATAAATAAACACCATACAGATGCAAATAATAAATATATGCATACATAATAATCTTATTCTAATTTCAATATTAATAAGTTTCTCAATTTTTATTCTAATTTAGTCCATATTAACTTTATTCTAAAAAGTTCTCTTATTTCTTGGTCTAATTCTTATATTTATTTAATTAATACTACGTTTTTTCTATGAAATTGCCGACATCAGCATTTTTCATGCTCTGTACGAAGTGATAAAAATTCCTATATTTCCCTAAGAGATTCTCTTCCTAAATCCCTAAGTATAAAAGAAATCCCTATTAAAAAAACTCATAAAATCCCTGAAGGGAAAAAATTCGACCTCTTCAAATGTTGTGAATATAGAGTGATACATCGCTTATTATTTATATGTTTCTCGTGATAAAATAAATTGAAGTGTAAAATTCCAAAAAATTTCTTCTTCCATTTGGTCATGTAATTATTAAATTGTATTAAATATATAATATTAAAAATAGATTTAAGAAAATTCTTAAATTGTATTAGGATAAATTTCTCTCTGAGATTAACTAGTGAAATCCTCTATATGTGGGATTTTTAATCTTATTTATTTTCTCACTAAAACTTTTCCAAATGCAAAAGATTTTCGTTTCTTGGCGAAGTTTGTGGCGCAAAGTTCAGAGATTTGGCGATAGACTATATGTTTATTGAGAGAACGGCGCAAAGTTTTTACTTTTTCGTTAATTGAAAATTTAGAAGTTTTATGAGACTTTATGGAAGACTAAATCATCAATCACTTAGTTTTTGTATTGTATTTTTATCAATTAAATGAGACCCATGATCACCGTTTTATGGCGACTAAACTATCCCAGTAAGGCGATTTTGGCATAGATTTTTGAGCTTCCGTTTTTTCTTTTAATTTGTCGTAGTATAATAATGCCTTCAAAAATGGATTCATTTTACTTTCATGAAAATGTAAACATTAGAAGAAATTTCTTATGTGAATTTTCTTAATTAAATGCCTTAGGTTTATTAATTATAAACCCATTACTGTGTATTTCCAGTTTTATAAAACTTTTTTTTCAATGATATTTAATGTGATTTCATTAAATTCTCAAGTTTTGGAGGTTGCAAAATATTTTGAATAATTATTTTTAGTTAAACCTTACAATTTCTCTCCCATTTGTTTATGGACAGTCGTGGCCTGGGGGTAAGGTGTCGGCTTGTGAACCTTAAGGTTTCAAGTTCAATTCCACTGAAAAGCCATCCAGTAAGATGTCTGATGTAAGTTAAATTCCTTAGGCCAAACGTCCTTCTTTTGATGTGTTGTGGAGAGGGGGTGCATGCTCAGGTGTCGTCCTGGTCATCTGATCCCAATTGAAACGGTTGAAATCCCAATATTGCCCTAGTGTTACTTTAAAACGTGGCTTTAAAAGAACTAAACTAAACCCAATTATTTATATAAATATCTTACATTCATTTCCAATGAATCATTCATATTTTTTAATTCGTACTTTAAATTTGTTATTAAAATATTTTAACTCTGAAAAATTCATAATCATATAAATTAATATCTTATTCAAAATAAATATCGATTTCATGAAAGCAAATATTAGAAATTTCTTTAGCATGTAAAATCATTTTTTTTTCTCATCTTTTTTATACATTCTTATTTACGATTTACATTCTTGGTCATTTATAAAATATATTTTATGCTTCGAAAACTTTCACAGACGATAATACCTCAAATATTTCACACTTTCTGTATCAGTTTATTTCAACACCTTCCCAAAATTTTCCGTCACAGAAACTCCGTAACCATATTAAAATAAATCTATAACTAACGGAATTTTTGCGTGTTGAATAGACACTTGGCAAATATCGTTTGATCAATAACATGTATCAGATCTCTACTGTATCGATAGTTGGGTAATTGAATTAGGATAAATGCGATAGTTTCATTTTCTTTTTCAATCGATTCTCTTTATTCTTGCATGCAAGGAAAAATGTATTTGCTTTATCAATTTACATTGGATGCAAGTTATAGGATTTTACAGCTTGTAGCTAAATAATGCTCAAGTTTCCAAATCTTCGATAAGAATAAAAGAGTACACATACAAAATAATATGGAACTACGTGACGAAGAATATAAAAATGGAGTGTATTTTAAAATAATTATATTATATAGTTCTCATTTAAAAATTTTTATGAAATTAAAAAAAGCAGAAAACAATAAATATTTTGAAATTATTTTCCACTCATTTGGAAAAAGAAAATGAGAAAAAAAGTTAAAAAAATGACGATGATAAAAAAACATTATTTTATTAACATAGTTTAAAAAAACGTTCGTCTTTGTCAAAAACAGGAAATTAAAATCGCAAAATTTGTGTTAATTAAAGTCGTATATAGAAACTGGAGTTTCAAATATAAATTTGACAAGGCAAATCATGATTTCAAAGTTCGACGTAATAAGTGATTTAAGGAAAGTTGCCTCAAAATGTTTTTAGTATTTGTATTTATGGTAGTCCTAATTTATATTATGATTTTTTTTCTCGAAAGGTTTTTTCATATGTAAAAATCGATGTTTTTTCATCCATTTTATTTATAAAACGTATCATAAGAGTATACATTATAAAACATATTTCAATTCAGAAACGCCCGTGATACTTCAGATAATATATTAATTAGCATTTCTTTATTAACAGAAAATTGTGAAAGAAAAGTAAATAATTATTGGCTGTAATATTTCATATGATAATGATAAAATTATAAACGAATTTAACAAGAAACACTTTCTCTTGATAAAAATGTATGAACTTTTTAACATCTATCATTAAATTGTAGTAATTAGAATATATTTGCTGTCAATTAATATTTAAACTGTGTGTTTATTTTTTACTATTTCAATATCAATTTAACCTTTTTATTTTAGAAAGGTCATAGTAACAAAGAATATAAGAATCAAAAATTATATTTTTAATTATAAATAAGAAACGTTTTTAATTGTTGTATTAGCATTCTTTTAAAAGCAATAGAGTTTTAAAAGTTTAATTATCAATCAGTAACTATAAATAATCAATCCATCTTTTTTCCAACATATACATATTTTTTTCAAATTTGATGTCAAGATTTTTTTTGAAGAGCATTTTATACTTCACTTGTTTTTTTTCTAACAGTTCAATTCAAATAAACTTTTTATAAGACCTAACGGAACTGGATAAAATAACTTAATGAGCAAGATTTTTTTTAATTTCTATGTGTTAATTAATTACAATCATTGCTATTAAAGTTGATAAAAACTTACGTTATTTCTCTTTAATTATCTGGTACATTTTAATTTTAAAAAATTCATAGTTAAAAAATGTGTAATTTCGAAATAAAATAATTGAAAATTGAAAAGATAATTAGAGTAATTAATATAATTACAGCTTTCAATTCATGGTGGGAGAAATTATACATTAAACTGATTAGGTTTTAAAGTTATTACAGATTTTTTTTTGCAAAGGATAATAGTCACTTTGTATTTTAATCGTTTTTAAATACCAAACAATTAAATTGCTAGAGTACATATACGAAAGTCAAACAAAATATTTTAAAATTTCAACTTTTATCCTTTTTGACTTATCTAAAAGGTTATTATTAATATTGTTAAAATAAAAAAATGCAGACATTTAAATTCTTTTTTTTTTTACTTTAGAAGAATAAAATATTTATTCGATATTTTTCCATATATTTCTCTTAATCTAAAAAAAGTAAACAATAAAAAAATTTAACTTTTCATCGCTGAAATATTATTATTTATTTAGATAAGAGTCAAATTTCAAATGAATAATTTAATTCTAGCAGAAATAGATTATCTAATTTTTCAAAATAATGTTTAGGCTTAGCTCAAACTTATAGATCATTTTATTTACTCTGAATATAAACAGTAAATAAGGTGTCTAACTTTATAGCATAATTTAATATCTTTATTTATTCTTAAGTCAAAGAATCAAAAAATTCTTACACGTCTTTGAGGGGAAAAAATCATGTTATATAATTTAAGCTTAAATAAGTTTTTAGATGACAGATACTGTCATATCCAATAAAATTTGGGATAAAAACTTTATTTTATGTCAAACTCAAACATAAAATTTAGTTTTGATCAAAAAAATATATAAATTTTTGTCAATATTTTCCTTTTTAACTCCTCTTGCTCTTTGATGTTCACTCCTTATTTTATATTAAATTTATTAATGTAATATTTCCTAGTTCGCGAAAAATATATATTTAGAATTGGTACAAAATAAATTTCGTATAGCAATTATTTAATCATTTTGTGCTATTTTATCAATTATGAAGGGTTTTTTTAATTCGTTTTCACCACTATTTTTAAAATTCAAAATTGAAATGTTAAGGAACCTTGAAATTAATTTCCTTCATATTTTATAAAAGATCTCACCATATGTTTGGTGAACATATTGCAATCTATTTATGGATTAACAGATTAATAATTTTTGGAAAATGTTAAAATAAAGTATTCTGAATTTCAGATGTCTATTTCATAGGAAAGTAAAAACACGATTATAATGTTTCATCTTTATAAACACGAAGTATGTCAAGTTTAAAAAAATCATGTAACATTTTAAAGGTTTTTTCTTTTACAATGACTTTAATAGCTGCTTTTTCACGAAATTAATATCATGATTAAGCAATGTATTCTTAATTGCTTATATTGTAATTTTGGAAATAAAAAAGGGATATTTAATTTAGGGTACTTTTTCCTTAGTCGGGCGCCAGCAAAAAATCTCAAATGAAATTTGGCGGAATTCTACATTATTTGGCGAAATTTGCGAGCGAAAATTCGCCAAAAGAGCAGAAAAGTACCTATTTTGGTATATAAACTATTTATAAATATTATTTAATTTTTTTATATAAAATTAAAAGAAAAATATGCGTTACGACGTTTTAGTCTTTTAGTACACTTAAATACCATAAAGTTATTTTTAAAAGATTTTGATAAATACTCACAGTTTCTTATCATTTGAAAAAAAATCGATGCCGCTTTATTTTTTTATGTAAAAATTTATTTGAAAATAACTCATATCTATAAGCATTTGCAGAAGGCCTTCTAATTGGGTGAATCATGCTCAATTAAGCAATACTGGTCATTAACAACAGTTAAGATTTATCGTGACGAAAAAAAATCAATGCTTTTGTGTTAAATCTTCCGTAAATAATTAGCATTATTTCTCTGCGGACATTAAGATATAATGTCTTTAGACAAAAGGGCCATTAGATGTTTCTGAAAGAAAAAAAATAACAAAAAAAGCAAATATTTAGGTAAAATTACGCTTCTTCAGAAATGTTTTCTATTAATTATTTCATAAAATTATGATACAAACATAACAAATGCTTTTAGTTAAATTATGTGTAAGGTCTTCTTAGTATTGACTGATTTATACTAACAAAAGCGTCATAAATATTTATTATTTTTCGACTAAATATTTCTCGTATAATACATTTCTTTTATTAATCATTGAATTATTGCAAGGAAAAATATAAGTAAATGGCAGCTATAGAAATAGGCGTACATATAATATATACTTTTGAGAAATTTAATTTCTATAAATAATGTTTAGCTAAACATATGACTAAGAAAATAAAAGGAATTGATATTTTGCCAATGTTTAGTGCAAAATTACTTTAAAATTATTCTTTTTTGGTCGTTAGCAGATTAATTAAATAACACAAAGACAAAGATTTATCTGTTCATTTTTCAGATCATAATTTATATTTGTTTTAATTTACTTCATCTGAAGCTGGAGCAAATTTCAATTTAAAGCAAGTCACTCTCAATTTGCTTCAACTTAGATATGAATGAGAGTTTATGGCAAGGTAATTGGCTCTCGCCACCAGGGTGGGTATAGAAATGATGTAAGGTTGAATATCCCCTACCGATGACGGAACGTAATTCCCTCGGGAATGGTTGTACCGTAATTGGTGATAGTCTTTGGAACTCAACCTCTGTACCCGTTAATGGTCTTGCGGTGATTCGGTTATTCAGATATATTCGTGTGCCTCAGGGATAGACGAAGTGATGTGATTAAATGTGTGATTTAAAGCAAATATAATCAGAGTTCCTATTAATTAGGAAACTAACATTCGTGAAAATAAAAGTGTACGTGTTCCTGATACTGTTCTTTATCATGAAGATGCAACACTATATTTTTAACTCCAAGGAAATCATTTAAAAAATACAAAAAAATGTTTTTCAACATATTTATAATACAATCTTGCAACCAAGAAACACAAAAAAATCTCCAATTACTAAAGTTTATAACATATTCTGATGTCAAACAAATCACAAAAAAGTCCTCAATTAGTAATATTAATAATATATTCTGGTATCCGAAATTCTGTAATGTTATTCTGTAAATAATATTCATAATGTAATCTAAAGTCCGAAAAATTCTTCAATTAATAATGTTAATAATAATTAAATCCAAAATATCCACATAAAGAAATTAACAAAAATTTATAAGTTACTAATAATCATTATATATTCTGATATCGAAAAAATACAAAACATTTATTTTATTAGTAATGTTCTTAATATAATATGATGTCTAAAAAATTCAAAAAGTTTCTTCCATTAATATTTATAATATAATCTAATATAAAAATATACAAAAAAATATCTTCAATTACTAATGCTTATAATTAATTCTGATGTTGAAAAAAAAACAATTTCTTCTATTAATAATAATAATATATTCTGATGACAAAAAAATACCACATATTTCTTCAATTAGTAATATTCATCATATATTTTGATGCTCAAAAAAATAGAAAAAAATATCTTCCGTTACAAATGTTTATGATATATTCAGATGCCGAAAAAATGTATTTTGTTACTAATGTTTATAATATTATGTCTGTAAAAATGAAAAAGAAAAATATCTTCAATTAATAATATTCATAATATATATATATGTCAAATATAAGATGCAAAATAAAAAAGCAAATATTTTTTTTTGTTCCTTCCATATAATAACTTATAGCATATAGGTTTAATAATAATAAAAAAAAACTGACAGTATAATTTACTCGACTGTTTTTAGAAACAGCAAATTTAAAATAAAAGAAATACGAAAAAATCCCACGATTAAATTTTTTTGACATCCACAATACTTTACCAATACAATCCTCATATCTGGGAAAATAAATGAACGAAATAAAAAAGGTAAATCAAAACCTATAAATCAACGTATATTCTTCCTCTACAGCCACATGTAATCATTTTTAAATCCACCTTTTAGATTTAGGACTTGTAACACAATGTTTACAATCCGTTCGGTCTTCCTAACCCAATTCCTTCGGAGTAAAAAGCTTTGAGATACTCCCGCCAAACTAATAAAGGAATTTCCCAGCATGCTCCATTATCTTTCTGCTGTTGCTGTAGTTCCCATCGCGTCATTGTGGGAACACAAAACAAACTGGGGGAAAGTTGGCGATGCTGAACCGTTTTGGAAGGCGCCCTAACGTGAGTTGGCAAGCTTAGGTCTGTTGAATGGAGATGGGACGGGGAGTCACGCAAAATTCCAATCACTGGCAAAATAGTTTCTTTCGCCGCTGCAGTGATAGATGTTGTTAATTAATGATTATTTCTTTTTTATACTCTCGTCCATGCTCAGAAACACTTTGTCGCAGTTATTAGCTGAGCCTTGGGAGGAAGTGGTTTCTGGCCACAGTGAGTTATGTCTGTGGCTGCTTCTTTAATAACACAGCATCATTGCATTGATTGTTATTAATATGTATAAAGTGTGGGTGTGCATATTTTCATTTAGCAAAACTAATCCCCACTTCTAATATTTGATTCCCATTTCGGAATGGTAGCTATATTAATTTCTAATAATTATTTTTAAAAATCGGAATTTCTTTAGATTTAATTTTGGCACTACCAAGATTTTGATTCAATTCTTTAGATTCAAGATTCTTTGGATTCAATTTTAGATTCAAATAATTATGAAGACTTTCGAAATTCAGAGAGAATAGAATACTGAATTCGAATAATTATGAAGAATTTCAGAATTCAGAAAAAAGTTATTTGGTTACTAAATTTTTGATTGAAAAATAAATCGGCTAAAAAAAGAGGGATTAAAATGAAATCTGCTTTGCATATTTCAATGCATCATGTCAGAACATCATTTCTCGAACGGCCAAGCACCACGTGCTCTGCAAGTTAAATGATGTTTTTATTCATTTTGATCGTTTCATTGAATGAGTCACTTTAGTATCGCAAATGATCCCAAAAACTTTGTCTCACATTTATTGCTTAAAAAATATCACATTTCCTGTCTATTTCATTTCATATAATCGTGTGCTCAAAATGAAATTTTTCTAGGTTTTATTTTCTGTAGTCATTAACTTATTTTTTAAAAAATCACAACTATTGTAAATAAAAGGACAATGCGTTATTAAAAGCTGATTTTTGAGATGCAGATAATAATATTCGTGCAGAAAATAAAATTCCAATTTTTCACCTCCATATTTTTGTTGACAACACAAACATCATTCCGAGAATAACATCACGTTCTGACATTATAATAGTCTGAGAATTAAACTTTTCTATACTCAACTACTTGTAGACAATTAAAAACAAAAATGTGTGTTTTTTCTACCCCGTTGATCTTGCATTTGTGCAAATTTTATTGTATCGTAATATAAAACATTTTCAATTTCTATGCAGATATAATCAAATATTCTTGTATCAAAATACTCTAAATACATTTATAGTATTGTTACGTTTTTATAGCGTAGCGGGTTCGGATTGAATGAACTTTATTTGAGGACAGCACAAACAAATTTATTTACAGCTATTTACAGTTATTTACAGGATAATTGATAGAGTAACAAATTCAGATAAATACAATCCAGCAATAATCAATCACTTACAGCGTAAATGCAAGTCTTACGCACAATAAACACAATTTGCAAAACAGCTATAGTATAGCACAGCAACAGTCAATCACAGCAAGCTCAATAACACAGCTTTAACAGCAAACGCAAACACGGTACACTAATAACAAATCATCTAATCCAGCGAGACGCTTTTTAGTTCAGAGCAAACTCTCAACTAACTGACTCACTACGGTGGTTGATTTCATGGGGCACCTAGCTCCGGCAGGGGCTTATCCCCGGTCATGGCTGTAGTGCTTCCTCTTTGCGATCATTTACTGCCGTGGTCATATTCGAAGTGGACTGGAAAAATGCTGGAGGAACTTTTATAGTAGCTGTTGGAGAGTAGGGGTAAGTGAGGTGGCGAGAGTCAGGATGGGTTTTGATTGGCTATTTAGGGGTGGTGAGCGTGGAGTTATGCACCTTGTGGGAACTTTAGATTTAGAACTGAAGGAAACTAACTGATTCGCTCCGGCTACTCGTCTTTATATAGCCGAAGAAGCGAGTGCAACGAAACTCGTGAAAATTCTCAAAACAACGCGCACAATCCAGCGGCTACTAGACTATTCCTTTCGCCAAACCAATCAAGCTGGCGCGAGGCTCCTCGCCAAACGTCGCCAACTTTGGCGAGTTTTTGTCTCGCTCACCCGCTTGTAACAGTATTATTACAAAAATTTTCCAGTAGCTGTGCGTTGAAGGAAATTCCAATATAGCTGGTAATGGATTAAGAAAAAAATAGGAAAGATGCAGAAATTAAGAAAATAATAGCAGATAGCATAACATTTCTCTCTCTCTCTCTCTCTGTATATATATATATATATATATATATATATATATATAATGGATGGTTTCGTGGTTTGGATAAGGTTTTCGTGGGATATGAAATAGATAGTTTGCTCTGCGATCAATATCTTAAAGGAAGAATTCATTTGATATACTTTAGAGTTATATCCTTTATATAGGTTTTTAGATAAGCTTTTGTATCTAAAATGATTTAATATCTAATATATTTAGAAAAATCTTTGGAACCTAAATCTCAATAAAGAGAATATTTTTTTACTTTTACAATAATTTACAATCTTATCAATTTGTGAATATCAGTTTTTTCACTGAATATTCACAAATTTTAACACCGAGATTGAGAATCATTTAACTGCCCACCATTCAGAATTTATTTAAAGTATCTGAAAATCATTTCCTTCGGCCACGAGAGTTGCATTGCATATAAATAATATAATACATTCCTCATAATATAAAAAAAAATTCTTTAAATAAGGCAATTAATGATAGTTTATGGAATTAAGTGCCCTTCAAAATTATATCAATTATTACAATTTTTTTAAAGTTTTGAAATAAAAAAATTAATTAAATTTGCCCAATTAATTAAAATTTGCCCAATTTCATAAAATAATCTACATAAAGAAAAGGGTAATAATGCAAACATAAAAATTGCAATTATATATCAAATTGATATTACTTAGTAATGATGTAGAAAGCATTATAAGAACTCAGCTAAATTATAGTTAAGTGCTTGTTTTTCCTCTTATCTTTTAATTAATTAATAAGTTATCTTTTAAATTAAAATGCTTTTAATTGAAAAGAAACAATACAAAGCTAAACAAATTATGTTCTTGGAATTAAATTTTTATCTATATTTTTAACAAAGTTTTCATTTGGCAATTATTCTATTAACTCCAGAAGGAAACTTCTTTACTTACAGTTTTAATCTTCAGTTTTCCAGCATTTAATGATTTTGCATTAAAATTTAAATGTCAACTATTAATGACCAAAATAGATCAAAATTATCATTATTAGAGCAAATTGTGTAATTACTAAAGATGGCAATTATATAAATAATTATGATTCATTAAGTAAAAATCCCATTAATGAGTGCTTTAAATATTGCTGAAATTATAAGAAGATTTAATGAAAAAACGCATTAATCTAATTACTTCTATTATTAATTTTTTTCTTTTATCAAGCTTAATAGATTTTCTGTTCGTTAAAAATAGTTTTTCATTTTCATTACTTTGTATCAAAACAATTTAAACTGGGCTGATATGCTTAATTATTTTAATTTATGAAGCAACGTAAATTCAATTTTCTTTCAGAATTAAACAAATTTTTTTTATTAATTTGATATATTTTTATTAGAATACTTTTCATAGAAAAAAATATTTCCAGAGTTGAAAAAATAAATTGCAGATTCCAGCAGATATATAATGAGGTAATCTACCTTTCGATAGTGCCAAACGATATCAAATATGAATTATAACGAAATGTAAACTAAGCACTCGTTGAAATGGATAATGTAGCTTAATAGATTGGACTAATGGAAAGCAACTTTGATTCCAGAAAATAAGAAGCACATATAAGAAAATTGTCTTATTCTATGCAAAAAACAGCACTTGTAGTGATTGACAATACAAGCTGACAGCAAATTGCTAGTTAATTGAAAGTAATAGTTCTTAGCGTCAAAGAATTATCAACTCATTTTGTTAAAACAACTTCACTTAGAAGTTAATTTATTTGATTTCTACTTGAATTTACGCAGTTTTCCAACATAGTTTATTGCCACATAGAACTTTCTAGAAGAGTTTCTAGATCTCGGTCCCTAATAAAGATAGAGAATGGAAAGCCTACTTTTTACATATTTTTTTATTTCCAAAAATAGCAATATTTTTACAGTTATTAGGTTGTTGCCAAAATCAGGGTATTGATCAATTGATAATATTAAAAATCCCTTGAAAATTTTTCCCTAATATTAAACAAACATCACTAGAAGATAACACTACAAATCTATAATTCATTACAGATTAATACAAAAATAGATATTTAAATAATAATTTGCAACTTCTTGTTAGTTTTGATCAATATTCGCAATATTTCCCATCTTCTACCATTAGTTCACACTCTCCGTATATATATATATATATATATATATATAAAATGTCTGATCACCTACCATTCATGTTTGCTGTGCATTACGATTGAATGGAACAATAGCAGGTGGATCCTGTCATACACCGATAATTTCAAACTACAGGCGCTAAAAATACTGTTCTGAATTAGGCCCATCATTGACCCCTCCCCCTAAATCGGCACCCATGTACCTTATTGAACCTATCGGAGATGCCTCAAAATGAACTGTTTAGAAGAACATACAATCACTTCATACTCTCATGGATGAATAGATTACTCTGAGGACTCATGGTGGGAATCTTCTTTATCTCATATTCAGGTATTAGACAAGTCAACGCCATCTCGTGTTGCAACATACAAACTCACGCGAACAATGCACAATACAAAGCAGATGTACCAGTTTTTCTGACTCTTCAGTTATTATAGGTCTCTATCAACGTATTCAAAAACTTCAGGCTATATGACAAGAACTCTAAATTTATACTTGTTTATGTTTAATTTTTATGAAAGCAATGAATAAACTGAATTCATTTATGTTTTAAACATGTACAGACACTAATTACTGTAAATACTGTCATTATTGCATTGGAAAGATAAATATTATAGCTCAGTATTTACAAAAGTAATAAGGTATTTGTAATTTTTTTAATAAAATTTCAGTATCATCTTATGAATTTATTCACTATAAAGTCATGGAGTTATGCAATATATATTTTAAAAAATCACTTCAAATGCACTTTAAAATA
This sequence comes from Argiope argentata, assembly GCA_026289955.1. Classification (NCBI taxonomy): domain Eukaryota; kingdom Metazoa; phylum Arthropoda; class Arachnida; order Araneae; family Araneidae; genus Argiope; species Argiope argentata. The sequence goes on from JAOUZG010020552.1 coordinate 2,141,903, forward strand.
AAATTTAAACTTTAAAATATATTTTCGTATAATTCTTCAACAGAAATGAACCTAAGACAATAGCTAACACTTTGTACTTGAGATATGACTCACGGTCACCAATTGAATAATGATAGAAAAAATTTCTAAGACTGAAGACTAATTATATATCTTATACTATAATACGAGAAATGGTTGTCAAGTCGAAAATCGCCCCAGAATTAATAAACTCCGGTAAACTTGGGGGTCTGGGGTTTTTGGCTACGATGAATCGATTGGCTCCGGTTTTGAAGCGCTACGGTTGAGCAGTTCGGAGTTACAGATAGGATATTTTCAAACTTTATTTGTTCGCCATAATGGCTACTTAAATTTTCAAGTGGTAATGTGCTGAAATCTATAGCCAATATGCCATCTGTATCAATATTCATATATATATTTTTTCATTTCATGCAGACACGTGATGAAAATTGTATTTTTATATGTTTAATGCGCAATAATAATTTTTTTTTTTAATTTGAGTTTTTGTCAATCTGATGGCAACATATTAATAAGATAATTTTTTCCCATTTATTCGTAACGCATGCTTGGAGCTTAAGTTTTAATTTTATCTTATACTATAATACGAGGAATGATTGCCAAGTCGAAAATCGCCCCACATTTCCGACATTTCAACATTCATCAGAAAACATTAAGGATAACTTTGATATTTTTACTAAATTTTCTTTTAAAAAAGTACGATTCTAATTCCACTGATTTTTATTAAGGGAAATTTGTTAATGTTCCCTTTGTTGTCAAAAATATTGAACTTCAACACACTTCAATCTTTACACTGCTCACTTTGTACCATTTCTTTAATTGTATAATTTTTTGTTATCAATTACATTTTATTTCCTATGACTTTTCAAAATTTACCTTTGTATAGAATAGTTCCCTTTCCAAACTCTAACTTTGTTTAGAATAGTTTACAATGGTGCACTTTGACCGGTTATCTTTTCACCAATGGTTTCACAAATTTTCTTATGGCATGTATTGTTTTGATAAATCACAATTGAAAATTTAAATATTCGAGTTAGCTTCGATACCTGTTTTCTCCGAGCGGAGCTCGGTCACCCGCTGGTATAATATAATAAAATGCGCTTTTACATTTTGTTAATAATCATACATCTAATCATTTTTCTACATAAAGTTATTTCATGCATGGTTACTTCTGAGTGCAAAGGACAGCTTTGTGTAAAAAATTTCAAAAACTTTGTAAAATTCTTTTCACGAATAATACTACATAAAAATCCTTATTCATAAATTTGAATTCAATTTTTTAATGCTAAACATGGATTTCGGAATTGATATTGAGAACTCCAAATAATCTCCAATGAACCAAACTAAATTAGTTTTTAATGTTTTCGAAACTGGTGAAAATATAACTCTGCATATCGATTTAATTAATTCCTAATTATTGTAGAAGTTGGAGACACCAATCATTTCAATTCATACGTCATCTGTTAGTGACGTCAGAGTATCGGCTTTGCTACTTAAGGAACTTCTCTCTTCGGAAAAGCGGTCAATTCGAATGTGAAAGGGTGAGATTTTGTTAACTATTTCTGCGTTAAACGGATGCACTAGGCCAAAAATTAGGGCTATTGGTGTCCTCGCTTTTAATCGAAATAATGCTCTGCTATCTTTTATGTGAAATATTTTCCCATTTGTAAATAAGTTAAATGTTGTGATTTTGTTTAGTGTTAATTTGTGTTTTGGCTAAATAAATTTATTGTTTGTTTAAACTTGTCGTTTTCAATGTTTAACTTTAACTTAGCAACCCCTAGACACCTTTCCTACATGAATAATGATTTAAACTGTGACTTAAAAATATAAACATGATTGCATTTTCTCTAAACAACAAACACAATTAAATTTAACAGTTATATCTGAAATTTAAACAAACATCACTTAAGTTATTTACCAAATATTAACCAAACTTCATGTAAATATTGAATTATGGATTCTCCTGTAACGATATTTGTATATTGATTAGGGCAAAAGTAAAGTTAACATATGTCCGCAATTATTCTTTAATTATTTTTTCCATTTTTTTGACATACAAATCCACTATACTACAAAAGAAATAAAATGTCAGAGTACGATTTGTATTCTTTGTATCCCAACATCGATTTGGTGTCTAGACTCACACACACAAAAAATAATACGACATTGTTTTTCGAAAACAAAACATATTTTTCCTACGAAAAACAACGTTATTTTCACGAAATCGTTTTCAGCGACGACGTATACCACTTGTTATAATAATCCACCCTTTGTTTCAACCCCACCCTTTAACAGAAAACACTTACAAAAACGCATAAATTTGTATTATGACCGAAAACGTAGTATTAATGCCATTTCATGCATATTTGCGGTCGTTTCAATTCCTTCATATGCGTGACGGACGGAACGAAACATAATTTACCAGGTGAATAGAAATAGTGAAAATAATGAATATTCTTCCTGCTTTTCTTTGCCTTTGCCTTTATTTCCTCTATCCCAAACCATCAACTGGCCGCCGTCATAAGACAGAAGATACAAAATGCCAATGGTTATTTGCACGTCACGTTATTCAATAATTGGATGTTTTTCACTCACTAAATAACTGAATATTTCTGGCAAATACTGCATCGGTTATTCTGAAAGTTAAGTATCAGTCTCCTTTCATAGCGTTGTCAGTTGTTTGCGGAGAGTTGATGCGTTGTTTGAATAATTCAGTTGCACTGAAAGCCGATTCTGAGTGTTATCGTTTCTCAATATTGTCTCTGCAAAAAGGAAGATCGATGATAAGTCACAAAATATAAACGCTTTCAACAATAGACTCTGTAATTAGAGATTGTAGTGTTGTAGTATTAATTTGTTCCGTTTAAACAAAGCTGAAGTAAATAGGGTTTTATTTCGCAGTTTGTTATCATGTTAGGACATATTATTACAGGAATGAGGTTTTGTGGCGTCAACATAAATTCGTAGGGGAAATATAAACATTTTATTATCTGCACGAGCGTATAAAAAAACCAGCTTTTAATAACACGTTCTCATCACATTTACAAAAGCTCTGATTAACAAAAAATAAGCTAACGACTACAGCAAACAAAACCTAGAAAAATATCATTTGATCACGTGATTACATAAAATGAAAAAAATAGAACATGTGATATTTTTTTGAAGCAATCAATGCGAGACAAAGTTTTTTTGGTTCGATTGCAATACTGATTCCAGAAACAAAAAATATTTTTTTTCTTTCTGGAAACGGCAGAGAACTGATGAAATAATATTTAATTCTATTGATAAATATAAAATTTCTATAAGCTTATAATTTAAATTTATGATCGTATTTATTAGCCTATATCTTGGTTTTTTTTCAACAAAATGCTAATCTTCAAAGAAGAAAAGCTAATACCTGTTAATCAAAAAAGTATTTTCTTTTATGCGTCTGGAGAAAATAAATAATTAATGAATTAATATTTAATTTTATCAATAAATGTACGCTTTTCTATAAGATTCCTTTTTATAATCGTATTTCTTAGCAATCATCGTGTTTATTATTACAGAAAGTTATGAATCAAAGAAAATAATTAATATATATATGAAACAATTGTTTTTTGTTTCTAGAAATAACAGATAATTGATTAGTTAATTAATATTTAATTCTACTGATAAATATACACTTTTCTATAAGCTTATATTTTAAATTTTATAACTTTATTTCTTAGCATACATTCTGTTTATTATAACAGTTTGTTATGTATCAAAGAAAACAGCTCATACATACGACACAAAAAGTGTTTTCTTTTATGTTCCTAGAAGTGACAAAGAAGAAGATTCAAGCTTTAGTTTTAATGTTAAATATACACATTTCTATATGCTTATGTTTTAAATTTTATATTCGTATATCTCAGCCTACTTCCTATTCGTTAAAACAGAGTGTTATGTATTAAAGAAGTAAAACTCATAAGTATGACACATTTTTTTATATTCTTAGCAGTAACAAAGTATTGATGAATCAAACTTTAGTTCTACTAATAAATATACATTTTTCTGTAGGCTTACGTTTTAAACTTTATAATCTCATTTCTTATCATGCATCCGGTTTATTACAATAGAATATTATGCTTCAAAGAAAAATAGCTCATACATATAAAACAAGAAGTGTTTTCAATATTTTCTTGGAACTGACAAAGAAATAATGAATCAAGCTTTAATTCTACTGATGATTATACGCTTTCCTATAAGTTTATATTTTAAAATTTTATAATCATAGAATATATCATATATACTACAACAGAGTTATGTATCGAAGAAAAATAGCTCATATGTATGACACAAAATGTGTGTTCTCTTATATTTTTGAAAGTGACAAAGAATTGATGAATCAAGCTTAAATTTTACTGATAAAGATGTACTTTTCCATATGCTTATTTTAAATTTTCTAATGCCGGTTTGCTGGCACAGAGGTAGCGCGTCTTCCTCGTGTTCTGGAAGTCCCGGGTTCGAGTCCCGGTTCGGGCATGGTTGTTCTTCCTGTGTACTATCTGTGAGATGAGTGAATGTGCCCCCCTGTAAAAAGGGGTTGTGCAAGCGAATGTGGTGAATGTGTAGCAAAGTCGTACTCTTGGCCCTAGTTGGCGCTACTCAAATACAAGAGACGCTTTATTCGGCTTAAATCTGCTGCTGGGTTCGGCAGCGGGCTTGTCCATGACAAGTGCCATTTGACACAACAACAACAACAAATTTTCTAATTGTATTTTTTAGCATACATCTATTCATTACAATAGAATGTTATGTATCAAAGAAAAATAGATTTTACGTATGACACGAAAAGTATTTTCTTTTATGTTCTTGAAAGTGACAAAGAATTGATGAATAAAGCTTTAATTCTACAGATAAACATACACTTTCATATAAGTTTATATTTTAAATTTTATAATCGTATTTCTTAATATACATCCTATTTATTACAAATGAATGTTATATATCAAAGAAGTAAAGCTCATACGTATGACACACAAAAAAAATATCTTATGTTTCTGGAAATGACAAAGAATTGATTAATTAATCTTTAATTCTACGGATAAATATATACATTTCTATAAGTTTATATTTTAAATTTTGTAACCGTACCTCTCAGCATTCATCCTGTTTATTATAACAGTATGTTATGTATCAATGAAAAAAAGATCATACATATGAAACAAAAAGGTTATCTTTTGTGTTCCTAGAAGTGACAAAGAATTGATGTTCTATTCTTTAATTCTACTGATGAAGATGCACTTTTGTATAAGCTTATATTTTATAATCGTATTTCTTAGCATACATTCTGTTTATTACAATAGAATGCTATGTATTAAATAAGAAAAAGCTAATATAGGACACAAAATGTGTTTTTTTTCTTATATTCTTGGAAGAATTGATGAATCAAGCGTTTATTCTGCTGATAAAGTGACACTTTCCTATAAGCTTATATTTTAACTTTTATAATCCTGTTCTTTAGCATACATCCTGTTTATTACAACAGAATGTGAGGTATCAAAGAAAAAAAGCTCATACGTTTTACTCAAAAAGTATTTTCTTTTATATTTCTGAAAGTGACAAATAATTGATGAATCACGCTTTAATTCTACTGATGTAAGATACACTTTTCCATAAACTGAAATCAATATTAGGTATACACAAGTCCCATTCCGCTATACACCAGAAATTCTGAGAAACAGGCCCAAAGTTAGCAGTTTATTTGTTCAATACAGTTTGCCCAAGGTTAAAATGGATATCCGAAGATAAACAAGAATGGAGTAGAGAAACAAGATTTGTGTCGAAATAGGGCTACTTGTCGGTTGTGTCAAGGAACGCTGGGAGCTATGGGGTCTGTGGTTTTTTCTTCGACATTCGCCGGCCTTATTCTTTTAGATTTACACCGTGGTATCAGGTATCTAGTCATCTTCATGCAGTTGTGACATGCTTCAGATAGTTACAAGTGTTGTAGAAAACATAAAGAGCATTATTTATTTCATATTGAATTTATGTTTTCATGTTTAATCAAACTATTGCTGATTAATTTAATGAGGACTGTTTTTATACAAACAAATCGTCGTTATAATACATCGCCACTATAATGATAAAATATTTTCCATTAAATTTAACAAAACAGTTTTTTGCCACATATTTATATTGATTAATTAAAAAATGGAATTATTTGCTGTCCGAAATGAAAAGTGCCCTAAAACTAACACAATATTTAAATTTATTAACATTTTTACAGTAAAGTGTTTGAAATTCTATTCATGCTTACCCGTTTAACAGACGATAGTTTAGAGTTAGTAAAAAAGGAGCGTTACATGATAGAGCAACATGTTAACCCCTTCACATACGAATTTATTTAATTTCCCAATTAGACGACTAATCCTATCTTGATCATTTATTGTTATTTTAATTCCTTAATAATGTAAAACGAACTTTAAGATAAGGACAGGTTTCTATGCGATTCCTGAATTTTAAATTACTAAATACTTCCACTTATTTGGATATTTAAAATTAAAAATTCAGTAATGCGATGCCCGGTCAGAAACGTCATTGTATGTGAGGTGGTTAACACCAGGTTTTAGTTAAATGAGAAACACATATTTTCGTTATATTTTTATTGAATTTTAAGCACGCAGGGTAGAATTTTGTATGCATTAACAAATGAGGAAAATGTTCTCCCTGACTTTGCTGGCACATACGCACTATTTTGTTGAAATTTTTCCTGACCATATTGCATAAATGTGGGTGAATTTCGTTGATGCAGAGTTGGATTTCCTCTTTCAATCCACTCGAGCTTGTGGGCTTGTTAACATACACCTCTGGCGCTACCTTAATAATCCAGATAACATTTACGATACTGAAGTAGGCTTTTGTATTATGGTCATGTTACTCGTCTACAGGCACCAGCGTCGCAGGTTCATTTCATGACCTTCAATCGGTACATTGGTGAACTTGAAAACGCAGCCTCCTGCAACAGTCGTGGCGCCACCAACCCACAGCAAAATCGTCAGACTCACTTGACGTAAGTTAGCGACTTCTCACTATAACGCTTGGCGCAATACAAATCGTTTGCTTCTCCGCTGACTCACTGGTGGGGGAGTACTGCGCTCTACCTTCATAAGCCAAATGACATCCTCGATACTGAAGTCGACTTTTGTATTATGACCATGTTACTCGGCTACTGGACCTAGAGCAGCAGGTTCGTATCGCGACATTCAATTGATACACACCTTTTGCTTCAATCAATCCCATATAAAGAAATCCAATGATAACTAACATAATTTGTGGGGCTAATTTTCAAATTTTTGAACTGTGGTTACCAGACTTTTATTTTTGAAATACTGTTAAAGAATTAAAAGACGTTAATCTTTCTTGTAATACTTTAATTTAAATAAACATAAACCATTAGTTATCAAAGCGTTTTTTTATAAAGTTGCCTACATTTTATAGCACATAATAATGATTTCAAATTTTCCGTTATTTTTGGATACGTTTTATTATACGACGCTAATGATTTTAGCGCCATTTCTATATTTCTAATGATTTGTTATGTTTACCTTTTCATATGAGATTTACTGCATCCAATTACGATTCTGAATCCATTTGTAATTGTTGATGCGCTCCCTATTCCACTAAATAGACTATATTTAATTATTAAAATATGATATAACATGCATGATTTCCGATAATGGATGCTTATAAATTTGTATAATATACTTAAATTAGTAATACTTGCTTGTTTATATTAGCAATATTTGAACAACATTCGATTTCTAAGAGATTTAGAGTTCTGGTACTAAATATTACTTTTACCATCATCCTGTTTCAAAAACAGAAAAAAATATATATCTATTTTAAAACTATCTTGAACATTTGCGTTTTTAATATGATATCATACTAAAGAATTTTTTTTTTACTCCATGGCAGTTTGAAAAATTTGTTTTTGAAAGAGTAGTTGTTTCTTTCTATCTTCTTTTTTTGGTGATGTATGTGTCTCGGTATTGAACCAATCAGGTGTCATAGAAGCAAGTTTCGTAAAGATACTAGAGAGTTTTACGTATTTTTGTTCTAAATGCCGTTTCGGGCGTATCCGTTTCCAAATATTTAATAAGTATCAAACTCACTGATGAAAAACAGCCTAGAACTTATACGGCGAGCGGGAAAATGCTGTCACTTTTTTTCAAATATAAAATGCCAGCAGTAGAAAAAGAAGAAAGAGCTTATGAACAATTTGGCGAATGCTCTCGATTTGATGATAAGGTCTTTCATGTCTAATTTATAAATTTAATCCTTCGAGAGCATAATTGTATCTTGTGATGCTAGTTTAACAACTAGAACCGTTTCGGTAGAAATCATGAAACGAAAAAAAAATCATAGATGATCTTAGATGTGAGTATTTTAAGAACTAAAACAAACATTTTTACAGAAACTAAAATAGAATATTTAAATGGATATAATCCTACATGTTTCACATTCTATATTTGAGTAGGTTAAAGGAATTTTAACTCTATTCATGTGGCGACTTTGGAAATCATTCGTACTATTGTAGAATTTTGTACAGCATACATTTAATATTAAATATTTGAAAATAAGAAAAAAAATCTAAAATCTTTCCAAAAATAATATCAATATTTAAAATTTACGAATAAATTAAATAAGAAGAGACTGATAACTCTGCAAAGAAAACGGATCATTAATCTTTATCATTAATTTATATTTAATATATAATAATCTTCCCTTCAACACCAAATTCAAATATATAATATTTTAATTGAAATGTAGATGGGGAATACATTTTAATTCCAGAAAATCTAATATCTTGGAAATCAAAAATAAATAAATAATGATTAAAACGAAATTTGCTATGTATATTTCATTAATCCTGTCAGAACATTATTTCGTGAACGGTCAAGCACCATGTGCTCGGGCGAATTAAATTATATTTTTATTCATTTTAATTGTTTTCTTGGATGTGTCACCTTAGAACTGCAAGCGATTAAAAAACTTTGTCTCGCTTTTATTGTTAAAAAAATATCGCATTTCCTATTTATTTAGTTTCATATAATTGCGTGCTCAAAATGACATTTTGTAACTCTTCTTTGCATGATGATGGAAATTTCCATCATAATATTTAGTCAACAAAAAAAGGTACTCAAAACCCTTGTACTGTAAATTTGTTGTTGCTGGCAACTTTTTAAGCGACTATTGCATACAAAAAAAAAACGCAGTTGTCAAAAAATAGCAAACGTCACTGTCAATTACCAGGCCTACAACTTGTCATTCCGCTGTTTGTTGTGACTGGAAGAAATGAGCGAGATTTTAAATTGTTTTATGGAAATTAATTTATTATTAATAATTATTAATTAATTAAATTATCATACAGAATAAAGAAGATTTAGAAAAGAATATTTTTTTTATTTATTTAGTACTGAGCGAAATATGTGACAATGCATGATGATGTAAATTTCCATCATATTATTTTTTACATAATACATATTTTTATTTACACCAAGATTTTTTAAAAATATTTTTCCTTTAATCTAGAGCATAAATTACATCATCCTGATTTTTTTTTTAAAAAAATCATGCAAAGAAGGGTTAAGTTTTATTTGCCGTAGTATATTACTTTTTTTAATCGGTGCTTTTTTAAATGGAATTACAACGTGTTATTAAAAGCTGACTTTTTGAGATGCTCGTGCAGATAATAAATTTTTTTTCGCCTACGGTTTTTTGTTGACGCCCCATACATCATTCCCAAAACAACATCATGTTTTGACATTATAAAAACGTAATCAACGCAACTAGTATTTTAAAATTTCTCCAATTTATTTTGGCATGATGATTATCAATTACTCTCTCTGCTCACTGATTAACATGATGTAAGCTTTCCTCAAATCAATGTCTGGATATCTGACTCTTCTACCTAACATGACAAGAATCTATATTAAGCAGAACTTTTAATATACCAAAGGTTGCACCCTTTAGATTTCTGATTCTAATAATAAATCATGAAATATGACTAGCAGGGATGATTAAAATCCATTCTAGCCATGGAATGTGAAATTATCGAAGTTTTGAATCTATAAACTATGCTGCTTCTAAAAATCTGGAACCATCTATTTCACGGCCCGGTAAGCGATAGCTGATATTATAAGTTTTCGAGAACCTTTAATATTGGACATCAATTCACGTTCATTGAGAGCTAATCTTATTTACACAAGCGCAGTAATAATTTATGTTTCTGAATATCGCCATTTTGGAGTTCTTGAGAGAAGATTGAATTATTCGGAAAGTTAAGAAATGAGACAAGAATTTTACTCTCTTCTATAGACATTGAAACATTTAACACAAAATGTGCATGTGCAATTAAAAGCGGTAACTTTCTCTCAAATTTTCTAGATTATTAAATTATTTAAATCAGTATATAAAGATTTAGATAGTTAATCAATAATTAGTACATCTAATTTTGTTTATTTTCAAATAATAAGTAAACCAGGTGTATTGCATACATCATCTTTAAATCCGTCATATATCAAATCCTCTCATCCAGTGTTATTAATTGGTGTGATTGCTATATAATGATGTAGATAATTAGTAAAAATGAGTACATCTGCATGTTACTGTGAATATGTTTATAAATTTTAAGACAGCGTGTTTATCACATAGACCTTCTTTCCTCAATTCCATCATATACAGGCCAAACCACCTGAGTGTGAATAGGTGTGATAATTATCTAGATCATTATATAGTGATGTAGATAATTTATAAGCAATATATATATCTACTTGATACAGTGAATATTTTTAAACGGTGTAGCATAAATAGGTGTATTGCATACATCACCTCTTCTCAATTACATCGTTTACCATCCTAATAAAATTGAGTGTTAACAGGTGTAATCAGAATCCAGATAACTATATAATGATGTAGATAATTAGTAAACAATGAATACAACTACATGTTACTGTGACTATATCTACATATTGCAAGATAACCAAGGTTCACATTCACCGCCTGCCCTCAATTCCTTCATTTACCCGCCTATATCCAACTGAGTATCAATAAGGAGATCATTATATAATGATGTAGATAATGAGTAAACTATGAGATTATCTTCTTTTTACTGCGAATATATTTACACATTGTAGGATAATCAGGTATATTTCATACATTGTCTTTCTTTAAGGTTTCCATCATGTACCCGCCCCAACAACTTATTGTTAATACGATTAATCATTATCTAGATCATTATATAATGATGTAAATGATTAGTAAGCAATGAGTACATCTAAATTTAAAAGTTATTGTATTTAACAAATTGTAAGGTAACCAAATGCACTTCATGTGACATCTTTCTCAATTTTTACTATGCTATAAAATATCAAGGAAAATTAGTACGAGTGGTCTTATCTACATTATAAAATGATGTAGATAATAATGAGTACGTCTACATGTTTTTATGAATCTATTTACATGTAGTAAGATAACCAGATATACTGTAAACTCCACATTTCCTCAATTCCATCATATATTCTCTTATCTAACTGAAAATTAATAAGAATAATCGTTATCTAGATCATTATGTAATGATATCTACCTTTTACTACGAATATATTTATACATTGTAAGATAATCAGGCATATTTCATACGTTGTCTTTCTTCAATGTTTCCATCATGTACCAGCCCCACCAACTGAGTGTAAATACGAGTAATCATTATCTAGATCGTTATATAATGATGTAAATGATTAGTAAGCAATGATTACATATAAATGTTGAAAAATACCAAGGAAACATAATAAGAGTGGTCTTATTTACATTATAAAATGATGTAGATAATAATGAATACATCTATATGTTTTTGTGAATATATTTACATGTAGTAAGATAATCAGGTAAACTGTATACTCCACATTTCCTCAATTCCATCATATACATATATATATATATATATATATATATATATATATATATATATATATATAAGTGAGTGCTAATAGAAAATACATGACTAAAAAATAAAAGTCAATAATAGTCTAATTTAAACTAATATAACTTACATTAACTTTTAATTCTAATTTAATGAAATTATATTTGTTATTTGATCTGTAAAGTCAAGCTGAAATTCACAAATAAAGATAATAGAGAGATTTTAGTTAAGTATTTCCAAAGAATAGTCTTTCTATAAATATAAAGAACATTTAATTCTTAGTTAGGTTATATTACTTTTGTATGAATTGCCTAAAAATCTCTTAAATATAATAAGTTAGTAATATCAATTTAATTAGTAAAATGCATGATATGAAAAAATGATTAAACAAAAAAAATCATTAATTCTAAATAATAACTTTGTTGTTTAATTAATCCTGAAAAACCAACAAATTTTCATTTCCATTATTTATTTAATAGCTACGAATTCATCTAAAATAATTACACAAGTAATATTAATTAAATAGAATCCATATATTTCGGGTGAGTGTAATTACACAAATATATTTATGCATATTAATCAAAAATGAAGAAACATATTTGCTCAGTAGAGATCATCCATTTACTTTGCCAATGAATATTTTTAGTGTGCAATTATTAATATGTTTATAAACATTATTAATTATTCAATTTGTTATACAATTACTTTTCTTTGGTTTGCGTTATTAATTGTAATTATCTCCCTACGCAGTTTGAGCATAAAAAAGTAAAATTAACAAAATATAATCAACGCAGAAATGAAGAAACTGAATATACTTTTACATATTAAAGCAACAAACAATATTAATTATGAATAATCAAGACTAGTTATTTTCTGAAAAAGATTAGATATTTATATTTAATTAGAAATATTTCAAACTGTTTGTATGATTAGCAAGTTAATTTATATGTTCAGACGGTATTTTCTTTTAGTCTGCTTGCATATGAAGAAAAATATTGGAAGTAAAGTAATCGCCAAACGATTCGCCTTCGTGATTTGCAAATCTGCGCAAATTAACCCTTTGCAGTCCGAAAATTAATTGGAATCAAAATTATTCACCTAATACAAAGATTTGTTTATTGCTATGAAAAATAAATATATATATAAATATTTTAAGTCGAAATTCTTTGAAAAATTAATCTACATCTCTTAACCAATATGTAAGCGTTTTTAACAATTAAATTTGAAAAATAAATAAATAAAACGCCAAAATGATGCACAGTCTTGAATGGTGAATCACATTCGACATCGAACCGAAAAAGGTTAAACGATTTTCTTGAGTCAGGAAAACACACTTCTAAATTAAGTCTCTCACTCAATCTGCTCTGATTGTAAATATAATAATTCCAAAGTGCATTTTACTAAAATAATGAAATTTGGCATGTAATCTTAAAACAAATTCGTAAATTTCTATCGAAATTTGTATGAATTCTCAAAAATTAAATCTGTTTCTCCATATGATGAGATTAGTTAGAATAGTGACAACGATACTTTTCCTTTAGCCGGGCGCCGTTAAAAAGTCGCAAAAAATTGGCTGAATTACATATTATTTGGTGATATTTTGCCTTAAAATCGCTGAAAGTAATTTGGGAGGATTCTATGTTATTTGGCGATTATTCACTAACACCCGTCTGATGGCAGTACCAAGACGGCTTTATGCAATATAATTAGGGTTATAATCTTACAAAAATTTGTAAATTTCTATTGAAATTAGGATAAAATACCTAAAAATAAACCTAAGTATGTTGAAAAAGTATACTTTGGAATAACAACTGCTTTTTGAAATTAAATTTTGTATATAGATTTATCATAAAAATTTTAGATATGCATTAAAAATTCAACTAATTTTGGCAAAGGAATGAGAATTTATGTATTAATTTTATTCGCCCGTTCCTGAATATTATAACTAAAAAATGCAATAACTTAGGTCAATGAAATTTAAAAATCAATTTCATGACTAAAATTGAAGATCTTTTACAGATTTTGAATATAACAAAAAAAGGTGTTATTTTTTCTTACATCATACTACATAGTACAAAGTACTCCATATTGACAAACTATACGCGAAACTGAAGGCAGAGCACTCATACTTGCGGACTTGTTTGACTTTCAAGGGTTTGCTATATATATCCTCATACTTTTCCAAAGTTGCTTTGCTTTTATATAATATACGGGAATGTATTCGAGGAGCAAAAAATTAAATATTAAATTGATTAATTTTATGAAAAATGTGTTGGACTGATATTGCTGTTTGCTTCAAATATTTTTAAAAATTGCAACAGTTACTTTATATTTGAATGAGTAATTACTATTCAAAAATATCCTTCCAAATCCATATAGCTCGATAAGGTATATTTTATAAGCTAATGATTAAAATTATGCTGCTAGAATTAATTATATATTATCAAAACGCATATAAACTTTAATATTATCATTAAGAAAAGTTTTAAGCGATTGTAAAATTTAGTTATAACCAAATATATTAATAACAATGTATCTGGAATATAAATAATAATATAATAGTACATAAATAATAAATAAGAATATAAGAGTAAAATATAATAATAATATAACTGCCTACAAACGACAAATTTGACCTAACTAGAATTCTAATCAAATAAAATTCAAAATGTTAAAAAAAGAAGTTTTTTTAAGTGCATATATCTTTTATACAAGGCATATTTAGGACAAACTGAAGCCCATTAAGTAAAATTGAACTAATCAAATGATCTCTCTCCCACGCACGCACACGAACATGAACCCAAGTACCCCCAAACAAACAAACATATAATAGTATGTTTTTGTTTGGGGGTGTATAATAACATATAATAACAGATATAAAAAAATCAATGATAATGAAATATATATATATATATATATATATATATATATATATATATATATATATATATATATACCGGGTGGCCAGAAATAAAACACCCCTACTCTGACCTCCCTGGATATCGAACTACTCAGTGTAAAGGCTTGAAAATTTGTGGACATACTATTCAAAAAATGGGGAAACGGATTTCACGAAAAAAAAAATTTAGTTCCAGAAATCACCGATAGGTGGCGCTGTACCACTGGACGTATGCTGAAAAGACACAAAAACACGTTTTAAACACATTTTATTTGTAAGTACCAAGCATACATGAAACAAGGACGTTATCGATGCAGGGAATACTGCTCAATATGGTTCCCTTCCTGAAGATGTAAAATGTGAAGTCTGTGGACAGCTTGTTCAACTGCGGATCGTAACTGGTCATCTGAGATGCTTCTCACATGCAGACTGATACTCTCTTTCAAATCTGCCAAGGTTATCAGACGTTCTCGATAAACAAGGTTTTTTAAGTGTCCCCAAAGCCAAAAATCACACGGATTAAGATCCGGTGAACGAGATAGCCAAGTTGTCGGAAACGCGCGACTGATTATTCTGTCAGTGGTGAAATGTTGGCGAAGAAACTGTTGCACAGCGAGTCCAATGTGTGGAGGTGCTCCATCTTGCATAAAAGTAATGGTGTCAAGGCATTGGCGCTGCTGCAAATGGGGTACAACAAATGTTTCGAGCATCCTTTTGTACCTGTTGGCCGTCACGGTACATGTCTCAAGGCCATTGGAAGTAACCTCTTCGAAAAAGAACGGTCCAAGGATGAATGTGGCTGTGAATCCACACCAGACTGTAACTTTCGGTGAGTGGAGTGGAATCTCTTGGAAGGTACGGGGGTTTGTCGTGTCCCATATGCGACAGTTATGGGTGTTCACTGTTCCACTGAGGTGGAAATGGGCCTCATCGCTCCACAGAATCTGCCACGGCCACGATGCATCCACTTCAACTCTAGCAAGAAATGTCAATGCAAAGGTCAGTCGCATCTCCCTGTCTGTGGCCAGCAATTGTTGATTAGGGCGGATTTTGTACGGGAAACAATGCACCATTTTTCTGAGTACGTTCCACACTGTGCTATAGGGAACACCCAAGTGTCGTGACACTGCACGTGCACTACTTCAGCCTAAAACATTATCCATTGACTGTTCAACAATACCGGTGGTAACATCTTCAACGACATCTGAACGAACCGGTTTGCGTCCTCGACCAGGCTGAACTCCAAGATGTCCAGTTTCCACGAATCGAGCGATCATTCTCCTGAGAGCTTGTGGAAGCAATGGTCCCTTACGCAAATCCTTAAGTCGGCGAAACTCTCGAAGTGCTGCTGGAGCATTTCCTTTATTCTCGTAAAACAACTTCACAAGCAAAGCGCGTTCTGGCAGCGTGACAGCCATCACTAATAAGAATGACATTCCCCACCTTTTAACATGGCTTCTAACCATGCTTTATGCAAATTTTTCTGGTTACAGTATGAAATTGCAGTTACAACGGGAGTTCTAGCTTCTTTACTATTTTTATTTTCCATAAGGGGCAGAAAAATTAAAAAGGAAGCATGGAAGCATTCCATTCCGCATAAACATTTTAATTTTTATTATTATTTGTGTCTTTTGATCATAGTTCCAGTTGTGCAGCGCCACCTATCGGTGATTTCAGGAACTAATTTTTTTTTCGTGAAATCCGTTTCCCCATAATTTGAATAGTATGTGTACAAAATTTTGAGCCTTT
>JAOUZG010020552.1:2177284-2194302 GCA_026289955.1 Argiope argentata
CGCGTCTTACAAAATGGTATGGTTCTGGCACAGAGGTAGCGCGTCTTTCCCGTAATTTAGACATCCCAGGCTCGAATCTTGGTTCAGGGATGGTTGTTCTTCTGTGTTCTATCTGTAAGATGTGTGAATGTATCCCCTCCTTCCTGTAAAAAGGAGCTGTGTGAGCTAAAGTTATGGATGAGTAGCAAAAATCATACTCTTGACACTATTTGGCGCTAATTGAAAAACAAAAGACGTTCATTTAGCTTAAATCCCTGATTGTCTTCACAAACTTGTCCAAGGCAAGATCCATAAGAAACAACAGGATGTTGCAATATTCTATCTACATTTATTTCAATTTGAAAATCTAGAATTATTTACAAACTTATAATTTTTAATTTTCAAATGTATTATTACTCAATTTACACATTTATTATTGCTCAATTTACGGATATACTATTATTCAATTTAGAAACTTATTTTTAAAATCATAAGATCTTTTATAATTTTATGATTTACAAATTTATTATAAGAATGTTTTAAATTATTCAATTTACATATTTTACTCAATTTACAAATTACATGATACAAAAGAAAATAAATGTCATAACTCTTCTTATATTAACCATGTGCACACATCCGTTCTTTTAAGTAATTAGAAAATTGGTCATGTTTCGTATTTGATGCTTCGAAAAAAAAAAACAATGTTACAAACGCTTTGAATATCACTATTTCAAAATTTTGGAAAAGAAACCTATACGCCATGATGATTTCGCCATAAAATGTGTCGCAGCAACAAGTCTAGTAGATAAAAAAAAAAAGATGCACACCAATACTATTTTGTGTTGCAATTCCAAGAAGGAAAATAGTGGAAAGTCATTTTATTCCAAGGGGTATACAAATAATTTTTTTTTATTTTAGTTCCTTTATTTGTAGAAGGTTGCTCGTCATTGAAAGTACAGTGAATAATCTGTGGAAAATTTTATTATTTTAAAGAAGAATTATTGTATATTTCAACGCATAATTATTATGCTGTCTTCTGCGATATAATAAATATTTTATGTGAAACCACTTCCTTCATTTATATATATTACCTGTCTAGATTTTAATAAATAAATAGCAATTTTGCCTTGCTTTTAGGAATATTTTATTAACTATTAACATCTAAATGAAATATTAGATATATTTTATGTTTTTGTAATCTTTGTTTTGGAAGCAGTGTGTCTTAACAGAATTTAAAATACAATAGTTTCAAAAGATTTTTGAATTTTTTTTTGAATATATTAATTAAATCAAAGTTTGTTTTTTGATTACTAACAAGTATTTTTAACTAAACGTTTAAACGCAAATATCGATAAAATCTTATTTAATAGTATACATATATTTATTATACATTAAATTAAATTAATATTAAATAAATAACACATAAATATAATTTTCACTAAATGAAAAACTAGATTAGATATTCAAAAATTATATTATTAAAAAAAGGGTGATAATTCTTATATTAAATGTCATATTTTTATGTTAAAATTTCTGGATTAATACTCATAATATTTTTAAATATTATAAGTAATTTCCCTAAAACAAATTCAAAAAATATGCTTTCAATTTTTTTTAAAAAAATTAAAATTTTAAAAATAATTTTACATAGATATATATAATAAATTTAATATATATAATCTATTTATAATATAATAAATCTTGACTAAATAATTAAATCTATATCAAAAATAGATAGTTATCATAGTTATTTATCAGTCAGAAAAAATGTATGGAAAAAAACACATAATTGAAAGATAAATAAACCCAAAATTAGCGTAGTAACTAACTTAATTATAAACCTTATATAAATGTTATTATTTAAAATCATTTTTAACCCTGTTTATAAATATGCATATTATTCCAGACATTATTAAAAAAATTAGGAGTCAGTTTGCTATAATAAAATAATATTTCATTTGATATAATTCGACTTAAATGTAAATGCCTAAAATCTATCAAATCGTAATATTCTACACTTATTTTTTAAATGAAACAACTTTTATTTCTGAATGTAAATTGAAAACATTTTTGTATTAAAATTGCAGACAAAGGCTAATTTGTAATTGAATTCATAAACATAAATATGCATATAAATAAGGATATGAATAACGAATCGTAATTTTCATCTATTGAAATACGCTGGAGCTTCTCCAATTATGCATTGATGAAGGTAAATGAATTGCAATTTAAATGACTTTTATACTACATTTTGATTTTAAAGAATTGTTAAGAATTCCTTGGCCGCTTTATAATTTTTGATATCTCAGTTTTTTTGTATTAAACAAAATATTATCAGTTTTTTAATTAATTAATAAAAATTGAGTTTTTTTTAAAGTTTTCTTTTACTTATCATTTAATTTTTAACGTGATTGAGAGTTTGATATTATAATAATCGTGATATCTTGTCATTAAATATTCTGTTTTATTATTATTATTAACATTTTTATATGAGAAAAATAAGTGTTGTGTTAAATAAAAGTTAAATAAACATTAATTCATGAAATTAAAATTAAATTTTCGGACTTACTTAAAAAGTATGTATGAAAGAAAATTTATAATTATTTAAAACTATTTTAATGATAAATTATAATCAATTTCCCACAAGTTCACAATTGGAAAGAGTATTTTTGGAATTGAATAAAACTTAATAAATTGTGTAAAATTGTTAATTAAAAGCTTATAATTAAGTATTATATTTAATATTAGCACCCCAAATTTATTTTTCAAATATGAATATAGCTAGTTAGTTCGTATTTATAGCAAATAATCAAGAATAAAATGAGTTTTTAATACAAAAATATTTTATTATTTATTAAAGCATATTACAAAATGAAATAAAACACAATCTTAAAATGAAGAAACGTTTTATTAAACAAAAATAATTTCTTAATATTTTATTAAATTTTTCTATTTTGTTAGTATTTTATAAAATTTTATTTTAAAAGTCAACCATAATTTGAACGAAAATGTATTCATAATATAATTTCACCATTTCAAAATAGAAAGAACATTTCTCTGTTACTTAAAAACATTGAAAATTCCAGTTTATACCCATAAAAGTAAATTTAAAAAATTACAATGCAAAGAAAATGTTTCATAAGATGATTTTATCATATCTTTTTAATTAAATATTATTTTTCAAAGTAAGGCAATGATTTGAACAAAAGTCACTTTGTTACATAATTTCACCTTTTCAAAGCAGAAAAAATATTTCTTAAATGCCTTTTAAATTCCAATTTACATTTACAAAAGGAAATGTTTAAGAAATGTTATAATATAGAAAACTATTTAATAAAATGTTTTCATAGTATTTCTTTAAATATTATTTTTGAAGTGAAACCATGATTTGAACGAAAGTCGATTCCTACTGTAATTTCAACTTTTCAAAACTGGAAGAAAATATTCCGTTACTTAAAAGTATTGTAAATTCCAATTTATATCTGAAATATCCTGATTCGTCTTAATTAGAATAAATGGAAATGTAGAATGGTAAGATCTCTAAACGGAAATCATATCTCCTTCATTTTCAAAGACGAGAGATAACACTTTAAGCATAAAAGCTCCAAGAATATTCTTGGAGGACTTACAAAACTATTTAATAAAGTGTTTTCATAATATTTTTAAAATATTATTTTTAAAGTGAAACCATGATTTAAACGGAAGTCGATTCCTACTATAATATCACCTTCTCAAAACTGGAAGAAAATATTCCGTTACTTAAAAGTATTGTAAATTCCAATTTATATCTAAAATATCCTGATTCGTCTTAATTACAATAAATGGAAATATAGAATGGTGAGATCTCTAAACGGAAAACCTTGCTCCTTCATTTTGAAAGAGGGGAGATAATAGCCCCGAGAATATTCTTGGAGGACTTGCAAAACTATTTAATAAAATGTTTTCATAGTATTTCTTTAAAAATTATTTTTAATGTGAAACCATGATTTGAACGAAAGCCGATACCTACTATAATTTCACCTTCTCAAAACTGAAAGAAAATATTCTTTTAATTAAAAGCATTGTAAATTACAATTTATATCTAAAATATCCTGATTCATTTTAAATGGAATAAATCGAAATATAGAATGGTGAGATCTCTAAATGGAAATCCTAGCTCCTTCAGTTTAAAAGAGGAGATATAACACTTTAAAAGTAAAAGTTCCAAGAATATTATTAATTATAGAACTCGCAAAACTATTTAATAAAATGTTTTCATAGTATTTCTTTAAATATTATTCTTAAAGTGAAACCATGATTTGAACAAAAGTCGATTCCTACTATGATTTCACCTGTTCAAAATAGAAAGAAAATATTTATGTGGCTCAAAAGAATTGTATATTCCAATTTATTTCTAAAATATCTTGACTCATCTTAATTAGAATAAATGAAAATATAGAATGGTGAGATCTCTAAATGGAAATCCTAGATCCTTCATTTTAAAAGAGGACAGATAATACCTTAAACGTAAAAAAGCTTCAAGAATATTATTAATTATAGAACTCTCAAAACTATTTAATAAAATGTTTTCATAGTATTTCTTTAAATATTATTCTGAAAGTGAAACCATGATTTGAACGAAAGTCGATTCATAACATAATTTCACCTTTTCAAAATAGAAAGAAAATGTTTATGTGGCATCGTAAATTCCAATTTATATCTAAAATATCCTGATTCATGTTAATTGGAATAAATGGAAATATAGAATGGTGAGATCTCTAAATGGAAATCCTATCTCCTTCATTTTAAAAGAGGACAGATAACACCTTAAACGTAAAATGCTCCGAGAATATTCTTGGAGGACTTACAAGCTAGGAATCAGTCTGTCTATTCAACAAACGGAAATCGTTCACTTTAAATTCTTCTTCACTTTTTTTTAGATTGCTTCTCGAATCCATTTTCTTCCTTTTCTCGTTCGTCTCGTAGGGCACACCGTGATTGAAAGGCAAATCCTATTTTCTCCGGGTTGAGCTTTACAATTCGAATGGAGAGATCTGCTGATCTGATCTCAGATAGCCTTCTTAGATAATTATTTTGTTGAATCATTTATCTTTTTAACTGTGTTTTTTCACTTCAACTCATTTTGAAAAGCTTTTTAATATATTTAAGATATCCTTTTCAGAAAAAATCAATCATTATAGGTCTTTCCATACATCTGGTTTTTGTTTTCTTCTTTCAAGAAGTTATTATACAGCTATGGAATTTTTTCAAACGAAACTCTAAAAATATTTTTGCTTCGTATTTTTTGTTTCTATGATGGGTAGATTTATGGGACGATTTTGGCATCATTTTAGTTGAATTTTGATTGTTAAATCAAATTATTATTAAACATTTTATTCTTACATCATATTATTATAAACTAAATTCTTTAAAAGACATTATTATTATAAATAAAATTCTCATTATAAATCAAATTTTCATATATTAATTTAATATTATATCATATTCTATATATTAAATTATTATTATAAATCCAATTTTTATATCAAACTATGTACATGCACACATTTTTTGCACACTTTTATCTATTTAAAATGTATTACTAATTTTTGTAAAGCGAACATCACAATGAATTTTATAATATTCTCTAAAGAATATTGCTTTATTTTGCTTTCAAATGCGAAAATATTTATTCTGTTTAATTTATATTTTAAATCTACATTATATTACATTTATATTAACATTTATCTTACTTAGAAGTTTGTTATAACTTCTTAAAGTGTGTGTTTAAATGGTTAATAAATTATTAAAAATTAAAGAAATGAATATTATTTAATTTGATAAATAAATTAAATATTTTGGTAATTGAGTTGAGTTTGGCATTAAAATCAAATTTTCATTCTTTTATTGTGACCATCATAAAAGCATATAAAAACCAAACACTTCTTCATATATTTAGATAAGCATTAAAAATTAAATCATTTTTGAATTTTATAATTAAAATATTAGTTTTATTAATTAAAAAATAGTAAATTACATTCTAAAAACAAATTATATTTAAATATAATATTTGAATTAAAATCTAATTTAATCTTATCAGAAAGTAATAGACAGTCGATAATAATTTAGTTTAGAGACTAATTATTTTTCTAAAAGGTAGGAATTATATGAAATATACTTTATTCCTTATTAAATAATATAATTTATTCGATGCTGTTCAGTATTAAGTATAAATCTATAAAACTTTAAAACGTAATCATTTACATAATATTAATACCTACTAATATATTAAAATTTTGAAAGACTCACTAAATTCCCTAATCACATTTTCATACATCTTTTGTGCATAAAGCATTCAATTGTTAAATATGAATGTATGAAACTTGCTTTCAGAACTATAACAAACTGTTGAGAACTTAGAAAACTATTCAATTTTTACAAATCTATCTATATGTAATATTATAAACTATATATTTAAATGTATATACTTTATTATAATTCATTTGAATGACAGAATGAAATATATTAGAACATATAGATTCTTTTCAATTATTTTGATATATGACATTCTATGATAAAAATTATCGAGAATTTACAAAACTATTCATAATTTACCAATCTATTCATATATAATATTATAAATATGTATATATCAATAAGTATATATTTTACTGCATTTCATTTTGATAACAGAATATGTATTTGTATATTTATATTTTTTTCCATAATAATTGTTCAACTATTTTTATATATGACATTTCATGACATATGCTATCGAGAATTTATAAAACTGCTCAAATTTTACAAGTCTGTATATTTTAAAATTCTATATGCTTTACAAATCTATATCTTTACTACTATTATAAATGTGACCGTTTGAAAGGATGGATGATATTAGTCAATCAAACCCAAACGTAATCGGGTAAAATTTAGCACAGATAGATTATAGTCGAGAATAGGATACAGGCTACTGTTTCTTCTGGTTAATTGAGCGGTTTCCTTTTTAGTAAATAAAAACTAATTTTCCACAAAAAGATTCATTTCCCCACCGCCAAATCACTAAGACTTCAATTTGTTTTCCCCCAAGCTAATGAGGTGGTGCTTAATATTTTTCGACCAATTAATTCAAATGATTCTGCTAATTTTTTTTAGTGTTTGATGCATTTAAACTAAATATTGTTAATTAATTCATTTTTTCGGATTCATTTTGAAGTACTTTTGAAATAAAATTAAAAAAATAAAGAAAATTAAAAATTTATGATGTGTATTGTGTTACCCCAACTGGACTAGAAAATTCACACATTTCCGTTACCCAATTTTCGTTGAAAAACCACTCCTAGCATAGAGTTTTTCAATTGTTGCCAACTGTATTTTCAGTTTAATTAAAATTTAAAAAAATCTGTGTATAATACTGTAATAGTTATCGTAGTCTCGATTGAAAAATAAAGTATATTTAACTTGATTTTAAAGAAAAAGTACTTGATTTGCTGTTTTGCTATATTTATGGTACACGCTAAATAAATTATTATTAGATTAGTTGAGAGCTTTTTCATGCATACAAACTCGTGGGTAAGAGCTAGTAATATTATACACTGAAGTGACAAAAGTCATGGGATAACAATATGCAAATATACAGATGGCAGTAGTATCGCATCGAAAAAGTATAAATGCGCAGTTCGATTTCCAGAGCTTACATTTGTGTTCAAGTTATTCATGTGAACAGGTTTTTCATGATTTATGGCTGCAAGACGAGAATTAACAGACTTTGAACGTGGAATGTTAATTGGAGCTAGACGCATGGGTCATTCCATTGCGGATATCGATAGTAAATCCAACATTCCGAGATCCACAGCATCAAGAGTGTGCCGAGAGTAAGAAATTTCAGGCATCCCATCCCATCATGGACAGCGCAGTGGGCGACCACCTGCATTTAACGACCGAGACCACCGACGTCTGTGTAGAATGGTCAATGTTAATAGACATGCAACACTTCGTCAAATAACTGCAGGAATCAATGTGGGACGTACGAGGGACGTGTCCGATAGGACTGTGCGTCAAAATTTGTCTTTCTTGGGCTATGACAGCAGAAGATCGACTCGAGTGCCTTTACTGACAGCACGACATCGCCTGCAGCGGCTTTCCTGGGTTCGTGAGTATATCGACTGGTCCCTAGACCAGTGGAAAACCGTGGCGTGGTCAGATGAGTCACGATTTCAGTTGTTACGAGCTGATGGTAGAGTTCGAGTGTGGCGCAGTCCCCACGAAGCCATGGACCCAAACTGTCAGCAAGGCACTGTTCAAGCTGGTGGTGGCTGCATAATGGTGTGGGCTGTTTTTACAAAGCATGGACTCGGTTCTCTGGTGCCACTGAACCGATCATTGACTGGAAATGTTTACGTTCAGCTGCTTGCAGATCACTTGCAGCCATTCATGGACTTCACGTACCCACACAACGATGGGATTTTAATGGATGACAATGCGTTATGTCACCGGACCAGAACTGTTCGCGATAGGTTTGAAGAACATTCCGAACAATTCCAGCGCATGATCTGTCCACCTAGATCGCCCGATATGAATTCCTTCGAGGATTTATGGGACATCATCGAAAGGTCCGTTCGTGTCCAAACTCCTGCAACATCGTCACTCTCACAATTATGGACGTCTATACAGACAGCATGGCTCAATATTCCTGCAGAGGACTTCTAACGACTTGTGGACTCCATGACATGTCGAGTTGTTGCACTTCGCCGGGCAAAAGGAGGACCGACACGATATTAACAGTCATCCCATGACTTTTGTCACTTCAGTGTATATTTATATGTATATATTTTACTATATTTCATTTGGATAACAGAATGAAATATAATATATAGATTAACTTCCGTAGCAATTGCTTAAATATTTTTACATGTGACATTATTTTTTATGACGGCAAATTCTAAAATATTTAAATTTTTAAAGAAATTTCAGCTCAGAGGGAAAATACAAAACACGAGATTTTAGCCGCAAAATTTTTACTGCATATCGGATGGACACGGTCTCAGAAACAGTCTTCCTATTCAAAATAAAAGGAAAATCGCTGGGTTTAAATTCAGCTATCATTTTTTTTTTCATTTTTTCCAACTTCCTAAATCCGTTTACTTCCTTTTCTCATCCGTCTAGTAGGACGGGCCATGATCGAAAGGCAAATCCTATTTTCTTCCAACTGAGCCTGGCAGTTCGGACGGAAAAATCTAGGCACTGGGTACAGATAGTCTCCTCAGATAATTATTTTGTAGAACTATTTATCTTTCTAACTCTGCCTCTTCTTTTTTTTCACCTCTCAAAGTATTCTCAACTGCACTTATGTTATCGATTTTAGTGACGATAAATCATGCATAACGCATTTTTTTATTTTTTGTCTTTACTTCTTGAAAAGTATCGGTGTCAAATAACTAACTGAAATGGGTTTACAAGCGATTGTTTTAAAAGCCAGATATTTTTTGAAATAACAATGCTTATTTTATAGTCATATTCATAGCTTCTGTCCTTTTAGTTGAAATGTGATGTTTAGGTCTGTAAATTTAGATAGGTAAATTCCCTATTTATTAAAATGTATTATACTTCAGAATTTTGTAAATTATATTTAGAAATTTGTATTACTCCAAAATACATTCCCTGTTACATTGGTATAGTCTTATACTATGTATTATCATGTTGCCAATTTTAGTGACTATTAATCATGATTAATGTATTTATATTTAATGTTTTATTTCTTGAATAAGTATCGGTATTAAATAACTAAATAAAATGGGCTTACAAGCTATTGTTTTAAAAGTAAAAGGTTTCTTAACAGAGAAAAAAATTTCTTTTTCTAATATTAGGTATTTTGTGTCCATTTTGTCGAAATATGATGTTTGAGCATGTATATTATGGTATCTAAATTCATTATTTATTAGAACTCATTGTATTTCAGAATTATATACATTATTACTCCAAAATACATTGCGTCTTTTACATTATGCATTATCATGTTGTCAATTTAAGTGGAGATAAATCATGCATGAATTATTTTTATTTAATGTTTTGTTTCTTGAGAATTATTAGTGTCAGATCACTAATTAAAAAGGATTTACAATTGATTTCTTGAAAAAACAGAATTTTTTTGTAAACACATTGACAGAATGTGTCCTTTTTGTTTGAAATATGAGATTTTGACTTACAGACTTAGATAATTAAACTCAGAATTTATTAAAATGTATTGTGTCATAAATTTTGATCCATTATTATATATTGCTTCTTGGATTATTATGAGTTTGTTTACCTCTAATTTCTGAAAGAAAGTGATCTCTCAGCATTTATAAATTATGAAAAGTATTGACTCCAACAGTACTAAACTTTTTTGAAGTGTGTGAGATTCAAATGCGTATATTTAGTTAACTAAATTCCCCATTTGTTAAACTTTCACACTCTTATTATTTCAAAATATTATACAAAATATTTTTTTAAATTTAAATACTTATTCCATCTGCTTGTATTTCAAAGTTAGTTTTCTTTAAGAGTTTATAAATCAGTAGAAATCGAACTTCTTTAAGATTTAATCTTATTTACTTTCTAGTATACGTAATATAAGGTATAATAATCATAAAAATTCGAATTCAATATTTTGTTAAATCTTTACGTTTTAGACCACCCTGAATTTACTCCCCCACCATTTTTGGAAAATGTTGGTCTGTCTTTGATAATGATAAATTAAAAAGCACTTTGAGCTCTGTGATTGAAATTTTGCATATGGTCTTTATATCATATTCGTAAATGTCTATAAATTTTTCAGCAAAACGCCTATCAAGAAAATTTGCATGTTCAACCGTAAGAACACGATAATTACCAAAAAGAATTAGGTAGATAAAATTGCATACACAGAATTAACTAACGATAGATTGGTAATGATAACTTTAACAAAAGCACTTTGAACTTGACGATTGACATAATGTCTTTATATCAAATTCATAAATTATCAAATTTTGGGAAAACATACTTCAAGGAAATCTGCCTGTTCTAATAAAATCTACCACGATAACTACAAAACAGAGTTAGGTAGATGGAATTCTAAACACAGAATTAACTAACAATTGATTGATAATAAAAACTTTAAAAAAGTATTTTTAGCAGGGCGATTGAAATTTGATCAAAATGCATTCTGAGAAAATCTGTCTGTTCGACTGTTCGAATACATTCTACCACAATAACTACAAAACAGAGTTAGGTAGATAAAATTTTATACACAGGATTAGCATAGATAATCTAGACGCCTTTCAAATTTTGAGTCAAATCCAACAAGCGATGGACCATCTGTTGGTCTGTGCTTTCAAAAACATGTAAACGTGATATCTCAATGACGTAATTACTTAAATATTTCAAACTAGGTACAAGAATTTGTGACTACAATTAAAGTTTTGTGTCAAATTTTTTAAAATTTTTAACTCAGATAAGCATTTTTCAATAACTTACTGTGCTCCAGAATTTAATGCATCATTTTTTTCCCAAATGCATATTTTTTATACAAATTTTGTATATTTTTTATCTATTTCTACTAGTTTTTCGAAAAATCACTATTTTAACATTCATAAATAGACATAAATAGTGTATAAATAAGCGGCAAGGTTTCGTTAGGAGATTCAAACATGTATAATCTGGAAGCTGAATTGGCAATTTATTAAGTTCTTATATGTTTGACACTTATTTATTATTATTCAAAAGACGTTATTTGCATGTGCTTTAATCTTCTTGTCCTTTAAAGTAGTAGTATTTTCAACTTATATAATATTTAAAGTACTTCAGTTAGAAAAAATTTGCAGTGCCTTGATATGCTCTAATTTGAGAATGCAAATCAATTTTTTTTTAATTTTAAGTTTTAAAAATATTTCTTTAGTTACACAGTAAATATCATAAAAAGATGTTGAATGTTTGACAGTTTGTATTGAAAATTCGGAGTTATTTTATCAACTTTCTTTTAATATGGCTTATGAATGTTAAAACGATTTATTAAGTTTCGATTTTTGTCTAAAATTAATGATTCTCTTATAATTTCATGCTAATATTATTTTTCCTTTCCATCATCTTTTCTCTTATTTTTAGTTATGTTTTAAAATTTCTAATCAGAAAATCCATGCATAATTTTTTATTCTTACTTTTGTTTTTTGTATTCAATATTTATTTGTAATAATCGTCTGATTTTATTGTTCTGCAACTCATTTTTTTCTTTTTTGTTTGAAATTTAAATACGAAATAAAACCTTTCATAATAGAACTTGAGAAATGTAATAATATATCTGAGAATTAAAAATGTTACAATTCTTTTTTTAAAAATCATTTTAATGAGTTCAATACGAATTTTTCTTTTTGGTATTGAGAATAATTATTACTTATGGGAAATACGGTTTTTTTAATGAGTTAAAAAACTTTCCCATGCAAAATGGTTAAGCGTTTATTAGATAATGATAAATTAAATGGGATTAGAAAAAAAACAGGGCTTGTTTTGAGGAAATTTAACTATAAGGCAAATATTTGCTCATCAATTTGTAAACGAAAAACGAGAAATTTTTTTTTCAATAATAAGGATGATTTATTCAAATTTAATCCTCTTACAAGGTATTATTCAATGTATTTTTTTTTAATTCACGATAATTTAATTCACAATGTACCATATTTAATTAACTTAAAAATATAAATGAATGAAATAAAATTATATCTCTCCCAAAAATAAATAACTCAAATTTCAATTTATTAAATTGACTATTCATTTATTTCAAATTCTTATACAGCAAATACTCGCTTTAATTATGTAAATATACATTTTCATCTTGGACAATATTTTGTATACATTCTGAACACTATTTAATTAAATGCATCATTTTCTATTGAGATACTTCTTTTTCCACTTTTTTTATCTAGTCCATATTTAAAAATATTACACATTAATGTTTAACTTAATAATATATTTTCGTTGAATGTATCTGAAACTATTTTATTTTATTATTTAATAAATTTTTTCACTCTAAATTAAGAAAAAGGGGAAAAAAATTATTCGCCATTTTTAAGAACAAAAAAAAAAGATTTAGTTTAGAGAATCCCTAAATTGGGAAAAATATTGACATTAAATATTATTCTCAGGTTTTTTCGATTTCAATTTTCATTTGGTGGTTTTTTTAAGAATGGAACTAATTTTTTTCCAATAATACATTTTTTTTAAATAAAAATTGAGTTTCGGTTACAGTTGTTCAACATTTGTACAATTAATACTTTAAAAATAAGTTATTTCTAAAAAATAATTTTAGATTTTAGCAGTGAACATTTTTAAGTAAATTTATTTTTTCCGAAACCCTCAAAAGAAAATGCATTTGATTGTTTCAAAATAATAGTGTATCCGAAGGTTTTGCTTAATTTTTGTATTGAAAACTCTTGCTCGAATAATAATTTTTCCTGTAACGCATTGAAAATCCTTAATTGCAAAAAAAAAAAAAACATAATATTTCAATCAAAAGCAAAAACTTCACATGATATGCAAAGTTACTTTTACGTGAAGCTTATTCCTTCTATTTCTGTAAACCCTGTATATATGGAAATAAAGAAAATTGAATTCAAGAAAATATATTTCATTCCATCGTTCTATTATACGAAAGAGTTTGGATATAAGAGCATTAAAATTTAGTTCTTTAAAAAAATTTATTCGTCAAAAATGTATAAAATATTATCCAAAAATTCGTAGCATAAAATTCATGATGCTACGAATTCAGACATGATAAAATATTCCAGAAAACTTTAGTCAAATCTTTAAAATATTTGCAGAATTATTTCCCATTTTTTAGAACATATTAAGCAAAATTCAAAAAAAAGAAAGAAATATCTTTAACGGTTTTTATTTATCAGCGTTATTAAAAAGAGTGATAAAGATTAACTTTTATTTATTTTGCTTATTTAATTTAATAAACATAATTAAGTAATATCTGTTATATATCGTTTGTTTACATAGAAGCTTTACATTTATCGTTTGCTTATTATATCGATATTCATTTCTTATATTGCTATCGAATTAAACTTTTTTTATTTTTGGATATTCTCTAAATAGAAAAAAAAAATTATTTTAGTGTGAGTACTTGTGTATTACCTTTTATGCAGATTTTTTCTTTCATTATTTATTATGATTTTGTACTCTAGTGTGATTTATTTTTCAGTTTCGCATACTCAAAAATTTTTTTTCAAACTATTATATAATTCACATATCTTTTAATGTCATTTTACATACCTTCAAAAGTAATTGAATCGAAAGTTGAAAAATGTTATTTTTCAAAGGCTTTATTGCTTTTGAGGCATCATTTTTTTTGCTTTGAGGCTTATTAGAAAATAATGCAGAAGGTTGTCACATTTGGCAATTTATTGCAAAATATCATTTAAATATATACATTGAATTTATATTTCAAAAGTTTAAGTCAATGTGAACATTGTTAATTTAAAAAAAATTTTTTTTTATCCTAAGATAACATGCTGTTATATTGTTTGGAGGATTTTGAAGCCACAAAATGAATGGGCTGAAAACTGGATATTTATCGTTCTTGGGGATCAATTTTTCCGTTTTAGGGTTATTATAAAATGGTACAGATCGTTGTTACATTTGGCGACTTATCACCAACAAAAGGATATAACTTGGCACGAATGTCCGCCAAGTATCCGATTCTCGATATATTGGCGCATGCGTATTCCGATAGTCACATGATTCTTTTAAACCTGTTTAAATGGGATAATGATTTAAATTAATTAAAACCAAAAATGCCTTAAATAATAATGTTTTGCCATGATAATCTTAAATTCGAGATACCATATTTCAATTTCTTTATTTTGAGAATTGTTAAACAACTATTTATTGAACAATGAATGTTATTGGTTAATTTTAAAATATTTGTAGCAATTCGCAAAGTTTAGGAACAGAAGTAGATGCTGATAATAATACATATATTATGTCTCTTTTAATCGTAATGTTTTTCAACATCATTGGAAATCAGCAAAAAAATTCCAACATGGAGAACTTCTTTACTGAAATAAGAATTAATAATAATGCTGTCTAAAAGAACTTTTGAATAAATTATAGGCAATAATTTATTATAATTATCAATTCCTTTTGGTATATGAAGTTAAATATTTTTTTCTTACAATTAATAAAAAATATATTCTACTTTCTTATAAAATATCATTTAATTTAGTCAGATTTTTGATTAACTTGCCTTCTCGATGTAACTATTGAAATAAAGCAAAATACTGTCAGATTAATATAAATAATGGGTCAAAAATAATTTATTAAATGTTAATAAAAGCACCGAAGAAATTTTAAAAAATTATAATTCGTTATTTTTCAGCTATGAATTCAAAACAGAGCACCAAAAAAGAATATAATTATATACTCAATTAAACATAAAAAAATTCATATGGGCATATATGAAGGCTAAGAAAATTTAGCTTTCGATAGTGATCAGAATGAACATTGTATGTTTCATCAACAAAAATTGGCCATTAATTGTATAGAAAAATCGTTATTTTTTGTGAAATCATCTGGGAGGTATATAGTGGAAAGACCAATAACTCTCATAAAGTTAAGGCATCCATATACTATACGCAAACATAAAAGTTTGCTTATATAATAAGGATTCTATGTACTAATATGCAACTGAAGCGTACGAAAAGTCAACACTTGCAGAAATCAATGGTACTCACACAAACAAGAAAACGTTACTAACAATAGCACCAGTACAATCATTTTTAGAATACAGTTTCACACATTAAATTTTGTTTCGTGATTAATAATTTAAAGAAATAATTTATTGGCTCATCTTAGTCTTCCCATATTTTTCTAGTTCCCATAATAGGTTATAGAAGGTTCTAGGAGGACATTTCTCAATACTTAACAGATGTATTGTCATAATTCTTTTATTTTTGGGAACCTTCAATTTTTTCACCGAAGATCACCTAGTGGAAGTATGGGGATACGTCCAATAATCGTTACAATAATTAGATAGTTTTATTGCACAAGCAACTATCTAACACAAGTAGGAAAATACAAATGGGCATACTATAAAAAATACACTAGCAGAAATAAAGTTCTCACATGCAAACAAATGTTAGCAATAGCAAACAGTACAATTATGCTCAGAGGGAATTTCTTATTATATATTTTGTGATTGACACTTCAAAGAAATAGTTTATTTATTCTTCTATCTCCAGTATTTTTCTACGTTCTATCGGAGGATTTCGCGATCTTTGATATAGATATCAGCATAATTCTTTTATTTTCGAGAACTTTCAATTTTGCCACCAAATTCCTTACTAAGAAAAATATTTCTAAATTTGGTTTTAATTAAAAATATATGTAAATCCTTCTTCATTTTCATGATGGACAATAAAACAATATCAAAAAAATTCTGCAATTTTTGTCCTTTTAGTAAATGATCTTTAACAATTTTCTTCTAAATTTTGGGTTAAATGCCCCTTTAATCTGAAGTGTATAAGGAAGCACATCCTAATCTGTAGAAAATTCTAGCTTTCATTTATTCTAAATCCAATCAATATATCCTCTTTATGTCTTAAAATACAAAGCAATGTCAAATGTAATAAAAATAAAGAATAGTTTATTGCAGTTTTATTTTCTGCTGTCATTTGACTAAGAGAAAAGTAATGTAACATTTCCCGGTTCAGATACAAATAAAGAAAGACATTCCATAGATATAAATAGCATGTTTCTCTTCTTTTTCTAGAGATTCTTTTTTTTCGTAGAAAGAGAGTAAATGATATTTTGATTGGTGAAATTGTATAGGAAGGATCAAACATTTCTTTCGTTTGAAGAAATATTTTTGCTCCATTGTAACATAAACGTCTATGAATTAACGTAACTTCTTCGTAGATTCCTCCACAGTAATGTAACTGCTTCGATAGACTTTTATGTTGTTTACTTTTTTCTATATTTGATTTAAACGAAATTGTTTAATCTATACTATAAGCGATGTATATTATTTGGATCATATATATATATAT
>JAOUZG010020552.1:2194702-2220020 GCA_026289955.1 Argiope argentata
ATATATATCAATTCTTGCAGAAATTAATCAAGCATTTGAAAAATGTTTTCTACTGTTCTTTGTCTTTAATAGCAGCTAAAGTTTTAAATTAAAGAAAAATTTAAAATTTTAAGAAATTTGCTATAATTTGATATGTTGTATAGTTAATTATTTATATGGGGTATAAGAGATTACCCACACACACACACACACAGAGAGAGAGAGAGAGAGAGAGAGAGAGAAGCAGGAACCGGAAAAAAAATCTCAGATTTATTCTGGTATAATTCCATGATACAATAAGAAAAAACCCATGTCATTTGAAAAGCTTTAATGTACTCAAAGATTCCGTCTGTATATTGAAATAAGAACCAATTTCAAAATTTTCAATGGCAACACACATTTTTCTCACTGAATTTTAAAAGTACAATAAAGGGTATTTCTGTAAAAAAGTTTCTTTATTTTAGGTATATTTATTACGAAATTCTGCGACAACAAAATTTTGATTACCTAATACTAAAAATAAACTTTTGATTTTCTATTCATATCTTAAAATTTTATAAAATTATTGATCTTAATTCTTTTTGTTATGAAAACATAAGGCTTTTTATACATATTGTATACGTATTTAATATGAAAAATAATACTTAATACTTGAAAAAATACAAAATTAAAATCAATTTAAAAATTACAATACATTTAAATTTTGGATAAATCAAAAGGCATAGCTATAATTAATATATAGAATAAATATATTGGGATTTTTTCTGAGATTATACATTGTGAATTTCTATTTAATTAAAATAGTCTCTATTCTATCTCGCTATCCCAATGTCAGAATTTTAAAGCTATTAGAATAAAAAAAACTTTTAAGACAATGTCTGCCAACTTGGAACTTTAAAACCATCTAATCACCTTACAACATTTTTTTCTAGTTTGAATTTTTTCAGTTTTCAAATTGTTTTTAGCCCTTAGAGAAATTTTGAAATGAATTTTTGAATATCCCAGTTCAAAAACAATAGAATGAAATTTGATATGATGCTTGGTTAATAATAAAATAAAGCATTGTACATATTTATGATACTGTAGATAATTTGGATACTGTAGATATTTATGATTAGATCTCTGAAAGAATTTAAAAATTAATGAATTTTTCTATATATCCTCCCTACTACTGTACAAACTTGTGGTCAAGAATAAGAGAGATATTAGAAAGGAAAGTTTTGAAGACCCCCGTTCAAAGACAAAATATGAAATCTGAAATGCTTCTTGGTTAGTAAATATAATAAGGCATTGTAGATATTTATGGCATTGTACATAATACGGATACTGTAGATATTTAAGATTGGAACTTAGAATTATTTTTAAAAAAATATGAATTCTACTTATCTTACTATCATGCAAACATATTAAGCAAGATGCCATTAACAAAATAAGATTTATTGAAGTAAATTAAGAAGTAGATATTATTTTAAATGACTAAATTACACTGATATAAAGCATATTATCAATAATCTCAATTTTGGATGTCATTAAACTATTTTCAATCTATACGATATAAATATAGCAATCGTAGTTAAAGTTCACAATACTTATAGAAAATAAAGTTTCCGAATTTTTGGAAGTGGAAAACCAAAAATTATAAAGAGGCTTAAATATAAGAGATAAATAATGAAAAAAATTTAAATTAACTATTCATATTTCCATGAGTCATGTCAGAACATAATTTCTTGAACGGCCAAGCATTGCAAACAGTTCTAAAAAGCTTTTTATTAAGTTTTGAAGAAAGTATCCCAAAAAATAGTGCCAATTTTGTAAATGTATGGATTATTTTAGCAATATAAACTATTTTTAAAAATTATTTTTATTCATGTTTGATTAAAGCTTTCAAAAAGATAAAAAAAGCTGAACAAATCATCTTCACAAAAAAGGAGGCAAATTGGAGATTAAGAAGGTCTTTATTTCAAAATTATAACTATTTATTAACATTTTTGACTTTCTAAGCAATATTTTTTAGAAAGTTAAAAGTGTAAATTTTTATTTTTCCTCTATGGATTTTTTTTGACATCAAAACCCAAATCCCTAAAATAACATCATGTTCTGACATGTTAATAAACACAATAAACCGCATTACCAAATAATTGAAATATATACAAAAGATACTTCTGCAGCCACACTGTTGACTTCTAAAGTTAAAGCAAAATTGGAAACATTAAACTTTTTTTTAATTAACTGGAAAATATCAGGAAATCTAAATTCAAAGGAAGCAGAAGTCGTACAGTTCTAAATAATAGTAGCAACTCTTTTATCAGAAAATGGAAGAAATTGCCATTTAACTGTGACACCTTCCTGTAGTCGTAAAAGATTTAACAGGTCCGGAGTTGGTCCACTGATTCAACAAAAAGAAAATCGTTTGGTTTTAAATCTTGCTTCTTTTTTTTCTTCCTTTATTCTTTTTTTTACTGCCTTCGCCAAATCCATTTACTTTCTTCTCCCCATCTGTCTAGCAGAAGGACAAGCCATGATCGAAAGGCAGATCCTATTTTCTTCGAGCCGAATTTCACAGTTCAAACACAAAGATTTGGTGAACTGGACTCGGATAATTATTTCGTAGAACAATTTGTTTTTGGTGTTCTTTTTCTTTCTATAAATATATTTGGATCGCGGAGTGTATAGTATTCTTCACAATATAAAAATATTTAAGAATAGGTACGGTCTGAATATACAGCAAAACTCGGCTAACTCAGAAAAGGAGATTTAAGAATGATATTTTTATTCCACTTAGAATTTGTCGTATATAATATTTGACGTATATGAATATAGTAGAATTTTAGAAAATGGAATGTACAAATTAAAATAAAAGATGATATTCAAGATTATTTTTATCATTCAAAATGGTTTTTCAGCAAAAAAAGTAATAAATAACAAGGAAATATTTTTAATAAATGATGATTTGATAATTTTACTTAATTTTTAATTCTAAAATTAGCTATTTTAATAAAAATTAGTTAAAAAATAATAATTTAATGATAATTAAATAAAACTAATAATTTAAGGAACATAAATTAAAGAAATAATGTAATTATAAATTAATATTTTAATAAAAAGTATTAAGCATTTTGACAAAAAATATTAGACTCATAAAACCCCAAAATAAATAATATACATATTTGATACGTAATATATTTAATGAGTATTAAAACCTTGATATCAACTTATGTATAGACTTTTTAATTAGTATATTGTACTGCAAATAAATTCTTCATCGGATTATACTCTAAAACATTTTTTAATTGCCGTTTATATCAAAAATGTATGGGTATTTAAATTTGAAAAAAAAAAACCTCTAAAAACTGAATACATCTTTAGAATTTTATTTTTTACTTCAAATTTCCTCAAAATAATTTTGAATTATGAAATATATTTTCTCTGCACTAATATGAAGCCAAAAGTGCTGTAAAAATGGTGTCCTAGCATAGGGGAAGAGTGTTTTCCTCGTGATCTGGGCGTTCTAGGTTCGAATCTCGGTTCGGGCATTGCTATTCTTCCTCTGTAATGCCTGTGATTTCCGTATTAAATATGTTGTATATACTTATTTTGTTGAATATTGTAATATATGTGATACTTACTGGTGCAAGGAGGTTTTCTAAATGTCAATAAAAAAAGTGGAAGAAAAATTCAAATTACGGAAATAATTAAACTAAATTCATTTGCATTTGCTTACTGTATTGTATACCATACGTTTCTTGTCTTTATTTGCTATTTTTTGTGCCATAAAAGTAAGAGTAAGAGTATAATAGATCTGGATTTAAAATTTATGTACATGAGGGCATTTATAACATTAAACTAATATTTCTTCGCATTTTAATTTATAACTAATTAATCGAGAAAAATTTTTGTATTGGACTTTATTTATAAAATTTTTATGGAGTTATTTATGTTTCATAAATATTATTTTGTATTTTAAACATGTGTTGTAAAAGTAGATTTAAAAAAAGAATGCTCCTGAACTTTTGAAATATATACAGGAACAAACATATAAAGTTTCCTAAATAAACTATTCAAAATTATTATAATATGAACTATGATTTTGTGTGATGTGGATGCTATTTGTTGCAGATGAATTTATTTGCCATTAAAATACTATGACTTTTAATTTCGAATTTAAAGGTTATGATATTTTCCGTATGCTTTTATGACTGATAGTGAAATCAAATCTAAACATGAAGTAATAATTGTCTACAATTTATGGCATAAAAAAGAACTTTTACTGGTTATACTTTCATGGAATCGAAAGAAGAATTCAGTTTATATTTTAAAAACTATTTAAATAAGAAAATTTATTTGACATTAAAACAATATGACTCGCGATTAAAAATTAAATCTTTCAAGTATTTTTCTCAAATCTTTTAAGAATAGTTATAATTTCAAGTTATAATTATAAATCGTCTGCTATTTATGACATAAAAAAGAAATGTTACTGATTTTTTTGTCATGGAATCTAAAGATTATTTGGGGCATATTTTAAATAATATTAAAATAAATAACTTTATTTAACATTAAAACGTTATGACTTGATATTCTAAATTAAAACATTCTATTATTTTCTCAATTCTTTATGAATGACATTGATAATAAATCTAAACGCGAATTTAAATACGTCTGCAATTTATGGCTTTAAAAGAAATGCTACTGATTTATATTTCAAAAAATCAAAAGAATTATTTGGGGCATATTTTAAATAATATTTAAATAAGTAAATTTATTTAACATTAAAACAATATAATTTGCGTTTCTGGGCTAAACCATTCTGTTATTTTCTCAATGATTCTATTGGAAAATAAATCTAAACATGACTTTATAAATATTTGAAATTTATGACAAAAAGAAATGTTAAACATTATTCTGTCATAGAATAAAAAATAATAATTCAGGGAATATTTGAAATAATATTCAAAAATATAACTTTATTTGACACTAGCCGCCTTTAGCGACCTGTCGGTTTGCCAGTATTATTGCCGACTAAAAGTTGAATCAATTTTTTATATAACTTGGTCTCATAATAAATTTTTCAGCAAAATATTTTTAAGCTTCAAATTTCGATAGTCATATAATTGACGTGTACTATTATGTAGGCCTTAGGCAGTCCTGATGTTTGAAGTCCGCATCTCTCTCTGATTTTATATCAGTGCACGTAAAATTCAGTTTTAAATTAAAGTGGAAATTATGAAACTTCAATTAATATAAATACCTATTTTTATTTCCCTCCAAGCATGTCTTTAAATAAAACTAAGAACTGAAAGCAGAGTAGTTCGACATTGAAGTTTTATCTTCACTACAGAAATTGAATTCAAAACACGTCTTATAGTTTAAAAAATTAAAAAAAAATACGAATGCAAAAATATTTTACTTCTACTTATTATCAATTGCTTTTTGTTCGTCGGTTCTTTGAAAAGACGTCATCCTCTATTTGGGTTAAGATTTCTTACTTTTAAATAATTAATCTCGCTCTCAGAAGATTATCGTTTGGTGCTTTTCTAAAAATTCTTTTTCGTTTTTAACTGTCGCACTTTTGTAATCTATTTTTATTTTACATTTTTATTTATTTTTATTCTTTAATTGAATTAACAAATTTGATACTACAAACGATCAAGAAAAGATTTCTCTTGCATTTATTGTTTAAAAATAAACACATTTCCTATTTATTTCATTTCATATAATCACGTGATTACATCGACATGATTTGTCATTCTGTTATTTTCTCAAAAATTCTGTTATTTTCTCAGTGCTTTTATTAATGACATTGGAATTTTACATAAACGTGGAGTTTTAATGTTTGTTGTTTATGAATTAAAATAGTGTTACTGATTATTCTTTCATGGAATCTAAAGATTGATTCGGGACATATATATTATTTAAAATGTGTGATATAATTCCAATTTAAATATGAGAACATTGTAGAAATGAAACAACTATGTTTCTGTTGAAATATCATGGAAGCTGAGAAATATAATAATAATGCTGATTATTCTTCAACCATTTTTAAAGAATTTTCTAGAAAAGTTCACGTGTCAAATACATAACTGTACTTAAACTGAATATCAAAATAGGTTTTATTTGCCATTCTGTTTTAAAATACTTGGACACCTGAAACATTTCGTCAGAATGTTTAGACGGATATTTCTTCTTTGGAAAAGAGAGCTAAATCCAAACATCGAAAACACCTTCAACACCATGAAAGGAAAGAAATCTCAACCACAAAAAAGGAGAAAGGAAACTAAGATTCGGAAGTTTTTTTCAGTGTGAGTTAAATTTCCATTTCTAAGAGCTTCGAACTTCGAAAAAAAAAACAGTTGGCTTTTAAAAGAGATACGGGTAGGTATATGGTGCCAGGGATTCATTTTATAGAAGCATTGTGCTATAAATGTTTCAAAACAACATACCTTTTGAATAATAGGTGTACCAAAATTTAATAAATATTCTTAGCAGGCTGGATGAAAAAAATTTGCAACATAAACTGTTTATTTCAGAAGCAGTCAAAGTTAGGGAGTGAAAATTATTTTTCAGTCTTAGCTTCTAAGAATTTGCAATTTTAATTTAAATAAATTAATAAGAATTAGGAAAAAACGTGTTAAATAAAAGTCAACTTTTATATGTTTTCATGTTTTGTTCTAAATATATATTAAAATAGAATGATTTACTACATTTTTTTCTTATTTTTGTTTTATCATTATTTCATATAAGCATTAGAAATAATGATTAATTTATTATTATTCTAATCATTATTTTAAATAATATGTAGTCTTAAAATTATTTTTTCATTAATTATCTACCAGATAACAACCCTGGTAGGGATTCAAAAATTTAACTACAAAAATAGATTAATTTACAATTTGTTGCTGAAATAATAAAGTGCAATTTCTCCAAGGTTGTGCTATTATTCTCGACAATTCCTTTTTTTATTAGAAAATAAAAATTTTGTGTTATCAAAGACAAATAATGTGTGTTATAAGACAAATAAACATTTTATAACACATAAAATGCTATATAAATATTATCTTTTATTATTTACATAATTTATTATAATGTCAAAACCTGATATTGTTTTAGGAATGAGGTTTTGCGGCGACAACAAAAATCCGTTGGCAAAAAATAAAAAAAAATCGTAGGTGAAAAATAAAAATTTTATTATCTGTGCGAGTATCTCAAAAACTAATCTTTTTATATTGTAATGTCATCCCATTTATAAAAGCTCTGATTTTTTTTTTAAATTCAATGACTACGGCGAATAAAACCCAGAAAAATACCATTTTGAGCACGTGACTATATGAAATGAAATAAATAGGAAATGTGATATTTTTTAAAACAATTAATGCAAGACAAAGTCTTTTTTATCGTTTCCGATGCTAAATTGGCTCATTCAATGAAACGATTAAACTGAATAAAACTATTATTTATTTTGCACGAGGACGTGCTGCTTGGCCGTTCAAGAAATGATGTTCTGACATGATACATTAACATGTGCATAGCAGATTTCATTTTAATTTTTTCATGTTATTTCTAACTATTAAAATAAATTAGTTAACTTCTAAAAGGAAATCCGTCACTGATAATTACTACCAGTAATACTATTAATATAAGCTCTAACTATTATCTTCAACGTGATGTTTAGTAAATATATGAATTTTTTAAACAACTATTCTAAGAATAATTTCCTTATATGGAAGAAATATTTAAAAATTAAGAAAGATCTTTAATCTCACATACTACTTAAATAAAAATCTAACAAATATATCTTTTAAAATAAAACTCTATGAATAAGGCATTCAAAAAA
Organism: Argiope argentata; assembly: GCA_026289955.1. NCBI lineage: Eukaryota > Metazoa > Arthropoda > Arachnida > Araneae > Araneidae > Argiope > Argiope argentata. The sequence goes on from JAOUZG010020552.1 coordinate 2,202,513, forward strand.
GTAAAAGAAAAAAAGTATCATGCGGTACAAGAATTAATTAATCTTACATATAAAGTAGCTTTAGAATCTCCAACGCAGCTTCCTTTTTAAAAGAGATAGCACAGCATAAACTAACGTAATATTTTAATTAGGCATTTCATAGAGCCTAATTAAATTTCTTTCTGGCTTGTTCTAAGGAATACCAGCTTCCTCGTAAGTAAATTATGCCTCATCAATCATGAATATGCAGGACAGAAATGAGGATGATGATGACCTGTCGCCGAAATGCAAAACATGCATCAGGAAAGAAAAAAAAGTTGAATTTTAATTGATGATCCAAAGTTTATAATGCACCGCGTTTTTAATGCTGCATTATCTTGTTTATTCATTATCTTTTAATTTTTCAACTATGCTTGCTCTAAGTAAAAAGGTATAAAAGGAAAAATATAATATTAAATCTCAGTTAGAAAAATGATTCAAACTTATTCAAACACTGTTTTCTATTCACCTAAAAAATTAAGTTTAATGTATTTATTATCGACATTGTTGATCGTTTTAATCGAAAAAAAATGAGTTCTGCAATCGCATATTCTAATTATCCTGTAAGAGCATTATTTTTTGGTATTTACGTATTATACCGTCTTCATCAACGATCACCAACGGTTTAGTAACTCATTGGCTAGGGATTTAAATTTGGCGATAAAGATCAACGGATTACACCATTGACGAATTGCCATAATTGGCGGTTTAGCAACTCAATGGCGATGGCTTCAAATTTGGCGATAAAGCTGGACGGTTTAATACGTAAGTACCTATTTTTTAGTCGTGTGGTATGAATCCGACAGAAAAAACATATTCTTAAGTTATTGATATTTTGCAATCACGAGGGGTGTTAACCATTTTATAATTATTTGAGGTCAATTTTTTTTTAGCCAGAAACCAGTTTTAACACTATCGGATTACTTATAAATCAATATTTACAAATTGATGGTTTTTATTTGTCTCAAAATCGTGTAGGCTCAGAACTTTATATATATATATATATATCTTCCGATACCTTTTTTCCCTGTTACGCTTGTATTGCCATTTTCTTCCCTGCGCATCTTCGTATGAAAAAGAAATTCATTGTACAGGAAGGAGAATTGGGAATTTTTTACCATGCTTTCATGTTTTTTTTTTTTTTGCTGATAAATGGTCAAATATGATAATCTTCATCATTTTCTAATAATCCTAATTGTGCAAAATTGTTGTAATTGAGGAAAAATTGTTGGTTATTTTATTAAAAAATATATACGAATTTTGATGAATAACTATACATTTTTTGACAAAAATTTTTTTCAAATATAGTTCTGGCATTTTTTGTTTAGAGTTTACAGACATCAGGATTTTAGATACGTATGGGTATATAAAATTCAAAAACAGGAAGCGTCAATATATGGGGGTAGATTAAAAAACTTATTATGGATAAATATTTTAATAACTGTGCTTTGTAAACAAGGTATAAAAGAAAATAACTGGAGTTTAGTCTATTTTATTTAACTTTTCAATGAATGATTAGTTGAACTTCAGCATTAAAATAGAGTTTAAGCTCAAATAATGATTCTTTAGAAAAGAAATCATGGTTAAAAAATTTAGAAAAACATATCCATCTGCAACAAAAATTTATTTAATAATTTAGGGTTCATCTCTTCATTTGTAAAATACATCATTATAATATGTTTCTGTTACAAGAAATAATATACTTTTTAAATTTATTTTTTCCAATTATAAGGTTAAAAGATACTAACTATATACTGGGCAGATATGAACTTATCACAAGAAAAGTATGATCTGGAACATAAATTGTTAACAATTTCCAATTCATTAAAAAAAAATAATTCACTACAATAAGTTTTCTGGTACAAGAAACAATATCTATTTAATAATTTATTGCTCCTAATTATCAGTTTTAAAGATATAAACTACATGGTAGCTACATATTATTCGCTAGAAATAAAAAAAACTTAAATTAATCAATAAGGATAATAATATTTGGATAAGGAGTCGAAAAAAAATCGTCTTTTACAAAAGATAAATACTATCATTTTGTTGCAAATCACATTTTTTTATTTTCTTGCCGTCTAACAAATGAGTTTAATAATTCACACTCGTGAATAAATCAAAATATAGATTTATTATTTTTCCCCTCCTTGTTTTCCCCCCAATTCTTTCAGCAACCAATTTTGTCCCGACATGACACCGGTGGCAACTAATCTCATCTTCGGCCTAACAAAAGCAAAACATTGTCGTGACTGACATTTCCATCCAAATAAAAATCAATCAACGCCCCTTTGTGCCACGCCCCATTTCGAGAACTCTACTACGAATTAACGTTTTCATTCATAAAAATACGACACAATTTGGGTCATCGGTGCAGTATCACATACTCTGGGAATTAAGGTTATGTATAATGCATGAATCCCCTTGGGGGAAAGGAACACTTTAGAGAATATCCACTAGGGGAGGGGGTGGACGCAGAGATTGTATCTCTAGCAACTTTTCCAGTCTGTGCGTCTAATGAGTTTGAAGTCGAACAGTAGGAAACAATTTTTTCCCCATTTCTTTAGCTTTATGAGGAACTCTTATTTGCATATGCATAAGCTTTGGGAATTGTGACATTTGGAAAATTCGTTAGTTCAGAAGGGTGCATGGAACACTTTTATTTATTTATTTATTTATTTAACAATCTATTTTTTGAGAAAGTGTTGCTTCTGGTAGGAGAGTGAAAGCTGTTTATTACAAAGTTGGTATTAATTTGGAGGAAAGAGAATCTTTTTTAGAGAGTTGGAAATGGAATGCCATCTAGATTGAAATGGTTGAAGTGATTTTGCTTCGGCGGGTGTTTACATATTCCAAAAGCAATAACATGTCACGGATAGGATTTTAATTTTATTTTCTTTGAGGAGAAAAGGCCAGAATTGTAACTTGTTTATTTTCTGTTAAACCGTGTCTTTGTCGGAGCTTACATTTTTCTGAAATGATTCTGTGGGGAAAATTCATAAGTTATTCGCATGAATTCTGTTAGGAAATGAATTTATGCCCTGTACTAAATTTGTATTTTGATTTGCATTCATTTTCATTTTTACTATGCATAATTGATTTGTGACATTTTAAAACTCGTGCTTGCAAATACTGTAAAGAAAACATTCTAATTGAAGGAAAATGTGACTTCGAGAGTTTGTTTATTTTTATTTTTAAATTACTTTGAGTTAAGAAAATTCATTTTAAAATAAAATGTGGGTTTATCTAATCTTTTACAAGCATGTTGACTAAAAAAAAACGATCAGTTACAAGGATGAATATGTTTTCCAAAAAGGTGAAATTTTTTTCCAAAATGGTGAAAACTTTCTCCCAAGTGGAGAAAATTTTCCTCCAAATGATAAAAAAATTTCCCCCAAATGAAGAAATTTTTCTCTAACAATAAATAAGATCGTCAAAACGGTGAATATTTCTATTAAAACTCTGCTCTATATTTTAATATCAATTGGACAATTATGACTTTTGAATTCTTATTGATGAAAAAATATTTCGAAATTAGATTAAAAATAGCAAATATTCAAGATATAATAACTGTTATTGGCATTTGGATTACAGAACTATCAGTTGTATTGAAAGTTGCTAACTATATATGATACTAAATTGAATAATTTCTACTTTTATTTCAAATCGAATAAAAACGATATTGAGTTTGAACTGATGTCTTTTGGGGAGAAACTGGACAATTACAGATTATTTGGAAAATAAGCAACTGCCATTTCAAGCAGTTTAATTTTATATGTTTGAATTGTTTATTTTTTATTAATTGCTTGATGCATTTTATTTTTCAGTTACTTCTTTTTCTGTAGTCCGTATATCGTTGCAGGTTTTAAATAACCTTGTTGTTGTTGTTTGAATGACAGTTGTCGTATGCAAGCCCACTGATAAATTTGTTGGTGTTTTTTAAACTGTGAGGTTCTCTTGCTTCATTAGCGCCATCTAGTGCCAAAAGAATATCTTGGCAACTCATACGTTACAACCTTTTTTTAAGGAGTGGATTTCATTCATACATGTCCTTCATTCAACTACAGATCGTACTCATTACCCAAGCGATGCGAATCCAACAAATTCATTGATGATGATGTCGTGTCCGCTTTTTATCACGAAAAGGAAGTGTGCAGTAGCTTCTGAGGGTATGGACCCCTGAGAAACTGAGGGCAGAAGTCTGACTTCTAGCTCATAAGAGGATGAAACACACAGACAAACACTATTGCACAGCCACTTTTTGCAAGGGGGCACATTCACACATCTCACAGATAGAAGACAACCACGCACGAATCGGGACTCGAACCCAGTACTCACAGAACACGAGGTAGACGCGCTACCTCTGTGCCAGAAAGCCGGCAACAAATTCATTTTGGAAGTAATATGTTTGTTTATTCAAGCTTTTGTAATACGGTTGAAGAAAAAAATGAGTTACACGCATGACTATATAGCAAAATAAGAAAACTGCAGTAAATGTTAACGTCAAATGGATTTGGATTTTTAACTTTTTATTTTGCTGGAAAATAAATTTGAAGTTGGGTTGAAAAGTACCAAATATTCAAGATCCAATAATTGATATTGAGATTGAATAACTGTCATTGAAATCGGATAGTTGAATATTGAAATTGGACCATTGTATAGAATATCGAAACTAAATAAGGTATATTTTTGTTGAAATTGGACAAGTATATAGGATACCGAAATCGAATAACCCTTCTTTTACTGAAATTTAACAAAAACAATACAAAAATATTGACATTAAATTGCTGCAACTAGTACTAAAATTGGATATTTGTGTAAAATATTGAAAACATACTACTGTCAACCTCAAATAGTTTGATATTGGGACCGGGAGGACCTGGTTGGTAGAGCGTTGAATTCGTAATCCTTAGGTTACGAGTTCGAAACTCACCGGCCAAAAGATTCCCCGAGTGTATGGCGACTGGCGCTCGTTAAATCTGTTCGTGGTCACCAAATTCTCCATATCGAGAGTAATATCAATGGGGGTACTGGATCAGAGATGATCATTTTCTGTTCAAGGTCTAAATTCTGATCTGAAATGTATAAATGAATTTACATGAATGTAGTCCGCCCCCAAAAAAGGGTTGCGACGTGTATGTACCAAAGTCGTACTTTTGGCCCTAGATGGCACTACTTGTAAAAAGAATTTGAAGAATTTTCAAGAATAAAAATATCTTGATGACTTTCCCACAAGGATATTATTGTATTTAAATATCTTTCAAATGTTTCCAGTTGCTTTATTTTTGTTGAAGTGACTTAAAACTGGAAAAGAATAACTTTATATTTGTATATTTTTAGGTAAATTAAAGTCAATTAAGAAAAGCACCTGAATATTCTGTGCAAGTGCTTAAATACGTTAAAAAAATAAAAGTTTCATTAAAATAACTAAATCATTCCAAATCATTTCCAAATAAATTTACATAGAATAATACGAAAAATATTAGAAAAAACTAAGTCTCTAGGAATATTTTGAAATTTTTGAGTACTATCATGTATAATTTTTAATATTTTAAAAATAATAAAATTAACTTTGAAGAGATTTTTTTTAAAAAAAAATTCCGTTGTTATTATGTTTTTATATGTATGTATTAAAATATAAAAAGAATCATAATTTCATTACTCTACTTGTATAGTTCACAAAAAATACATAACAAAGGCATCTATGCCCTTAAAGTAAATGTTTTGATACCTATGAGAAAAATAGAAGTTATTTTGTTAAAAAAAATTATAATATCTTTTGAAATGTTAAGTGCGCTTTTTTTTGTCTATAGTTTCGTTTTCAGCTTTTACACTTTCTAAATCTGATTCCAAGTCACATTTTTTTTTTAAAAATTATTTTAGTACTTTTATGATAAGTCGAAGCTGAAAAGATATTACACTTCGGCACGTGCATATCTCATCACTATTCGAGCGGAGGTCGTGGGACCGAGTATATTTTCCTGAATCCTGTTTTCAAGCCAAGTGTATTTTCGTCTGCTCTGGGTTCATAGAAATGGAAATAGTCTGCTCTCCGTAGAAACACACCTCAATTTATTCTCTATTTCCTTTTCCTTTTTTACTTCCTTCTAAATTTCTTCGCTTTCGTTTTTCTTTGACTCTTAGGAATACATTCGAGGTTTTTTGCATGAATGATTGCTCTTTTAAAGGAAATGCTTTGTTCCAAACATTTGAAGGCTGTCTTTTGTGTTTATATAAAATTTAAATTTCTAAAAAATTAATTATCAGGAAAGGTAACTGTAAATGTAAAAAGTCTTCTTTATAAAGAAATTTGAATATCTTTTTTCATCAAAAGTCACAAACATGTATAAATTTACAGATTTATGATAAACATAAACAAATAATACATAAAAAAGTTAAAACAATTCCTACTTGGGTAAATAAAGAAAATTTTTATTTCAGTTACTTTTTATTAAATAATTACAATTAGTATTAATACTTGATCAAAAACTTATACCTCTCCAAAACAAAATCAAGCTAGTATCCGTTGAAAATAAATCAGAACAGACTTAGAACAAAATCAAAATGCGTTCAGTTGGCGTTGCATTTTTAACTCCAATTGAGAGTTCAACGCTAATTCAGCCAACGCAAATGAATGAAATTTCTACGCCAGTTGGGGTAGTTAGAAAATTTTCCTTTTTTTTACTATCATGTCAGAAAATAATATAGTTTTGAGAATGAGGTTTTCTGGCAATAACAAAACTCTGTAGGAGAATAATAAACATTTTAATCTGTAGGTGTAAAATAAAAATTTTACCACCTGCACAAACATCTCAAAAAATCAGCTTTTAATAATCCGTTGTCATTTCATTTACAAAAGAACTGATTAAAATAATAAGGTAATGATACAGCATATAAAACCTAGAAAAATCTTTCATCTATTTCACCCTGTTAAGTCGAACTTTCGACAAAGAATTTACTTAGATGTACAGAAAATACAACATGTCCAATGTACATGGTTAAGATAAAAATAAGATTTATAAAACCTTTTTCGATGTCACTCTGACAATTCAAATTTTTGTCATAGAAACCGCTTTGATGTACAGAAAATACAACATGCCCATTTTGCATGTTTAAGATAAAAAATAAGATTTATCGAGCTTTCTTCGATATCACCCTGACAAGTCGAACTTTTATAAAAATAAACAGCTTTGATGTACAGAAAATACAACATGCCAAGTTAAGATTAAATAAAAGCTACATAGTGTACATAGTTAAGATTAAAATAAGATTTATGCAGCTTTTTTCAATGTCACCCTGACAAGTCAAATTTTTGACAAAGAAATAGCTTTGATGTACAGAAAATACGGCATGTACAGTGTACATGGTTAAAATAAAAATAAGATTTATAGTGCCTTTTCCGATGTCACCCTGACTAGTCAAATTTTTGACAAAGAAATAGTTTGATGTACAGAAAATACAGCATGCCCAGTGTACATAGTTAAGATAAAAATAAGATTCATAGTACCTTCTTCTATATCACCCTAACAAGTCTATTTTTTTGTCAAAGAAATGGTTTTGCTGTACAAAAAATACAACTTGCCCAGTGTACATACGATAAAAAGAAAATTTATAGAGCATTTTTTGATATCACCCTTACAAGTCAAACCTTTGTAAAAATAAACAGCTTTGATGTACAGGAAATACAACACACACAGTGTTTATGGTTAAGATAAAAAAGATTTATTGTGCATTTTTATATATCACCCTGACGATTTAAACGTTTGTCAAAGAAATGGCTTTGATGTACAGAAAATACAACATGTCCAGTGTACATGGTTAAGATAAAAATAAGATTTATAAAACCTTTGTCGATGTCACCCTGACTTGTCAAATTTTTGACAAATAAATGGCTTTGATGTACAGATAATACAACATGCCCAGTGTTAATAGTTAAGATAAAAATAATATACAAGGTGGCCAGAAATAAAACACCCCTACTCTGACCTCCATGGATATCGAACTACTCAGTGTAAAGGCTCAAAATTTTGTACACATACTATTCAAAATATGGGGAAACGGATTTCACGAAAAAAAATTAGTTCCTGAAATCACCGATAGGTGGCGCTGCACAACTGGAACTATGATCAAAAGACACAAATAATAATAAAAATTAAAATGTTTATGCGGAATGGAATGCTTCCATGCTTCCTTTTTAATTTTTCTGCCCCTTATGGAAAATAAAAATAGTAAAGAAGCTAGAACTCCCGTTGTAACTGCAATTTCATACTGTAACCAGAAAAATTTGCATAAAGCATGGTTAGAAGCCATGTTAAAAGGTGGGGAATGTCATTCTTATTAGTGATGGCTGTCACGCTGCCAGAACGCGCTTTGCTTGTGAAGTTGTTTTACGAGAATAAAGGAAATGCTCCAGCAGCACTTCGAGAGTTTCGCCGACTTAAGGATTTGCGTAAGGGACCATTGCTTCCACAAGCTCTCAGGAGAATGATCGCTCGATTCGAGGAAACTGGACATCTTGGAGTTCAGCCTGGTCGAGGACGCAAACCGGTTCGTTCAGATGTCGTTGAAGATGTTGCCACCGGTATTGTTGAACAGTCAATGGATAATGTTTTAGGCTGCAGTAGTGCACGTGCAGTGTCACGACACTTGGGTGTTCCCTATAGCACAGTGTGGAACGTACTCAGAAAAATGGTGCATTGTTTCCCGTACAAAATCCGCCCTAATCAACAATTGCTGGCCACAGACAGGGAGATGCGACTGACCTTTGCATTGACATTTCTTGCTAGAGTTGAAGTGGATGCATCGTGGCCGTGGCAGATTCTGTGGAGCGATGAGGCCCATTTCCACCTCAGTGGAACAGTGAACACCCATAACTGTCGCATATGGGACACGACAAACCCCCGTACCTTCCAAGAGATTCCACTCCACTCACCGAAAGTTACAGTCTGGTGTGGATTCACAGCCACATTCATCCTTGGACCGTTCTTTTTCGAAGAGGTTACTTCCAATGGCCTTGAGACATGTACCGTGACGGCCAACAGGTACAAAAGGATGCTCGAAACATTTGTTGTACCCCATTTGCAGCAGCGCCAATGCCTTGACACCATTACTTTTATGCAAGATGGAGCACCTCCACACATTGGACTCCCTGTGCAACAGTTTCTTCGCCAACATTTCACCACTGACAGAATAATCAGTCGCGCGTTTCCGACAACTTGGCTATCTCGTTCACCGGATCTTAATCCGTGTGATTTTTGGCTTTGGGGACACTTAAAAAACCTTGTTTATCGAGAACGTCTGATAACCTTGGCAGATTTGAAAGAGAGTATCAGTCTGCATGTGAGAAGCATCTCAGATGACCAGTTACGATCCGCAGTTGAACAAGCTGTCCACAGACTTCACATTTTACATCTTCAGGAAGGGAACCATATTGAGCAGCATTCCCTGCATCGATAACGTCCTTGTTTCATGTATGCTTGGTACTTTCAAATAAAATGTGTTTAAAACATGTTTTTGTGTCTTTTCAGCATACGTCCAGTGGTACAGCGCCACCTATCGGTGATTTCTGGAACTAAATTTTTTTTTCGTGAAATCCGTTTCCCCATTTTTTGAATAGTATGTCCACAAATTTTCAAGCCTTTACACTGAGTAGTTCGATATCCAGGGAGGTCAGAGTAGGGGTGTTTTATTTCTGGCCACCCGGTATATAGTGTCTTATTCGATGTAATCCTGACGAGTCGAACTTTTGTCAAAGAAATGGCTTTGATGTACGGAAAATACAGCATGCCCAGTGTACATAAGATAAAAATAAGATTTATAGTGCTTTTTCCGATGTCACCCTGATTTAATTGAATTTTTAACAAAGAAATGGCTTTGATTTACATAAAATACAACAAGCCCAGTGTATATTTTTAAGATAAAAATCTTCAGCAATTCGATTAACAGAAACGTTTTTAAAAGGCTGATAGTTGCTTCCTTCCTCCATGAAATTATTCGATTAAACAATGAATCAAAAATTAAGAAGAGGCGTATCATTTTAATATTTATATAAATATTTAATTACATAAATGCAATATATTACAAAAAATTATTGAAAAATAACATGTTCTACAACTGACCATCCAAAACTCTTACGAAAAATGGAAGAACTTAGCAAAGTTAATTACGAAAAGATGAAAACTCGGATAGAAAATCCGGGCCCAAATATTAAAAGGTTGAGAACCGATTTACCAATCCATCATTCCCAATATTCCCCCTCATCCCATCGCAGCCGGGACTTATTAATCTGATCAACCCCTCATGCCGGTACACACCGGCCCACGTCCTATCCCTTTCATTTGTTATTCAGCACTCGAAGTACCATAATCGATTTGACAAAGATTTACTGGTCAACCGGGCAGCCAACAAATTCCTCGAACTCTGATCGAATATTAATGGCCGTCCACGAAATGAAGACCGTCTGCATGAAGTATTATCCATAATTACTCTGTAATTGAACGACGCCGTGGCAGGAAGAGCGAAAACTTGTTTGCGAGTTGTAGGCAGATTTATTCCGAGTTAGTTGTTAGAGGGTCGTAAAATGGGTTAACGAAATTCGCTTTCCAAGTGCAGAAATGAGATTTAGAAATGAAATGAATGGATGGTCGGATTGTTCGGAAAGGTGAGGTATGTGGTTCCTCTGACACAATATTCTATGCGCTACGTTTAGGGTTTGAGATATGTGTTGTTTTTTTAGAATGTGAATGATTAATTTATTAAATAATAATTTTTAAAAAAAATTATATATTACTGGTTTAATTATCATAACCTCTATTCTTAATATAATATGCTTGTTTGTTTGTGTTACAAAAGGCAAATTGCAAAAATAAAAGATTTTTAATTCGTTACATATATATTCTGAAGGCTAAAATTTTGCTTATAAATAACTAAGAACTAATAAACTAACTATAATTAACTAATTTTGCTTATAATTATAACTAAGAAATATTGGAGCTCTTTTCATAACGATTTTCTAAAAGATTACTGAGCTCAGAAAATAACATTTCTCATTTGGACAAAATTATCTATTATAACCTTTGTTCAAAAAAAAATGTGCTTTTGTATTAGCCCTCTAACGACAGATTGCACGATTAAGATGTTTTATATTAATTAGATATAAGTTCTCAAAGCTAGAATTATTTTAAAATTTTGCTTACAATTTTAGATAAGAAATATTAAAATTCGTTTCACAGTTATTTTCTAAAAGATTACTGTACTCAGAAAATAAAATATATCATTTGGACAAAAAGTACTAGTTACATTTTTTATTATAATTTGTTCATAATAAGAAAAGTTTGTGTGTTGGCTTTCTACATGGGAGATTGCAAAAATATGTTTTTTAAATTTGTTACATATATTTTATATTCTGAAAACTTGAACTGTTTTAAAATATTACTTGCAATTTTAGCTAAGAAATATTAAAATTCCTTTTAAAATGATTATTGCACCCAGAAAATAAAATCCCCCATTTCAACAAAAGGTACAGGCTTATCTATTATAATCTTTGTTCATAATAAAATATACTTGTGTGTTGGCCCTCGGCAAGACATATAGTGCGATTAAGATGTTTTAAATTTATTAGATATAGATTCTTCGGGTGGAAATTATCATAAATTTTACTAATAATTTTAACTAAGAAATATTAAAGTTGTTTTTATAATGGTTTTCTAAAATATTATTGTACTCAGAAAATAAAATCCCCCATTTGGACAAAAGGTACAGGTTTACTTATTATATACTTTGTTCATAATAAAATATACTTGTGTGTTTGCCCTTGACAAAGTAGTACGATTAAGATGTTTTAAATTTATTAGATATATACTGTGACAACTGGAACTATTTTAAAATTTTACTTATAATTTAAGCTAAGAAATATTAAAATTCGTATCACAATGATTTCCTAAAATATTATTGTACTCAGAAAATAAAATATCTATTTTGGACAAAAATAACTAGTAACTGGGATTTTTAAATCACATTCTTTGTTCATAATAAAATATATTATTTGTTGGCTTTCTAGATGACAGATTGAAAAAATAAAATATTCTAAATTTGTTAGATATATTTTATATTATTAAGACTGGAACTATTTTAAAATTTTACTAACAATTTTAGCTGAGAAATATTAAAATTCGATTTAAAATGATTTTTTAAATGATTATTGTACACAGAAAATAAAATGTCTCTTTTGGACAAAATTATCTACTATAACCTATGTTCAAAATAAAATATTCTTGTATGTTGGCTCTCTAAAGACAGATTGCGAGGTTGAGGCGTTTTAAATTTATTAGATATAAGTTCTTAAAGCTAGAATTAGTTTACAATTTTAGATATACTTCAGTTATTTATAAATAACTCCTTTTTTCTGTCCTTTTTACTTTCTCATCTAGAAAGTACAGTTATCTTCAAAATATTGAGCTGCAGATTTTGACAAATCTCCTGGTTTTGCATGTCGCTGAATTCAAAAAATGAATTTTTGAAAAATATCCGTCTGACTGTCTGTTACAACCATAACTCAAGAACACTTAGTTCTAGAAATATTAAATTTAGCAAGCGATCTTTACTTCGGATTTCTAGACTTCTGTCTGATTTTGAGTAAACACCATTCAAAGGAAATCTGTCTGTCTGTCTGTCCCCTGAATGTTATTAGGGATTAAATTTCATAGGAAGTCTGTCTGTCGAATGTAATTTACCAAGATAATTCCTAATGGAAGAGATAGAAAAGATTTGGTACATAAATATGTAGAAAGCACTCGGTGCACCGACTTAACATAGTGTAGATACTCATCAAACTTTGTACCAAATCCAATGAGAAGTTGACCATCAGTCCGTCTGTATTTTCAGAAGTCTGTCTGTCTGAATGGATGTGATTAGAGAGTAAACGAAAACAATTTCATAGGAAGTCTGTCTGTCGAATGATAATTCTATATGTCTGTCGAATGTCTGTCGAATGATGTCCAAGATAATTCCTAAAGGAAGAGATAGATAAGATTTGGTACATAAATATGTAGATAACATTCGGTGCACCGACTTAACATAGTGTAGATACCCATCAAACTTTGTACCAAATATAATGATAAGTTGACCATCTGTCCGTCTGTACTTTCAGAAACACATAAACGCGATAATTCGAATACGCAATGAGCTAAATATATTAAATTTGGGATTGGAATTTGTAACTACAAGTGTAATTTTTCTCAAATTTTGGCATCAGAATTACTCGCCAAAGTTGATACAAAATCAGAATTAATCGCCAAATTACTTGCCAAAGTTGATACGACATCAGAATTAATCGCCAAATTATTTGTCAAAGTTGATACGACATCAGAATTAATCGCCATATTACTCGCCAAAGTTGATACGACATATTCAATGAAAATGCTAATTGCATTCCAAAGGTTAATATTTTTGTACTCCAGTGGCATGCTAACGTTGTCTGATATAAAATCTTCATTAAGGATTATGCTAGAAAATTTTTGAGAGACCATTCACACTAGCTTATAATGTTCTCTGATCTGATACGAGTTTTAAGTTAAATTGATAACTGTGCGATAATTAATCTCTTGGAATTAAATGATGAAAATACAGGCTGTCATTTCTCATTTTCTTTGCAAATTTGTATATAATTTAAAATTCTGAAATTCTAATTTTTTTCGAGTTTATATGAATATTTACCCAGCCAGCAGCGAGACGCGGATTTGTTAAAACAAACTTTTCTAGTAAACTTGAAGTTTTGAAGAAAACTTCAAAATAAGTCCCGAAATATAAAATAACATTGACATATTTCACTCACGTTTGTATCTTATTTCGCATCATGAACTAAAAAAAGATTTTTAAAAAAAAGATAAACAGTTACATCAAGTTCTTAAAATTTTAAAGTTCACTTATGCATGGAGTATTCTTTAAAAAAATATCGAACAAAAAATTTCTGAATATGTCTTTAATACTTTGACGGAAATACGAATATATTTATAAAGCATTTTTACAAAACTTACAAGGAAATAATAAAAAAATATATTTAAGAATATATATGACTCAAAATGACGATAACTGTTAAGCTGAAGTTTAAAAAAGGAAATAAATATATAAATAAAAGAAATCGCCGAAAGAGTGCATCAAAATTTGTAGTTTTTATACAGTGTACATTTTTACTGTTTATCTTATGTGCCTTTGTGAGCAATTCTTCATTGCTATGCACCGTTGAGCAAAAATTTGTTCCACTAGACGACCTAACATTTTTTTGCTCGTACTTGAGATGAATTCTTTCCCTTCTTCCCTATTTTTTCCCTATAGGGAAAATTTTCTCTGAACCTAGAACTTTATTTTTCACAAGCTATCGCTTGCAAGTCTTTTCGTGTTAATATCAAAAATAGAGTTTAGAAGTTTAAGATAAAAATCGTTTGCGAAATAAAAAACGGATATAAATAAATAGACAGAAATATAAACGAAAAAAAATAAATATCGTTAGATGAGAAAGAAATTAAAGCCCGATGATGTGATTCAAAAAGAATCTTTTGAATTTTTTTATTTCACTTTTCTTTTCTTTGATGTTGATCGAATTTCAAATTCTCTCTAGAAAAATGAGCAGAAAAGCTGTAGATTTCTAAAAGATATAAGATTGAAGATGAAAAGTCAAATGAATCTCATTGAGTCTTAATTTTCTATCGCTGGTTTTTTTCTACATTTGATTTTACAGATGAGCTTTTTCATTTTGAAACTTAAATGAAGGTTTATTTTGAGACGGCTCTTATAATTTTAAGAGTACGTCAAATAAATTATTATAATTTACTTTTGTTGAAAAAAAATCAAATGTATATGCATTATTTTATTTAAAATCTTAAAATGATCAGATTGATGAAAGATTTTAATATATAGAAAAAAAATTCTAAATATTTTTTCAACTGAAAATATTTTAAAAGGAATTTCTTGTTTGATCTAGAAAGTGCTTTTTTCATTCATTAGTTCGTTAGATTCAAAAATAATCCTATTCGTATTTTTAATTTATTACGTTTGATGAAAAAAGTCAAAAAACATGTTTATATAAAACCCTTTGATGCTAATCTGCTTTGATTTTCAGTTTTATAGAGAGGATCTTGACTTGAATCCTGATGACAGTTCTTAGCATCGTGAAAATAAGTAAATAAATAAAAAAATAAGAGTCAAATCATAAAAATTCAAGATACAATAAGAATGTATTCCTTGATAAATATTTCGCCTTAATACGGCTGTCATTTTTAATGACTTATAATAAAATTTAATATACAAATCAAAGAAATCTTCATTCAAAATGTAATTTTTACTTTCACGTTTAAGTAAGATCAAACGACAATATATAGAAATCATCAAAAATTCCAACGCGAGATTTTTAAGTCTCCGTGTTTTAGATCTTGATTTCGAAAAGTAATTTTTATGGATAAAGCTTCGCTTTCTTTATTCTATAACAAATACAATTTATTTATCGTTATTTAGAGATCTCAATAATCTTAACTCTTATCTAAATTAACACGTTAATTTAAAAAACGGAAAGATCTTAATAATTAACTAAAAAGGAATTACATTAAATACTGAACAAAACCAATTAATTAGAAAACAAAAAATTACAGATAAAATTTGGAGTGGAAATTAAACATCGATAGAATAAACACCGGCCAAATTTTAAGGCAGAAATGAAAAGAGTTTGACTGTATGTCGGTCTATAATTTCATAAATGTATTATCGTTTTAGATACAATAAAGGCAACGAATAAAATATACCAAATTTTATTTAGAGTTTTGAAACTACAAATTAATTTATGTATCAAATTTTAATTTCAGTAAGTTGATAAAAAAATTCTAAAAACTCAAATTTTATCTAAAAACTCAAATTAAACTAAATTATATTAATAAAATGCAAAATTACATCTTTGATCAAAAATTTCAAGTTATCATGTGAAAACATAATTATTTTTAAATCATTATTTGTCTTAATTAATTTAAGTTATTAAATATTTTAAACCGGATTGAAACAATCACGGGACTTCTCTATCTGTATATATCCCTCTATATTATAAATATTTATAGATATATAATGATAACTTTTTAAAGTTTCATTTTCAATTTTTCTAGCTGGCAAGCAAAGTTTTGCAACTCAACCGATTTTAAGATGATATAACAGCTATGATTTCATAGTTTTATGTCAACCTTTTAAAATCGCATCTGTTGTGAAGCAAACATAATAATAATGCAATACTAGTAAAAGCAGGCAAAAAATTCTTCAATCGATAATTTCCGACTGCCCATAATATATTTTTTGTCTGTAAATTTTGGAGATATCAAAACCTCCTAACCGAAACAATATCATGTTCTAATATGATAATAATATTAACTCATGTTGAAGATTAATCGCCAAATCATTTGCCAAAGAATACTAGATAGATTTAATAAATATACTAAATTCGTGCCTAAAGTTTATTTTTGCCCCTTTTGTACGCTAATTTTATGTAAGTCATTCTCTGGGATAACGCATTTATTAAAGAATTTGGGGAAAACAATTGGGATAATTAATTCTGCTTCATTTCATTCGTTTTTTCAATTCTTTCTTCTTTCAACATTCTTTCTTTATTCAATATTTCTTTAATTTCATTCATTCTTCTCATGGTAAAATTTTCTGCATTTTAATAAAAGTTTGAAACGAAATTAAACGTTTTTTCCTCTTTCTTTAAAGATTATCAGCAAATAAGTTGGGTTGCACTACTTCTTAAGGTCTCAATAGAAAACGAGTGATTTATTCAATGGACTTTAAACTTAAAGGAAGTTTAAAATCTATTCGTATTGCAAGAAGATGTTGCATAAAAACTTCACATTTTGAGCAATTCTTAAATTTATAACTAGCGAAAATAAATAAACGTCTAGACGTACGATTACATTTTTACTAAGATAGTACATGTTAGATTTTTAGAATGAAAATGTAAGAACTATTCTGAGATGATTCGTTAAGTTTTATCAGTAAATTATCAATTCATTTTTTTCTTATTTTGTTAAGTTTCTATGTTAAGATTTTATTCATATAATTTTTTGAATAGTACTTCAAATATGTTAAATACTTATAAAGAGAGGCAACAATTTCCTAATAATTTAATTTAGATAAATTGAATTAATCGGAAAACTAATTAATAAGAAATAGAATCAAATTTAGGTAAGGCATATAAAAAGGCTAATAGTTTCCACAACATTTTATTTGCTTTCACAAAATCTTTTAAATATTTTTCATTTCTTTCCCTGAAAAATTTTCTTTAATATTTAATTAGTTTTGTAAAATAATCATTATTTAATTCAAAACAGTTTTTTATGTGATAAAAAAATGAAAGAGTTAGTGTTTGGAGAGCATAAAATTTAATTTAAATAATTATAATTTATTTAATTATTATGTTTCATACATTCGTTGAAATTAGCTTATATATATATATATATATAT
>JAOUZG010020552.1:2220120-2230830 GCA_026289955.1 Argiope argentata
TATACAAAATTTATTTTGAATAAAATATAGGAATTAAATTAAAATTAAAGATTAATTAATCAAAATATATTACTTATAAATATATAATTATAATATTCATAAATAATAGAATATGTGAATTAAAATTAAATCAAAGATTAATAAATAGTAACATATTTATTTTTGGTATATAATCACAATATCCATAAATAATAATATATAGACATTAAATTGAAAGCAATATTTTAGTAGTTTTAATATATTACTTAAAAATATACAATTAAATTATTCATAAAAAATAAATATTTGAATTATATTTAAATCAATATTTAAATAGTCGTAATATATAATTTATGAATTTATAATTAAAATATTCATAAGTATGCAAGTATTGCAATATTCATATGTATACAAAAATAATTCGAATGTTTGAGAAAATATATTTTCTGAATATGCAATCAAGCAATTATAAAATTGCTTAATTAAATTTGTTAGGCAAAAATATTGTTTTCAAAACAACATGAGAAATTTGTAGAGAAATAAAAATACATTATTTGTGTTAATTAGAGACGTGATTTTTGGTTTATTAATTTGCACATGTTTCAAAATATTAGAATAAAGTTTTTCTCTTTGTTGAACAAGAATAATTAGGTCAAGTTTAGGTGAGTTATCTGTAATTTTTCGTCTTAATTATTTTAAATACTTAAAAAGAAATTATTTCACCACGCTAGGATGCAGAAATCAGAATGTGGCTGTGTATTATAATACCTTAGCAGAATTATTATGCTCAAACTAATGGTATCTTGAGTGTTCGAATAAAATCATAATAATATATTACGCCATGATAACAAAGTAAAAAAAAGAATATTATTGATTTTGCATTTTAATTTATTAATTCTTTTGTGCCAAACATTTCGCATAGTGAATTTCATGCAAAAATCGAAACGAAAACGAAGACACGCTCAAAACGAAAGACTTAAAATTAAAATTTTGATGCGAATGATCCTATAAAAATTTTAAATGCATTTTTATATTCTTAAATATATAATTTGGTTCTTTGTCAAAACAACTGAGTATTAAATTTTCTCCTTGAAAATATTTTCTTCCTTCGTAACAAAGTCTATAATCTTATCAAGGCAATAAAATATAAAAGATAAAGATTAAAGATGAAATCTGTTATGCATATTTCAGTGCATCATGTCAGAACATCATTTCTCGAACGGCCAAGCACCATGTGCTCGTGCAAGTCAAATTGTATTTTTATTCAATTTAATGGTTTCATCGAATGAATCACTTTAGTATTGCAAACGATCCAGAAAACTTTGTCTCGTATTTATTGTTTAAAAAAGTATCACATTTCCTATTTTTTTCATCATATAATCATGTACACGTTTCTAGAATTTATTTGCTGTCGTCGTTAAATTATTTTTATAATCAGAGCTTTTGTAAATCCGATGGCAACATACTATTAAAAGCTGATTTTTTTAGAATCTCGTGCAGATATCAAAAGTTTTATTTTTTGCCTACGGATTTTTGTTGACGTCAAAAACCTCATCCGAAAAAAAACATCATGTTCTGACGAGATAATAACAACGAATCTTTAATTTGTACTATCAGAAATTTATAAACACGATAGTTAAAACACGCATTGAATAAAAAAATATCAAATTTGGTAATGGATTTGGTGATTACAAGTGCAGTTTTGTGTAATTTTTTTCATTCAATTGGTTGAGAAAAATGTGTTGTCTAAAAAAACAGTTCAATTTTCGGATATCATTGTTGTCTGTCTGAAATTAATTGACAAATATAACACGTTTAGTTCATTAAAAAATGGTAAATCCAGACCAAAAGTTAATAAAGCTAAAAAATGAAACCTTATATCTTAAATTTAAGGATATCCTGTGATAACACTATTATTTTCAAGGCATTGTTTGTCTTAATTAATTTAAGTCATTAATTAATTTAAACTAGTTTGAAATAATTAAGTGTCTATACATGCATTGAATCGGATACATGGCGGATATTGTTGCCAAGTTGTAACACTTTGTTGGTGATAGGTCACCAGATAAGACAACCATCTTACCGATTTTCTAATAATTCTAAAAGCTGTAAATTGATGTCCCATAAACGAGACATTGTAATTTTTCTGTCCGTTCAATTTGTGACTTTGAAAACGTCCAACTAATACAACATCACGTTCTCAAGCGATAAAAACTTTTTAACAACAACAACAACAAAAATGTGACAACCTTGCCATTAGCTTCAAATTTTAAATAAAAATTAAATCTCTATTTTTAAATGATTTTTTGGCGAAAAATAGCCAAATGTGACAACTTTTTCCGTTATTTTCTGATAAACTTAGAACGAAAACTGATGTCTCAAAGTCGATAAATCGCCAATTTATTGCCTACGTATTTTAAAGCTTCAAAAACTTCAAAGCAAAGCAACATCATGCTCACACCTGTTAAAAACTTTTTAATAAAAATGTAATAATATTGCCTTTGACTTTAAACATTTAAATGACAAATTAAATCTCCATTTTTAAAGGATTTTTTCGGCGATAAATCGCCAAATATGACAAACTTTTGCATTATTTTCTAATAAACTTAGAAACGGAAATGGATGCCTCAAACTCGATAAAACACTAATTTGTTTACATATTTTAAGGTTTCAGAATACTCAAATCAAAGCAACATCATATGATCACATGATAATATTTGGTAAATATTATGTACCACTGCCATGCAAGGCGTTCTGAAATATGACAAGCTTATTAGAGAAGGTTCGAGAAAATTTTGTTGTGACCAATCCCGCTATTCCCCCCACCCTATAATTAAAAAAATTCAAAGCCCTAATAAATATATACCCAAAATAAACGAAATAACACAAAATGTAAATTGAAAAAAAGTTACACTATGCTGTATAGTTTGGTCTTCCTGGTTCTTCGAGTAACCATTACTACTAACCATATGATAAATTTCATTACTATATGTCTGAACACTACAGACATTCACATACAATACTTCAACACATTCTTTTATAAGCACAAATCTTCATGCATTTTCTGAATAGGTTAGCTTCATGTTAATGAGCTCAGAGTTAAAAATTTATTTAGGTTAGTTTAGGTTCAATTGAATTAAGTCTATAGATAACTTCGAATAGATTAATTAGAATATTTAAAAGTCACCTTAACATTGTCAGCCCTGATAAGAGTTAGACAAATTTTGTAACAGTTTCATAATACACTTTATACCATGTGGGAACAGAGTTGTTTAATTTAGCTGGAAAATAACCGTAAGATAATTCATTTTATGTTAGCATAGAAATATTTTGGCTATTTTAATCTAATAATTTAATGCACTGTTTCGCACATATTAAAGTTTAACCTGAAAACGAACCATTGTCTGATTTTTGCAAAACCCTCTTCGTAATAAATTTAATTGAGATGGAATTCTAAGACAGCCAAAGATGTAAATATTTAGTGACTTTGCTGATATACATTTAAAATTATTGTATCAGTGTTTGATCGAAAATAAGGAATATTTTGAATTTTAAATTCAATTTTTTTACCCCCAGAGGTATAGTTTGTATATACATAAATCAGTAAGAGAATACTTCAGTCTATATCGTGCCACAAAAGTAAAATTTTAGGAATTTTTTTTCCCTTCAGTGATTTTATTATCAGATCGTTGATAGGGAAATATGTGTTGTTGTTAATTATGGTACTTTCCATAGACAAACCTATAATCTGCTGATGATACAATAAACAGATTATAAGCCTAAGATAGGGGCACGTTGTTTTACATGTAGCGCCATCTAGGGACAAGAGTACGACTTATCTACACACACGTCACAACACTTTTTAGAGTGTGGACTTCAGTCATGCATATTCATTTATTCATATCAGATTGTAATTTATACCTGCTCTGACTTAGTACCCTCAGTGGTATTACTGTCGACATGGGCGACTTTGCGACCACGACAGATTTAACGAGCGCCAGCCGGCACATCATCGTTGAATCTTTTGGCCGGTGAGTTTCGAGCTCGTAACCTGAGGAGTAAGAGTCCAACGCTCTACCAACCAGGCCATCTCGGCCCATGAGGAAAACCTGTTGTTGTATGTTATGGCACTTGACAGGGACAAGCTCGTAGAGATAGTCAGGAATAAGGCTTATCAGCATATTTTGTTTTGTAGTACTGCCAACTAGGATGAAGTGTACGACTTTTTCTACTAGCTCATCACATTCACTTGCAGAGCTCCTTTCTATAGCCCCACATTCACACACCTTACAGATAAGACACAGAAGAACAACCATACCTTAATCGGGACTCGAACCCAGGAAGACCAGAACACAAAGAAAACCTGCTACCACTGTGTCAGGACACCGGAATGGGAATAATCATTACTCTAAAGCAAAAGATCCAAGATTATCATCCCGGATATATTCCATAATATCTGAGAGATGGACCGAAAACAAAACTTGATACCAAATTTCAACTATCTAGCTCAAACTGGTTTTGAGTTATTTTTGGCATGGATAGATAGAAAATTTTTTAAAAAATATGTTTTTTAAACTGAGTGAATCTAATGAAGATAATGTCATGTTCGCTTTTTATAACGGAAAGAGGGGTGCAGTGGCTTCTGAGGGTATTAGCCCCTGAGCACCCGAGGGCAGAAGTATGGCTTCTATCTCATATGAGGATGAAACACACACCCATACGCTTCCACAGCCCCTTTTTACAGGGAGGGGGGTACATTCACTCATCTCACAGATGGAACACAGAAGAACAACTATGCCCGCACCCGAGACTCACAGAACACGAGGAAGACGCGCTACCTCTGTGCCAGAAAACCGGCAAGTGAATCTAAAACGTGAATATATGCAAAAATCATGTATTAAAATTATTTTGCTATTATTGCCCTTTCTATATATTATGTTACGAGAAAATATTAAAAAAAATTAAATCATAATGCTCAGTTTAAAAATAATTAATCTGCATGATTAATTATTTTACTTTCAAAAGAACCACCCCTACTACATGATATTTATTTTTTCCTGACCTTCATTTACCTCATCCCTATTTAAAGATCAAATGATGGCCTCTTCTAGATTAACAAGAAAGCCTTTATTGAAATATTGAAATTTATCTTTCAATTTCAAATATAGATAATGGCAAAAGGAAGGACATATTCCATAACGTCTGAGATATGGAACGGAAAACCAGAAATGATACCAAATTTCAACCACCTAGCTCAAACCGTTTTTGTGTCATCTATGGCACAGAGAGACGGACAATTTCCAAAAATGTGAATTTTGAGCTCAGAAAGATCTAAAGCATGCAATTCAAAAATCTCTATTTATCTCTATTTTTGCGATTACTACACTTTCTCTATACTATGTTACGAAAAAAGTAACAAATTTAATCTTTGGGCTCAGTTTAAAATTAATTTATCATTTTTAAAAGAACCATCTCCACCCCGTGATACTCATTCTTTGTTGACCTTCGTTTACCCCATCCCTATTTAAAGATCAAATGATGACTTCTCCCAGATTCACAACAAAGCCTCTATTGAAATTCATCTTTCAATTCCAAGTATAGATAATGGGAATATGAAGGATAAATTCCATAATGTCTGAGATATGTAACGGGAAACTAGACGTGGCACCAAATTTCAACCATCTAGCACAAATTGTTTTTTTATTTATCTTTGGCACAGAGAGACAGACATTTTCCGAAAATGTGAATTTTGAGCTCAGAGAGATTTAAAGCGTGCAGATATTCAAAAATCTCTAGTTCTTATATTTTTACGATTACTACACTTTCTCTATACTATGTTATGAAAAAAGTAACAAATTTAATCTTTGGGCTCAGTTTAAAATTAATTTATCATTTTTAAAAGAACCATCTCCACCCCGTGATACTCATTCTTTGTTGACCTTCGTTTACCCCATCCCTATTTAAAGATAAAATGATGACTTCTCCCATATTCACAACAAAGCCTCTATTGAAATTTATCTTTCAATTCCAAGTATAGATAATGGGAATATGAAGGATAAATTACATAATGTCTGAGATATGTAACGGGAAACTAGACGTGGCACCAAATTTCAACCATCTAGCACAAATTGTTTTTTTATTTATCTTTGGCACAGAGAGACAGACATTTTCCGAAAATGTGAATTTTGAGCTCAGAGAGATTTAAAGCGTGCAGATATTCAAAAATCTCTAGTTCTTATATTTTTACGATTACTACACTTTCTCTATACTATGTTATGAAAAAGTAACAAATTTAATCTTTGGGCTCAGTTTAAAATTCATTTATCATTTTTTAAAAACTATCTCCAACCCCATGATACTCATTCTTCGATGACCTTCGTTTACTCCATCCCTATTTAAAGATAAAATGATGACTTCTTCCATATTCACAACAAAGCCTCTATTGAAATTCATCTTTCAAGCCTAAATCTAGATAATGGGGAAAGGAAGAAAAAGATTGAGCTACGGAAAGCATAATGACTCGAAAGCGAAAGATTCAAGATTATCATCCCGGATATGTTCCATAATGTCTGAGATATGGAACGGGAAACGTCCGTTTCGAGTCATATTTGCTCTATTAATCTTGAAGCCTGAGCAAGCAGCAGCAAGAATCAAGAAGGCATTTATCAAAAGGATCCCAAACTTGCCCAGGCCCTTTGAAATATTATTGACTCGCCAATTATTCCGTCGTATGCTTTTTCCTTCATTCCCCCCCAACCCCTTCTTTTCTTCATCTTAAAAAAAATTGGATCAACAAATCGTCTTTCCAATGCATAACAGAATTGCGTCATACATAATTTTTGACATTTTTTAAGTCGAATAAATGGAGAAAAATGATGAAAGAGAGAAAAAAAAGAAAAAGAAAAAGAAAAATGCATTTGATCAAACAAATTCCTCTGGTCCTGTCTACCTTTTTAGCGATAAAATTAATGGGATTCCTCGCTGCTGCATTCTGGGAAAAAGTTTACTTTGCAATTTTGTTAATGGCTTACAAGCTTGCCGTCGTGTTCCCCAATATTTCATCGTGCTTGTCACTTTTCTGCTGAGAGCAGCAGAAGTGGAAACTGTAAACTATCCCACCAGCCCCCCCCCCCCATCCCCTCGTTCCTCCAAAAAAATGTAGATACATTTTAACTGAGTATTTTTAAAATCAATTTATTTTCGAGTTGTAAATCTTATAGGTAATTTCGGAAATATTTCTTTAAATTCCGTGGTTGCAAATAATTGAATAAAACCTAAACATTTTAACTCACATTTAAATCTAACACATTATACTCGAAAAAATATTTTTAACTGTCAGATTACCTGGGATTTAACAAACTTTACAGCAAGCAGAAAAATGAACGGTAATACATTATACAAAAACCTAACATTTTCTATTTAGACATATAAGAACGCCATATTTATTACTAGCCGCCTTTGGCGACCTCTTTAAAAGTCGGATTATCCATGGATTGCAATTTTAATTGAATCTATTGCATGTAACATGATTTTCTAAAATCCATTAAGAAAACACTTTTAAGTGTTTGTACCACTTGGAGGTCGCGATACGAACCTGCGACGCTAGGACCAGTAGCAGAGTAACATGACCATAATACAAAATTCGACTTCGTAGATGTTATCTGGCTTATGAAGCTAACGCCACAGTAGTCTCCGAAAAGGATAAGCTAAAAACTTTCGTATTGGTTAAGTTGTATTGAAAATTATATGCCTTAGCCCTTTATTTGCTAATTTTTGAGCCATATGCTATTTGAAATAAGTAAACGATAAAGATTTTAAATTTATGTACAATAAGGAACTTATAATATTGAAACAATGATTCTTTTCATCTTAATTTATGAATAATTAATTTGGAAATTGGCGTTAATTCAAAATTAAGACACTCAGATTAGGCTTAAATCGCCGACTGCCTTAGTGAGCTGGTCCTTGACAAGTGCCATAAGACACACCAACAAAAGTATCGAGAAAATACCCAAATATCAAAATGTATTTGAATTAAACTAATTAAAATTCTTACTAAAACTTTAAGAAAATCGCTTATTTTGATTTTGAAAGAAATTTAATATACGCATTTCCATTCTAAAAATATATATGCCAAATTTCGTGGATAGAACTCAATAACTTTATCTTGTATATTGTTAACACACAAGTTTTTCTATATTAACAGTAGATTTTAATGGCAGAAACATAATAAACAAAATAATTCCTTAACCCCGTAACCGGTTTTCCCTTTCGCCGTATGTGAATCGATTTATCGAATTTTGACAGTTGTAAACAAAAAATAAATCATTCATAACAATTATAATTCAATAATAAAATGACTTCAAATACGTAGATAAGCCAAGTATTCCATGGATTTCCATTTGAGTCAAGATAAGAAAATATTCCCAAAATAGAAGGTGTCATATTATTAGATAGTAAGGAAAATTACCTGATTAAGGGGCTAAACTTTTCGTTAAATTATAAAATCTACCATGAATGTAACACTTATAATGCATATGTTTTACTATAACAGTATTATTTAATGTAATAAAGGTATTTTTTATAAACAAAGAAGAAATTATATTTATTGAATACATGTGATATGACCAATATTCATGTTTTTTTAAGTAAAAAAGCCTTATTAAAAATGTATTTGTACGGTTTATGAAAAGATTCATAAAATTAATAATCAAGATTTTTTTTTGACAAATTCCTCTCTTTTGGAAGTCTTAAATATGCCTTAATTTTATTTTGTTTCTTACTATATTTGCGTGATTATAGCTGAAGTGACTTTCTAGCGTTAATTATGTAGCACGTGCTGTTTTTTTTGTCGGAAGAGAATTCTTTTTTTTTTAATGTGAGACTCAAGACTTGCATGAATTTAATAAGGTAAAAGATAATTACAAGTCTGGAACAAGATTTCCAACTTTAGAATAAGTGGAGACAAAAAGAACGAAAAATTATCCTCGTTAGCACAAAGGGGGAAAAAAGAGAATGAGGATAAAAATTTTGTCGGGAAAAATAAGCATTCTTTACGTATTAAAATGATGTTTATATGCATATAAAAGTAGGATAATGACAAGGCAATAAAATTGTTGTTCTTGAGATGTTTTCTAAAATGTAGCGACGAATTAATACTCAAACTCATCTTGTGGAATGACCTTTGATTTTTTTATTATTAATTTAATACTTTTTTAATAAAAAAAGTTTTCACGATTGTTTTTAGTAAAATTTGTTTTAATAATTAGTATATTAAAATTTATTATGCTAATTAAGATATTTTATTTTAGTATAAAAAAGTTATTCCACCGTTTTAATGCATATATTAAAAATATTGTATATAATAAAAATGTTGAAAGATAATAAAATAACATTTTTGGTATTTCAATATAAGCTGTTTTTTACTATTTTAATATTATATACGTATCTTAGATTTTTTTACATATGCCGTTTGACAAGGAAAACTTCAAATTCTTAATTTTTAAAATAGGAAAAAAATGTCTAATTATCAGGATATATTTTTTGTTTAAATTAGCATATTAGTTAATCATATTTGTTTAAGAAAGTATAAATTTGATTAGAACGCCCCAGAAAAATTGTAAAAATTAAATAAGGCTTTTTAGAGTTAAAAAGTTATTTACTATTCTAATAATGGTAAATAAAAAGTGGAGTTATTTTCTTTTACCTATAGATTCCCCTTTATTTTTTATATTTATATTCCCCCTTATATTTTCAGCATTTAGGTATTGTGAACAAAATTTTATTTGCAATATTTGTGAATGAATTCAAATATTTTAGATATACGCTAGTTTGCTATTTATAAGAAAATGTCTGTTAACGTTTTGTTTTCTAATTAATTTCTAAATAATTAGATATAAATTAACATATCTGATTGGAAAAATTATTGCAGTGATATAAAATATTGTGTTTATATATTACAAGGAATGTTCAAATGAAAAGTTACAAAACGACACTGTGAATATAATATATTTTATTTAAAGTATACCATAGACCTGAGCACAACGATCCCATTGATTGATAAGTCAAAGAAATCCTTGTTTCCAGAATTCTTCCGGTTGTGACGAGACCTAGTCCTTTACAGCGTCCTCGAGTTATTATTCCGAGTTGAAGCGCTTCTCTTTCAGATGCTTTTTCAGGGATAGAAACATATGAAAATCGATGAGTGATATGTCTTGTCTGTAGGATGAATGGTTAAGCTGCTCTCATTTGATGATGGCCAATCCCGCGTGTATGATCCGGGAGACATGTAGTCTTGTGTTATCATGGAGTAGAACCCCATCCTGTATGGGTAGCCCGGATCTTTTGTTCTTGATGGATCGGTGTAGTTTTCGGGATGTACCCCAGTACACATTTGAGTTATTGGTTCCTTTCTGCCAGAGGAATTCAGCAAGGTGCACTTTATAAGAGCCTCTGCTCTCTCCTGAACATGCTGGCTGCCGCACTCGTTCCGATCTACACTGGAGACAGAAAATGCACCCCATGGCACCATAGGCAAATATGCGACGTTGCATTGGTAACGCATAGGCAAATATGCGAATTTTTCATAGTGAAATATGCAAATATGTGAAATATGCATAGGCAAATATGCGATAGGTTTCGAGGTTTCTTATATTTTCATTTGAATACCACTTGTACTTCTGAATCAATGTAGTAATAAGTTTTCAATGCGTTATTCACAAAAATGTTATT
>JAOUZG010020552.1:2262072-2272442 GCA_026289955.1 Argiope argentata
TCGGACCTATTCACACATATGATTAAAATGACATAATTGATCATTATTTCCAAAAGAATTTTTTTGCATTTTTTATATTTATTGCATATACCATATTGAGACAACTAAAATTATTTTAAAAATATGGAAACTGACAATTCGGCATTGTTTTTGATACGTGATAATAACCATTTCAGAGTAAAATAAATATATATTTGGATTTAATTCAAAGCATGTCTATTTGTATTATAAATGACACATATTTCAACTTATTCACACAGTTTTCCTTTCTGTGTGCAAAAACACAAATATATTGTTGTTTAAAGCCTAAAATCCATACTTTAACCATAATGATTAATATTTATAAACAAAACAATTTTTATGTGTATTTTTATATTTATTCCAAATTATATTGAGGAAATCGAATCGATTAGAAAATATGAAAAATAATATTTTGGCTCTATTTTTGATTCATGATAACCATTTCATAGTAAAATAAATATATCATTGAATTCAATCCCTTAAATGTCTGTGACATAAGGTACTGATAATTATTTTATAAATCACATTCTTTGGACCGATTCACACAATTTTCTTTCTATGCACATAAAAGAAATCATTGCCGTTTGAAGTCTAAAAATCCATGTTTTAAACGTAATTAATAATCATTATAAACAAAACGCTGCTGTTGTTGTTGTTTTGTATTACTCTACTTATTGCATATCATAAAAGAAAATTGAAATTACTAGAAAATATAGAAATATATATTTTGGCTCTGATTTAGATTTTTGTTAATCATTTCATAGTAAGATAAATATATCTTTGGATTTATTAACCTAATTTATCTGCTCTGTGGCCGGCTTTCTGGCACAGAGGTAGCGCGTCTTCCTCGTGTTCTGGGAATCCCGGTTCGGTCAGGGTTGTTCTTCTGTGTACTATCTGTGAGATGTGTGACTGTGCCTTCCAGTAAAAATGGGCTGTGCAAGCAATTGTGGTGAGTGTGTAACTAAGTCGTACTCTTGGCCCTAGTTGGCGCTACTTCAGAAACAAGAGACGCCCCTTTCGGATTAAATCTACTGTTGTTTCCACAGGGACCTTGTCCATGACAAGTGCCATTAGTAAAAACAAGAACAACAATTGCAATAACTATATAATTCTGATCAAAAAATTATAGTAGTAATAAATATCCAATGCCAATTGAGGATTTAAAACCAATTGTTACAGCAAAAAATGCGTGATTTTTCTTCGAAAGTTGAGGTACGCAATACTTGTTCATTGGCAGGTGCCATTAGTAACAACAACAACTCTGCCCTGTGGCACAAATTCAAAGCATGGCTATTTGTATTATAAATGACATATCTTTGAATCTATTCATACAGCTTTTCTTGTGTGTGCAAAAAGAGAAAAGCATTGTGGCAAAGTCAAAATCTATATTTTGAATGTAGATAATAATCATCAACAGAAATTTATATTTTTGTATTTTCATACTTATTTCAAATCGTAA
This sequence comes from Argiope argentata, assembly GCA_026289955.1. Classification (NCBI taxonomy): domain Eukaryota; kingdom Metazoa; phylum Arthropoda; class Arachnida; order Araneae; family Araneidae; genus Argiope; species Argiope argentata. The sequence continues at coordinate 2,263,556 of JAOUZG010020552.1, forward strand.
GGATGAAATTGAAACTACTATATACTAATATTGACTCTAAAGATTAATATTTATTCCATTTTAACTATAAAAGTCTGTGTGAAATCATAATTATCGTGAATCAAAAGCATCGCCGAAATATCTCTTTCCATATTTTCCAAATCCTCACAGAATCCACCATTCAGAATTCCACCGATGGAAATTACCACCCCGGCTCTTTAGTCCAAGCAAATCCCCACAGTAAGATAAACACATCCTTGGATCTATTCACACAGCTTCCCTTCTGTGTGACAGAAAAGGCAAGACACTGCAATTCCATTAACCATTAGTTTCACTTCACTTCCTCCTAGGGGAGGTCCGAGAGACAGTTGCAGAATTACGGGCTCTCCCTAGGTGGCAAGACGGTTGCGGTTGTAAGTAGTCGCCGAACTAACTTGAAGGGTTTTAGGGAGCAGGAAGGGGAAGGGGGTGTAGTAAGTAAGATGCCGTGAAGGGTATAAGCAGTAAATAGAGGAAACGCTAAGGAAAGTGGAATAGATGCTTTATCTGGAATTTCGCGAATGAAAGGTTGAATGAATAAGGCATCGAAATGCTCCATTTGGATTTCGTTGCTGAAATTTTAGTGATAAGACTAATGTATATGAGGAAGTAAAATTATGCATTTACTCATAGTTTTCACCTGAATACTCTCATACTATAGAGATTATTATATTCAATTAACAATCTTAAATAGTTAACATTAGTTAGTTTATAATTTTTTGAGGAAAAATTAACTTTAGAATTACTTCAATAAAGATTTCTGCAAATTTTTACACACGAATTTTAGGATTTGGCTGCTGAAATTTTAGTGATAAGACTAATGTATAGGAGGATGTAAAACTGTGTTGCTGATAATAGTTTTCACATAAATACTCTCATTCTATAGAGATTATTGCAGTCAATTAACAATCCTAACAAGGTTAAAACTAATTAGTTGATAAATTATTGAAGAAAAATTGTGCATTACCTTTCGAGTTATGTAAATAAAGATTTCTACAAGTCTTCAGTCAACTTGAACTTTAAAATCCCGTTACTGAAACTTCAGTGATGTGACTAGTGTATATGAGGAAGTAAAAATATGCACTTCCTCATAGTTATCATTTGGATATTCTCATACTATAGAAATTATTATGTTCAATTAACAATCTTAACTAGACAAAATTAGTTAGTTGATAAATTTTTGAGGAAAAATTAACTTTAGAATTACTTCAATAAACATCTCTGCAAAGATTCAGATAACTTGAATTTTAAGATTCCGTTGCTGAAATTTTAGTGATAAGACTAGTGTACATGAGGATGTAAAACTATGTATTACCTGAATATTTTCATGCTATAGATATATAAATATTCAAATAACTATATTAACTAGTTAAGATAAATTAGTTGATAAATTATTGAGGAAAAAATAGGCATTAAATTTCGAGTTATGTAAGTAAAGAGTTCTGGAAATCTCCAAGCAAATTGAATTTTCAGATTTTGTTACTGAAATTTTAGTGATAAGACATGTGTATATGAGGGCTTAAATTTATGTTCTTGCTCCTTCTATTCACCCGAATATTCTCATACTATAAAAAATTTTATATTCAATTAACAATCTTAACTAATTTAAATCAATTAGTTGATATATTATGGAGAGAAAAGTGTGCATTAACTTTTGATTTATGTAAATAAAGATTTCTGCAAGTCTTCAGACAACTTGAACTTTAAGATTTCGTTGCTGAAATTTTAGTGATAAGACTAATGCATATGAGGAAGTAAAAATATGCATTTACTCATAGTTTTCACCTGAATATTCTCATAATAGAAATTATTACGTTCAATTAACAATCTTAACTAGTTAAAATTAATTAATTGATAAATTAGTGAGGAAAAATTGTACATTTAATAGTTCGTTTGAATTATGTAAATAAAGATTTCTACATGTCTTCAGACAACTTGAACTTTAAGATTTCGTTACTGAAACTTCAGGGATATGACTAATGTGGATTAAGACGCGAAATTATGCATTTGATCATACATATAATATTGATTTCAGAGTTTTAACCAGCTATAATAAATTAGTAAATAAATTATTGAAGAATAGTTCTGCATTAATTTTTGAATCGCGAAAATAAATTGTTTGGCAAATCACACAACTAAAACCATAAGACTATGTTGTTTAAATTTTAGTATTAAAAACTAAAATTATGCATTTGCTTATAGTAATTATGCAAACGCCCAGATCATAATTTTAAGTTAAAGACTATCAATTTAAAATTACAAAAATCTTCAAAATTTGTTTGTGGTATTCTATTACTTATGTTAATAATTTACGATAATAATAATAATAGAATTTGAAATATTAAAAAATTAAACTTCTAATTTTTTTAAATAATAGGAGAAAATATACCAATAATCAGAATATGATTTTTTTTCTCAATTATCCATCTTCAAGAGCTTCTTTGCCAATGTCCTGTGTTTACCCCAAACACTGAACTTTCTGGGTTCATGGGCTGTTTTTCCTTTGTTCTGTGAGACGTGTGAATGTGCACCCCCTCCCCTCTGTATAAAGGAGTTGTACAAGCAAATGTAATGCGTGAGAAGTTAAGATATTATCTTGACTATAGTTGGTGCTTCTTGAAACAAGAGACGCTCATTCGGCTTAAATTCCTGACTATTCAGTGAGCTTGACAAGTTCAATTATAAGAAACCACAACAACACGAACTCATTTAGATTTTTTTCCTTTCATAAATTTCCGAATAACAAAATATTATTATTAGATAAACACAACAGAACATAATTCTTACTATTGATATGTAAAATAATTATAGTGTGACATTTTAAAACAAAATTAATTGAAATTAAAATTACTATTTGAAATAATGATCATCTAAATCATAGTTGACAATTCTTTCTGTTAGGGAAGTTTATATAGAAACATAAAATATTTATTTTTTCACTTTAGTTACCTTTACGTTGATATATTATTTATTTTGAATTCTATTCACAATTAATTTAAACTTCAGTTTTCAATACTTTTCTTCCATAGATATAGGATAGATACTTTTCTTCCTAACGTAATATCAAATATCTGTGATATTAATGCAGATATTTTACCAAATAAAATCAATATGAATCAATCAAAACAAATATTAAAATATTAAAATGAAATCTGTTTTGCATATTTCAATGTATCATGTCAGAACATCATTTCTTGAACGGCCAAGCACCACGTTCTCGTCTGTGTTAAATCATATTTTTATTCATTTTAATTGTTTTTTTGAATGAGTCACTTTAGTATTGCTAACGATCCAAAAAACTTTGTCTCGCAGTTATTGTTTACAAAAAATATCACATTTCCTATTTATTTCAGTTCATATAAACACTTACTCAAAATGGCATTTTTCCAGATTTTATTTGCTGTAGTCATTAACTTTTTTTTAATCATAGCTTTTGTAAATGAAATGGCAATGCGTTATTGAAAACTGATTTTTTGAGTCGCTCGTTCAGATAATATTATTTCAATTTCCTGTTTACAGATTTTTGTTGTCGCTAAAAACCTCATCTCAAAAAAAAATTATGTTCTAATATGATATAATGGCTTTTCGACTATATAAATACCAAATGTTTGATTATAAGTTATATTTCTAAAGTAAAAGATAAGACTATATGATCACTAGTCACTACTATATCCCAATTTCCAACCAAATGTTTGGGACAAATTTTCATCCCAAGCGCGTAATGATAGGTTAATAAAAGTTAAAGTGAAGTCAACATTAGCAACCTCGGAAATTTATTACCAGCCATTCCCTGAAAGACAAGTGAGCCGACGTATGATAAATAACTCCATCAAGGTATCACGCGGGATGATCTTTACACTTTGGAACTTTGTCCCAACGAGCAGCGTGATACTTCCAGAATTTAATGGCCCTGCTTCAACGGTGTCTGGTGAAGATGCCGGCAGATTTATCAAAAGGCCATTCTAGTTTGCGGTTATTATAACCGATGACGTTCATGGATGACCCTGGTATGGGATGTCTTATCTTTAAATCAACTACATTTAGAAAGCTTGCAAAGGGAAAGCTATGGAGATAAGAATGATGTAAATTAGTCGTTTTTTTGTTTGTTTTGTTAATCTTTGCTTAAAGAGATCAGGGGCCTTTAAAACGAATTTTGGCAACTATCACCTTAGCAATTTCAAATTTTACAGACAATAAGAGCAACACTATAGTAGATGACACACAAAATTTTAAAGCATTCAATTAATTTACTAGCCGCCTTTGGCGACCAGTTGGTTCGCCAGTATTAATGCTCGCTAAAATTTTCATATAATATTTTATGTAGCTATGTCTCATAACAGGGTTTTCACCAAAATATTTTTCAGCCAAACAAACTTTGATAATCAAATAATTCATTTATAGTATTAGTTAGTATAATTTTCTTCAGATGTTCTGTTCATTGTACTACTCATCTTTCTCTTTCTATCCGGGCAATGATTGTCCCGGAATTGATATTTTACTTAAATGGTGAAGGGAAAGGTCTAAATTTCTACGTTTTTATAGAATACTGAAATTCTAATTTTCATAAATGTAAACACACTAAACAAATAAAGACACAATTGGATTTCGAGAGATGCGAAAGTTTAAAAACAGCTTGGAAAATGACGCGCACAGAGGAAATAATAGTGACACACACACACCCTTCTTTTCTTTATTTTTCTATTCTTTTTTTTTCTTCGCTACTTTTCTTTCTACAAACCCTTTTTGCCCTCTGTCGTTCTTTTTCTCTTTTTTTATTACTTTATTATGACTTTATTTTGAGCAGGCATAGATAATATATCTATACAGACTAATAATAAAAGCTACTATTTTCTTTCTTTTTTAAACATCCCGTGATCTATGAATGAAAAGCAACTGACTTCGCGTATTTCTTTCTAAACAAATCATAATTTATTACTTCCTGCTATCTTAGTTGTCTTGAGGGAAGGAAATATAGAATTTTGGCGGGAAAGTAAGAAAAGTGTCATTTTAACCATTTTCCTCGCGGTTTGTTCATTTTTTCTCTCCATAAGAACCATCCTCGTGTCTTAACGAAAATATTAAAAAAAATTAGCCGAATCGGTCGAGCCGTTCTCTAGTTTTGCGCTTAGCAACGCATTTCGAGTTCCATTTTTATTAATTTAGATTTATGAATTAGGAGGTTAATATAAAATAATATTAGCGATAAATAACGTTAATGAAAAATGTTCCAGGCACTCCATATTTGTTCGAAAGAGCTGCAATATTTATTATTACTTTCTCTTACCCTTTTGAAACAAAAGTTGGGATTAAATTTGAAATTTGAGCTCGAAATGTCAAAATTAACCAATGTAATAACTCAAAATTACATAAAAATTTTTTTAAAAATCAGTAGTTTTGAGTTATTACATCGGTTAGTTTTGATATTTCTACTCAAACTTCAAGATTAATCCCAACTTTTGTTTTCAAAGAGTTAGATAAAGCAATAATAAAAATTGGAGGGCTTTTGAACAAATTTGGGATGCCTAGAACATTTTTCATTAACGTTATTTATCACTAATATTATATGGTATTAACCTCTCTAACCCTTAAATAAGTTAATATAATGCTTTAAAATTTTGTGTGTCATATCCTGAAGTGTTACTTTTAATGCCTGTAAAATTCCAAATTTCTATGAATTTTACAAATATATATATATATATATATATATTAAAGGTCCCTGGTCACCTTAAGGTTAATGTTAGAAAATGAGATTTAAAATAAAAACAAGTAATATAAAAAAATTAAGTCAATTCTTACTTAGGTCAAGAAAGAAATACTTTAGTTACTTTTATTAAATAATTACAATTGATATAAATAATACATGAAGGTATCACAATCCTTCAGTAAAAGTAGGTATACTGTATGCTTTCTTTTGAAACTGATAAAGAAAGAAAACGATTATATTTCTTACTACGTTTCACCTATTTTGTACGCATGGAAAAGCACACAACTAACCTAAAACAATTATTTACATTGAGGATCCGAAATAAAGCAAACCCTCAAATCCAGTAAGTATTTTTTTCAAATCAAGTCTATTTTATTCATCGATCGAGATTGAGATAGCTACATCAGTATTATACATATTTTTTAAAACTTTTAATTAAAATGAAAATACAGTTATCAACAATTGCAACACAATGCATATGTGTGGATTTTCAACGCCAATGGGGTAATACAATACAGATTATTTATTTTTATTTTCTTTAATCTGTATTATTTTAGTTTGAAATTAATTCAAAATTAATCCAAAAAATTGATTAATTAATAATGTTTAATTTTAATTCATCAAATATTAAGAAAATAAACAGAATCGTTTAAAATAATCGGTTGAAACCATGTTAAGCCTAACTTCATTAGCCTAGGGAAAACAAACTGAAGTTGTTGCTCTATGAAGAATTTTAAATATTTTATATCCTCATAATTGATTAAAAAAGCATGTACCAATTTACAGATATATAATAAATATAAACAAATACCATATAAAACATTTTAAGACAATTCCTACTTAGGTAAAAGAAAAATTTTATTTTTGTTACTTTTTATTAAATAATTACAATTAATATAAATACTTGATAAAAAAAATTATACCTCGCCAAAACAAAATCAAGCTAATATCCGCTGAAAATAAATCATAACAGATTTAGAACACAATCAAAAAGCATTCAATTGGCGTTGCATTTTCAACTAAAATTGAGAGTTCAACACCAATTCAGCCAAAACAAATGCATGAAATTTCTACTTCAGTTGGGGTAACGCAATACAGATTAATTATTTTTATTTTTTTTATTCTGTATTATTTTAATTCGAAAGTCAATCAAAATAAATCCGAAAATGGATTCATTAACAATGTTATTTCACATTTTCCCTATATATATTTCTTTAGTTGTTTTTTTTTTGTTACTTCTCGAATGTAAATTTCATTTAATAAACCATCAAAAGTAATCTCGCCGAAATTTTCTCCCATGGTATTATCTCAAAGAATACTTTGCTTTTTATTATTATACAATAATCACAAAATAACAATCTATGATGTGAATTTAGCAAGCATCATGCACGTGCTCGTGCGAGTTGAATTATATTTTTATTCATTTTCATTGTTTCATTGAATGAGTCACTTTATTGCAAAAGATCCAAAAAAAACTTTGTATCGCATTCATTGTTTAAAAAAAATTACATTTCCTATTTAATTCATTTCATATAATAGCGTGCTCAAAATGACATTTTTATAGGCTTTATTTCCTCTAGTCATTAACGTGTTTTTTTAAAAATCAGAGCTTTTGTAAATGCAAGGACAGCCCGTTATTAAAAGCTGATTTTTTAGATGCTCGGACAGATAGGGAAACTTTTATTTTTTGTCTACGGATTTTTGTTCGCTCCAAAAACCTCATTCCAACAAAAACATCATTTACTGACATGACTATAACTCTGGCAACATATACTTTCTAAAATTGAACAAAATACTCTATTTCATTATTTTACTATTTATTATAAAAGAGAAGTTCTTTCTAAAGTTCCATCTGACGAAAAAAGAATATTGAAATTATAATAAAAAATCTTAATGTATTTTTTTTTTCAAATCCGTGGAATTGTTTCCATAAATTTATGCCTACATAATTCCGAAACTATTGAGAGAACGTCAGACTCACGAAAATTTCTACCACTCGGGCATAAAACTGAATTAGCGAAAACTTTTTCTTCTCTTTATAAGTTCAAAACAAAAGCGTCACCGACTTCTATATTTTGTCGAAGCAAGCATGTCACAAAGATAATAAATCAAATAAATCACATTCTTTCGGCATGTTCCTCCGATAATTCAATATGTCATCCCGTGTCTCTCGAAAATACCGAAGAAAAATACAAAGTATAAAAAAGAATTGACGGAGGCAGTTTTAGTTAAACTAATCAAGATTTTGAAGAGAGATGGTAAAAGAGACAATAGGGATTATTGAGGGAAAAAATCTATGCGTTTGTGTTTCTCTTTTGTACGTTGTTACTTTTCTTATCTTTCGGCATATTGTTATTTTTCTGTGTTCTGTGTTGCGGTTGGGTTATCGCTTGTAATGGTATAAAATCACTGAATAAAAAACATATTTTATAAAATATTTATTTTCTAATTAAATATTTTACTAATTAATAAAAGTGAGGATTAATAAAGGCTATTTCAATTAAAATAATCAAAATTATGAAAAGAGATGGTAAAAGAGACAATAGGAATTCTTGCGAGAAAAAATCGATGCGTTTGTGTTACTCTTTTGTATATCGTTACTTATCTTTCGGCATATTGTTATTTTTCTGTGCTCTGCGTTGTGGTTGGGTTATCTCTTGGAATTCCATAAAGTCAAGGAAAAAGAAACAAAATTTATAAAAATTTCAATTTTCTAGTTAAATATTTCACTTATTAATAAAGTTATAGGATTAATAGATGCAGTTTCATCTAAACTAATCAAGATTTTGTAGAGAGATGGTAAATGAGACAATGGAGATTCTTGCGAGAAAAAATCTATGCGCTTTTGTTACTATTTTGTATATCGTTACTTTTCTTATCTTTCAGCATATTGTTATTTTTCTGTGCTCTGTGTTGCGGTTAGGTTATCGCTTGTAATGATACAAAATCAATGAATATGAAACAGACTTTTTAATATATTTAATTTTCTAATTATATATTTTACTTATTAATAAAAACATAGGATTAATAGAGGCAGATTCATCTAAGCTAATCAAGATTTTGAAGAAAGATGGTAAAAGAGACAATGGGGATTATTGAGGAAAAAATCTATGCCTTTGCGTTACTCTTTTGTATATTGTTACTTTTCTTATCTTTCAGCATATT
>JAOUZG010020552.1:2296340-2310645 GCA_026289955.1 Argiope argentata
GATGTGAATAGAATGTTCTATTCTCAAATATTTCTCCAAAATAAAATTAAATAAGTTCAATCTATCCAAATCCAATTCAAATTGTACCATTTTGAGCATTTTCAAGATTTTGAATCATTTTGTTTCATTATGATTTAATGGGTTTTGTTGTGATTTAATATTATTTCATTAAATTTTAATTTCAGGTTCAGTTTCATTCTTTTCAAAAGTCATGATTAATGGCATGAGAATTAAAATGGATAAGGATGTGAATAGAATGTTCGATTCTCAAATATTTCTCCCAAGTAAAATACAGATGAGTGGAATACATCCAAATCCAATCCAAATTGTACCATTTTGAAAATTTGCTTCAAGAATCAAAAGCATTTTGTCTTACTCTGATCTAATAGTTTTATTGTGATTTAATGTTATTTCATAACATTTTAATTTCAAACTCAGCTTCATTCTAGCACGAGATCCCAAATTCATAGACATGCAATAGAATGCTTTAACCTCAAATATTTCTACCAAGTAAAATACAGATGAGAGCAAAGCATCCAAATCCAATTCAAATTGTACCATTTTGAAAATTTTCAAGATTTGGAAGCATTTTGTTTTATTATGATTGCGAAGTTGAAGATTTAAGTTTTCCCACTGAGGAAACGTCGAGTCACTTGACATCACCGTGGAGGGTCTTCTCGAAGTAAATATTTTACTCTATTCGAAGCATTCCTAAGCACTTCATGGAGGGATTTCTTCTCTAAAAGCGCATTTTCTTCCATTGCCATTTCAGAATATATTTATTTTTACCCCGTTTTTCACTGGATGATTTCTGCTTTCATTTTCTTCCTCACAGGACATTTCAACTGTCTATTCCTCAGTGCACATTTGGTGATTTGAAGAATAAAATAAAACACAATGCCGTTTTGAATGCGCAATAGAATAAATGCAGAAGGATTAGGATTTTATGTTTTTCTACTTTTTCTGCTACAAATGAAAACGTTGAAGTATTATCTCCACCGTTTGACTTTCAATCGACATTGGATTTCTTCTGTTATAACAAGCTAAATGGTAACGGAACTATATAATTTCTATTACAAGAATTTATTGGAGAGTTCTATTTCTTTCAGAGAATATAAAATAGCAATCAAAAACTCTAAGAGTTATTGATAAAAAACTTTAAATTACTGACTCTTAAAGTGCTAACCTAATTTTAAGCACCAGTTGTTTCATCAGGATTATCAATAACTCAATTCATTTTAAATTCCTATCTTTTTAGCTGTGTTACTAAATTTTAACTTTAATATCATACTATTATATCAATAATCAATTTTCAAATCTATATAAATAAAAATGAATCGCCAAATGTGTTGCTAAGTACAAAACTCGAGATCGGCTCCACCAATTAGGTTTATATATAAATATATATATATATATATATATATATATATATATATATATATATATATATTCGTATAGAGAGAGAAAAAAGGAAACTTTTCGAGTAAAATAGTGAAAACGGCAATGTCATACTGAGAACACCTTGTTTAGAATTGGCGTTCATAGTTATGGAAAATTGATTTTTGGTAGCATTTTTACTGAATCTATAGTGTCATCCTTGACAATTCATCCCTAGCATGCAATAAAAATATCGGAATATTAAATTTTTGTTTTAGACACATTTTTCGAAACCGACAAAAATTTATAATTTGGCACAAAACTATGCTTGTGGTCACAAAATCCTAAACCTAATTTTATATAATTTCTAATTTTTAGTTGCTTCTATAAATTATAAGGTTTAAATGTTTCTAAAAAAAATGAACCTAAAGATGGTTAATGTTGTATTTAGTTTTACTTTTTACTAATGTCTACACTATAAATTTTAATTTTATGTTTCGAATTTTAATCTTCTGGCTGTCTTCGTTTTGAATTCATAGTGTTAACTCATATTTGAACAATCGGACAGACAGACTTACTTTGAGTTAATTTTACTCAAAATTTGAGATGAATCTGTAAAATTTACTTTGAAAACAGCATACCAAATTTCAACTGTCTATCTCAAATGCTTTTTAGTTTATTCTTGTCAAAGACATATAGACGTCTTTGACAAACAGTTTCTTAAAATGTTATTGTGGAACTCAGTAAAGTCTAAGACGTTGAGAATTGTTAAAATTTCATCGTAAAATTTTCATTTTTCGAGGATTACTATTTTTTCACTTTACTAAGTATGCAAGAAAGCAATAAATTTTATAACTTTCATTTCATATACTCTAAGTGAAACATCTATGTTATACAATATTAAACTATATTAGTAAATGATGTATAGCATTGTTGAATATTTTATAATATAATATTTCACAAAATCCCGTACTACTTCGTTTCCCTTCTTTAAAAAATGCTTAATAATGTAAGAATCCACATTCTTATGCATATTATAAGGTACACTATTTCGAAATATTTCTCTATTTCGCAATATTAAAGTATATTTGCAATGATGTATAATATTGTTACATATTGAATAATATTATATTGCACAAAATAATCAAAATGCTGTGTTACTTGGGTTCCCTTCATAAAAAAGGTTTAATAACGTACGAATCAACATTCCAAGGCATATTATTAGATAAACTATTTCAAAATATTCTTCTAAAGTGCACTACCAGTTGAACACAATGTATCCAAATCCAATTCAAATTGCACCATTTCAAGAAATTTCTAAACCCAAAAGGATATTATTTCATTACGATTATGTAGGGATGATTTAAACTTTTCAATTGAGAAAACATCATCTTAAATTTTTTTTGATTATTACTATTTAATATTAAAGAATATTTGCAATGTTGTATAATAATTAATAATACAATATTGCACAGAATTTTGCAATATGTTGTTCTACTTGGATTCCATTCATAAAAAATATGTAAATACAAAAAAAAAAACAAGATTCCGATATATATTAAAAGATGTCCTATTTCAAAAAATTTCTCTGTTTCTCAGCATTAAAGTATAGTCGCAATGATTTATAATATTGTTAAATATTGAAAAATACAATTTTGCCCAAAATTGAGCAACATATTATAATACTTGAATAATATAATCTAAGCAACAAGGTGTTGTACTTGAATAACATAATATTGAACAAACTTGTGAAAACTGCTGTGTTACTCGGATTCCCTTCATAAAAAATTGTGGAATAACGAAAGAATCAATTTTTGCAATACATATCGTAAGGTACGCTTTTTCGAGAAATATGTATATTTTGCAATAATAAAGTATATTCACAATGTTGTATAATATTGTTGAATAATGAATAATACAATATTGCACAAAATTCCCTTTATAAAATGTGTGCAATAACGTAAGAATCAATATTCCAAGCCATATTATAAGGTAAATTATTTATAAATATTTTTGAAAGACACTACAAGTTGAACATAATGTATCTAAATCCAATTTAAATTGTGCCGTTTAGAGAAATTTATAATTCCAAAAGGATTATATTTCATTACGACTATGTACGCGACGATTTAAACTTTTCAATTGAGGAAACAACGAATTCAATTTTTTTTTGATTATTACTATTTAATATTAAAGAATATTTGCAATGTTCTATAATATTGAATAATACAATATTCCCCGAAATTGTACAATACGCTATGCTACTTCGATTCCCTTCATAAAAAATGTGTAAATATAAAAATAACCAAGGTTCCGGTATATATTATAAGGTGCCTTATTTCAAAATATTTCTCCGTTTCTCAGTATTAAAGTATATTCGCAATGATGTATAATATTGTTAAATGTTGAATAATACAATTTTGTACAAAATTGGATAACATATTATGCTACTTGAATAACATAATATTGTTCAAACTTGTGCTAAATGCTGCGTTACTCGGATTCCCTTCATAAAAAATGTGGAATAATGTAAGAATCAATTTTTACAATACATATTGTTAGGTACACTTTTTCGAAAAATATGTATGTTTTGCAATAATAAAGTATATCCACAATTGTATAATATTGTTGAATAATGAATAATACAATATTGCACAAAATATTACAACATATTATACTACTTGAATAACATAACGTAAGAAAAAAAGTGTTCAGCTTGAATAACATATTGTACAAACTTGTGCCAAATGTTGTGCTACTCGGATTCCTTCATAAAAATGTGCAATAACGTAAGAATCAGCGTTCCAATACTTATTGAAAGGTAGACTTTTCCGAAAAAATATATATATTTCGCAATAATAAAGTTTATTCATGATGATGAATAATATTGTTGAATATTGAATAATACAACATTGCATAAAATTATGCAACATATTATACTACTTGAATAACATAACCTAAGAAACAAGGTGTTCTTCTTGAATAACATAATAATGGAAAACTTGTGAAAAATCCTGAGTTACTCGGATTCCCTTCATAGAAAATGTGTAGTAACGTAAGAATCAACGTTTCAATACATATTGCAAAATACACTTTTTCGAAAAATATATGCATTTCGTAAAAATAAAGTTTATTCACAATAATGTATAATATTGTTGAATAATGAATAATACAATACTGCACAAAATTGTGCTACATGCTAAGCTACTTGAATTCCCTTGATAAAAATTGTGTAATAACATAAGAATCAACATTGCAAGTCGTATTATAAGGTACACTATTTCTAAATATTTTTCTGAAAGACTCTACAAATCGAACATAATGTATCTAAATCCAATTCAAATTGTACCGTTTTAAGAAATTTCTAAACCCAAAAGAATTCCATTTCATTACGATTATGTATGAGAAGATTTAAACTTTTCAATTGAGAAAACATCGAATTCTTCTGTATTAGTGTTGAACAATCCTTTACGAGGTAAATACTTTACTCCATTCTTAGTGATCTAGGGTACTTTTTTCCTACTTTTATGTAGAGATTTCTTCTCTAAAAGCCATTTTCTTCTATTGTCATTCAAAATATATTTCTTTTTATTCTTTTTTTTTCACTGGATGTCTTCTGTCTTCACTTTCCGTCTCATGGGACGTTTCAACTTATCATCCTCCAAGTGCAGTTCTGAAAATTTCAGGAAAAGAATCTTAGACACGATGCTGTTTTGAGTACGCGATAAAATAAAGATAGAAGGATTAGGATTTTGTATCTTTTTTTCTTTCTTGTCCTGTTTCAAATAAAATGTTGATATATTTTTTTCGGAAGTGGGGTGGGGTGGGTTATTCTACGAGTTTTATTCACCGACTGATTTTTCAGTTCCTCCATGCTTTGTTAAAGATATGGAAATGTCACTTAACTGATTCATTTTCTATCACAAAAAATGGTATTGAAAGGATAAAAACAAATTATATGGCATTTTTCATATTTTATTTAAAATCCGTAATCGGATTTATTCAAAATGGAACTGTGCAATGTAATATTATTCTAATAAATATCAGTAGGATTTCTGGAATTTTTCATGGTGAAATAATAAATATAGTAATATTGGAAATGTATATTCATTCCGAAATAATTCTAGGTACTTTGCTCTCAAAAATCAAATAATATCTTAACCCCTTAACGATCGGAAAACTTTCAAGAAAACCGTCATAAAAGTGTCTATTTTTATTTGAGAAAATTATATAAAAAATAAGTGTACGAGTAAAAAATTCATTCAATTTTTAATTTTTACTAATTTTTAGATTGAACTTTTTTTTAAATAAAATTTTATGAAAAGTCAACTTTTAGGCTTATTTTCACTAAATGTTGGTTTTCCTGAAAGCCACGAAAATTTAAGAAATACGTTTTTTAAACATTAAAAGATAATTTTATTAATTATATATCTAATATAAATGAAGATAAATTAATTTTTCTTGTGTGGTAAATGTCAAAGCGTGAGATACAGAGACCAAAGTCACAATCTGGACAGCAGTACCGAGTGGCCTTCTTACATCTCTAATTGTTTTCGTCTCTTCTGGAACATAAAACTCTGCACTTCACACTGAACACAATATTAAAAAATATATTTTAACACAGAAGATAAACCACGCGTACTCAACTGGGCCACGTGTAATGAAGTAATTGCGTGGGCTCTGGGCTAATATTGCAAAATACACATCACAAGTACACCTATTCGATTAATGCTAACATCTGGCTGAAAATAATCTGCAAATACATTTAAAGTAGACTACTACTGCCATCTGGTGTATAAAATAAAATGCCTTCCGAGCAAAAGAAATGAGTTGGTTTTAATCGTTTTGTCGCTTTACTTTTGAATACCCCAGCACGGCAATATCACAGGAATGAGAAATTGAGGTTGAAAACTCAGCCCGTCAGTTTCACGTGAGCGAGAGTTAAGAAGTTAATCAGATTACCTTAATAACTTAACATCGATTTACGCCAATTTAGTTTTAAAATATATTAGTTTTCCGACGTCCTGATGCGGGGGAAGCTCGTTTTCCCCATGATTTGTACGTAATGGGTTTAAGTCCAGGTTCGGACATGGGTATTCTTCATCTGTTCTATCTGTGAGATGTGTGAATGTGCCCCCATGTTCAGGGTCTGCAAGAGAATATGATGAGTGAGTATCTGAAACGTACACTTGGCCTTAATTGGCACTACTTAAAACAAAAGACGCAATCTCATCTTTCACTGACTGCGGTAGCAAGCCTGTCGACTTCGCCATTAAAAACAGCATAAATTAATTTAAATAGTGTAGCGGATTCGAAATGGAAGATACCCCCAAAAGTATACAAGAATATTCCTTTTAGATTCGACTATCTACTCACTACTCGACTGATATCAATACCAACTACAACTCCAGCTTTTTATAGTTTCCAGTATAAGCGAGAAAGCTATGTGTTATAATTGGATGATGCACGTCCTGATGAAGAAATCGCTAAATTCTGAGTTGTTTCTAGATTTTTCAATTTCGTCGCCAAATGGCTGCCAAGTTTGTTGCAAAGACAAAAAAAATCATTAATTCAGTATCAAAAAGTATACAAGCTTATTCATTTTAGCCTCGACCATCTACTCACTACTCGATTGATACAAGTTACAAATTACAACTCCAGTTCTTTTTATAATTTCTAGGACAATCTAGGAAGCCTTTGGTTAGATCTGGATGATTCCTATCCTGATGGAGAAATCGCCAAATTCTGAGTTGTTCCTAAATTTTTCAATTTCGTCGCCAAATGGCTGCCAATTTTGTTTTAGAGACCCAAAACCGTTAATTCAAAATCCATTCAGAATCATAAAATATACAATCATATTCCTTTTAGATTCGACTATCTAGTGATTACTCGATTGATATCATTTGCAGACTGCAACTCCAGCTTTTTATAGTTTCCAGGATAATTGTGAAAACTTTTGGTTATATCTGGATAACTCTCATCCTGATGGAGAAATCGGCAAATTTTGAGTTGTTTCCAGATTTTTCAATTTTGTCGTCATATTGCAGCCACGTTTGTTGCAGAGACCAAAAATCATTAATTCAGAATCAAAAATTACACAAGAATATTCGTTTTAGACTCGACTATCAACTCACTACTCGATTAATATTGATTGTCGACTACAACTCCAGCTTTTTATAGTTTCCAGGATAAGCGAGGAAACTTTTGGTTAAATCAGGATAGCGCACATCCTGATGAAGAAATCGCCAAATCTTGAGTTGTTTCCAGATTTTTCAATTATGTTGTCATATTGCAGCCAAGTTTGTTTCCAAGACCAAAAATCATTGATTCAGAATCCATTTAGAATCAAAAAGTATACAAGTATATTCCTATTAAACACGAATTTCTACTCACTACTCGATTGATATCAGTTTCTGATTAAAAATCCAACTTTTTATGTTTCCAGGAGAATAGAGGAAACTTTTGGTTAAATCTGGATAATGCACGTTCTGATGGAGAAAACGCCAACTTTTGAATTGTTTCTAGATTTTTCAATTTCATCGTCAAATCGCAGCCAAGTTTGTTGCTAAGACGAAAAATCATTAAATTCAGAATCCATCAGAGTAGTCTGTGTAACTGTATCTTTACCATAAAACAAACTGCTCTGGCAACGCAACATTACAAATTCTTACCTATATTGACATTAAAGTACCCAAATTCCACTTTTATAGTCTATAAAGATAGTGAATACAATATAATATTATGCTTTAAGTGTTCGAACACTACTTTGATAGTCTATCAAAATAGTATATGCAATAAAATAAAATATATAAAAATAAGAGCAGGCTTCTTGAGAATTCAAATAAAATATGCAAGTGAAATAACAAAGAGCAATAAAAAAAACAGAAATAAAATAAATTATACGAGTGTGAAAAATAAATGCGGCCGAACACAACTACATTGGCTAAAAATAGGACCTATAAAAAACATTATCCTAATTTTAAAAAAATAATACTAACAAGACTTGATTGGCGTATATATATATATATATATATATATATATATATATATATATATATATATATATAATTATTATATATTTTGGTTAAATTGTTTTCTTTTATTTGCTTAAACATTACTTAGTATAGCCACAACACGATTTATTAAAAAGAATATTAATAATAGTTATCGTTATTTTTAATAATAAAAACAACTACCTCAACTCTAAGAAACGAAAGATTCAAACAATAATCCTAGCAACTCCAACGTGATTTTGAAATACAACTGATTATGCAAAGGATTACAGAAAAGTTCTAACTGCATTTTCTACTGCAGTTAGAATTTCTGCGTATAATTCTAACTGCAAACATCCTAACTACAAGCTTAATTCTAACTCTGTCCTTTATGAAGGCAACCAGTTATATTTCATTTCCATTTTATATCTACCAGCATATTGCATCGCATAATTAAATACATTTTACAATGGAATATCTAAAAACCACAAATGACGTTTGATTTCAATTATATAGCTAAGTCGAAACAATGTACTAATTGAGCCCTTTTACAAAATTACGAAACAGGTAATCAAATTATACACAGAGCATTTGGAAACGTTTATATTGTCAGTGTAAGATATGTTAAAACCTGAATTTTAATAGATAATTTTTCTTGAAATGAATATTTTATTCAGTATCGGAAATTTCGAAATGCTATTTTCTGCTGCGCCAATTGGCGAGAATTATTTTTTCTTCCAAACACGCAATAAATTTCAGTGTTATATAGAATATTTCCCTTTTTTTTTGCAGTTTTGTGAAATTATTCCACTTGCATTTTAACTGTATGCATTTGTTTTTATTTTAACTTAGCAACTTAATTGGTAGTTACTTACCCTTCAAAGAGTTTTAAATCTAATGATAAAAAGATATATAACTACATTATCTTTTCGTGACTTTGCCCATTATAAGCTATTTAACGTTTGAAGAGTATTTAAATGTAACTTTCATTAAGAATTATAAAAAAATTCACGATCAAATATTTTTATTATATTACCTAGGAAACCATAATGATAAAAGAATACTTAAATGTCTGTTTTTGCTGTATTTTCTACTAGGGAATAAAATAGAATGTTAAAAAAATAATATCATCAAAAATAAGAATTAGCGAACTGTTATATCAGAAAATGAAGAAACTCTTTAGAAATTTTGTTGTAATTTAAACATAAGAAAAGGAATTAATTTGAAAATTTAATTAAATGGAGTAATTTTCTCGAAACATCCTCGTATACTTTATAATATAGCTTTTATCTACTATCTTATTGCATGGATTGCTGATTTTGGCCCGGCCGAAAACGCTACGAGGGCTCAAAATTTAATTTTTGAGTTCCATTTTTTATTTCTCTAAGACTCATCTTGGCTTCATATATATATATATATATATATATATATTCTTAATATCATGTTTTAGTACATTTCCAACTTTTGCTCTCGCATTCTTGTAAATTTTGCTCTTATGATCTAATATGTTTCTTACTCTTCATCTCACGTTCTTGAATATTTTGCTCTCATGATTTATTATGTTTCTTACTCTTGCTCTTACATTCTTGAATATTTTGCTCTCATTATCTAACATGTTTCTTATTCTTGCTCTTGCATTCTTGTATATTTTGCTTACCAGATCTAATATGTTTTTATAAACAGATCTAAAATGTACTCTTGCTCTCGCATTCTTTATTTTGCTGTCATGATCTGATATGTTTTTTTTTACTCTTGCTCTCACATTCTTGTAAATTTTGCTCTCCAGATCAAATATGTTTCTTACTCTTGCTCTCACATTCTTGTAAATTTTGCTCTCCAGATCTAATAGGTTTCTTATTCTTGCTCTCACATTCTTATATATTTTGCTCTCATGATCTAATATGCTTCATACTCTTGCTCTCATATTCTCGTATATTTTTTTATAATTATCAAATATGTTTTTTACTCTCACATCAAAAATTGCAGGATCTATTCCTTTCTTGAAACAATAATATTAGTTTAATGTGAAAATAAATTCACTTTCTTATAATTGAACAATAAAAGTCTTTAAAAGCATCAATTTTTTTTCTCAGATCATACAAAACTACCGTGAAGTCCAATTTTTAAAACACATTTTATTTTTTACAAAAAAAGCATTTTAACATAAAATGGTTAAAAAAACTATTTCGACGCATGACGTGGGTATTGATGCTTCTACACGTTCTCACATTTCAACAAATCTTTTATTCTTATTGCAATCTGGAATATCTCTTACTCTCACGTTCTAGTACATCTCTTAGACTTGTTCTTACCATCGATTATATCTGTTTATCTTGATATCACATCCTAATATATTTCTTACACTTGCCCTCAAGGCCTAATACTCCTCACACTCTTTTAATGTTTTTTTTTAATTCCTGCTCTCATATTCTAGTATATCTCTTGCTCATATGTGCTAATATGTTTCTTACTCTTGCTCACAAGTTCTAAAACGCCTATCACTCTTGAACTCAACTTTTAATATGTTTTTTACTCTTGCCCTCAAATTTTAGAATTTTCTTGCTCTCATGTTCTAAAATGTTTTTTACTCTTGCTCTTCTAATAGGTTTCTTATTCTTGCTCTCAAGTTCTAATAAGTCTCTCCCTCTTGCTCTCAACTTTTAATATGTTTTTTACTACTGCTCTCACATTCTTGTATATATCTTGCCCTCATGTTCTAATATGTTTCTCAATTTTGCTATTACAAAAAAGGTACAGAATTTATTTATACATATTTTATAGAGGAAAAGTATATAATTCAAAAGCTGACAATGCAAAATATATTAATTTTCTGTTACATAAGTAAAAAAATTATTTAAAAAGATCAATTACTTTTGTTAGGTTATACAATATATCATAAAGTAAAAATTTTAAAACGTCTTTTATTTTTTATAAAAGGAAAATGCATGCTAGTCAACTTGAGAGAGTAAGAAAAAATGGAAGTGCCTGATACGGGCAATAATTTTTCTCATATCTCTGGGATGGCAGTTATCATATAATATACCAACTAATGAAATGAGGGGCAAATTTTTGAATACAAATAATTTATGTTTAGTTAAAAATTCGTGGGGTATTTATAATTTACAGGTTTGTAAAACAAAGATAAACAGCATTCTTAAATAAAACTTTTTAAAAAGCATAATAGAAATTCCTAAATAATATGCATTCAGAAAATGTATTTAAAAAATTCTTCATTTTATTCGCAGTCGGAGTTTTGCTAAATGAATAGGGAATTATGAAAAACTCATTACAGATTCTGTTTTCCCCCTATCTTATTTCGAGTATAATAACGAAATAGATTCTGTTATTTTTCTTTCTGTTTATCTATGGTTTATAAACTTTTTTATCTATATAACGATAGTTTTTGTTAAATCATATAATTTCATCTGTGGCCCTAGCTTCATAAGCCATATAACATCTATGATACAAAAGTATATTTTTGTACTGTGGTTATGTTTCATATGTGGCTGCAAACACTAGCGTCGCGGGTTCGTACCATGGCGTTACATTTCACGTTGGTGACCTTGAACATTCAACATCGCGCAGATGTCGTGGCACCATCTATCTACAGCAAAATAGTCATGAGTTACATTTGATGCAGCAACCAAAACAAAAAAGACGTCAGACTCATTTGACACAGAAGCCAAACAAAACCGGCCAACTTATCCACATGCTTGGCATAGTGCTTGTTCATTTAAAATCGTTCGTCTCTCCGCTGACTCACTAGTGGTGGAGTATTGTAGCACGTAGCACTAGCTCAATAAGCCAGCTAACATCTACGATACAAAAGTATACTTTTGTATTGTGGTTATTTTACTCGACTGCAAACACTAGCATCATGGGTTCGTACCGTGCTCTGACATACTATACATCCACAAAATTGTAGAAGGGTTTACTTTTTTTCAAAAGAAGAAAAGAAAAGAAATAAATATAGAGTCTATGAACATTGTTTTAAAGGACTAAATAAAAAGGTAAGTAAACCTGAGAATGGAATGTTTTCTGAAAAATACCATTATCGTGTTGCACATTTTTTCTACATAAATCAGCTTTGACAAAGCAATAAGTTCTGCAATGTTGAAATAAAATTGCAACTTGAAAAAAATTAGCAAAATAAAAAAAATATAAAATGAGTAATTTTAAAACACTTTTACATATTGACTTGATGACCAGATATAAAGAAATGTATTGTAGCTTATGAAGATAAAACATTGGCGTTTTTGTATCATTTTCTTTGACAAAAATCCTGACTTGATGACCAGATATAAAGAAATGTATTGTGGCTTATGAAGATAAAACATTGGCGTTTTTGTATCATTTTCTTTGACAAAAATCCATAGAAAACGGTAAAAATGTACTATTCGCTGGGAGATACAAAACCAACGCTAAGCTAATGCCATCCCTACTCCATGCATCTCTAAAACTAAATAATCTGTAGTAATAATAAAAAAAAAACATGTGTGCGTGAGGGAGTTTGTTGCTGCTTTTCAAACCGGATCTTTTGTCCCAGAGTATCAAATTTAATGCAAATGATCTTTTGTATCAAAACTACATCGAGTTTTTTTTTCTCTCAGAAGTATAACAATACATAAAAAATCGATATAAAAGTTCGTAAATTTAAAATAAGTTCGCTCTAACGCATATATTATTCATCATTATATCGAGACATGATTTATTGAGAAATCATAGCCAACGATTTTCTCGTCCATTGAGGTCCAAAGAGGATGATTTATTGGATTCATGATAGCAGTAAATGGAAAATTAATGTGGAGTTACCCAGGCTTGTGGGTTAATATTTCGTGTATTCTGACCAATATTATATGAGGCCCTTGTCTAGATAACATCAAAAATTTATCATTAAGTTCCTTATTTTTCATATAGTTTGAGTCTTAATGGTTTAATAAATTAATTTTTTTAATAAATGCTTTTCAAAAACTGAAGTATTCCCGAAATAAGCAAGGTAGCTTAATGTAGCAAAAAATTCACCCCATTACCATTAGAGATAAAATATATATATTTTTTAATTAAATAGAGGCATAATATTCAAAAACTGTCTGAAGACAATCTTCTCAAATTTTGTAAAGTCTTATATATGACTTTAAAATTGCATTAGTACATTGATTTGTTTAATGAAATGATAAATGATCGCGGAATTGGGCTTTCTAAGCTTATTATATTTATTTGAAAATAGTTGTGCTTTCTAAGCTTACAATATTTATATAAAAATAATTGTGCTTTCTAAGCTTACAATATTTATATAAAAATAGTTGTGTTTTCTAAGCTTACTACATTTATATAAAAATAGTACTTTCTAAGCTTACTATTCTTACTTAAAATTCATTATGCTTTCTAAGCTTACTATATTAAAAACTAGTTGTGCTTTCTAAGCTTACTATATTTATTTAAAAATAGTTGTGCTTTCTAAGCTTACAATATTTATATAAAAATAGTTGTGCTTTCTAAGCTTACAATTTTTATATAAAAATAGTTGTGCTTTCTAATCTTACTATATTTATTTAAAATAGTTGTGCTTTCTAAGCTTGATATATTTATTTTTTTAAAGGTTGTGCTTTCTAAGCTTGATATATTTATTTAAAAATAACTGTGCTTTCTAAGCTTACTATAATTATTTTAAAATGATTTACTTGAATTGTAACAAAATTTGGGTCGGGAATCAGGAATTGGTGAAAAATATTTTTCACTGAGGAAAAATTATTTAGAAATTTTTGATACCCAGTATTAGTTAATACTGATTTACCATCTTAGAAATTTTATTTAAGCTATATTAAACAAGCAAAAGAAATTTTGATGATATTATCATTAAATTTGGAGCAAGCATTTAATAAAATGATAAAAGTCTTCTTGAAAATTTGTATATATATATATATATATATATATAT
>JAOUZG010020552.1:2322187-2334201 GCA_026289955.1 Argiope argentata
GCGGATATACTTATTACAGATAATGTATTATGATATCATTTTATGTAAAAATCTGTTTTTAAAGAACATATATGAATATAATTATATATGTAGTTATTACAGATAATGCACTTTGATCTCACTTTATATGGAAAGCTAGTTTTAAAAGACATTTGGGCTTATAGTTGCGGATATATTTATTACAGATTATGTACTTTGATCTCATTTTATTTAGAAAGCTGTATTTGAAAGACGATTTGTGCTTCTAGATGCCGATGCATTTAATGCAAAAAATGCCTTTTGATGTGTTTTTATGTTGGAGACTCTTTTTAGATATTTGGGCTTATAATTGCGAATGTACTTATTACCGATAATGTATTATGATATCATTTTATGTAGAACGCTATTTTTAAAGGACATCTATGAATATAATTATATATTTATTAATTACGGACAATGAATTTTGATATCACTTTATGTAGAAAGCTACTTTTAAAAGATATTTTGGTTTATAGTTGCGGATTTATTTATTACAGATAATGTACTTTGATCTCATTTTATTTAGAAAGCTGATTTTGAAAGACGATCTGTGCTTCTAGATGCTGGTGTATTTAATGCAAAAAATGCATTTTGATCTCCTTTTATGTTAGAGACTCTTTTTAAAAGATATTTGGGTTTATAGTTGCGGATGTACTAATTACATATAATGTATTATGATATCAATTTATGAGGAAAGCTGTTTTTAAAGGATATCTATGAATATGATTATCTATGTATTTAATAAAGAAAATGCATTTTGATATCACTTTATTTTGAAATCTATTTTTGGAAGACATCTGTGATTATTGTTGTGAATGCATTTATTACAGATAATGCCCATTAATCTCATTTTATGTGGAAATCGGTTTTCGAAAGGTATCTATCTATTACGGTTGCAGATGTATTTATTACAGATAAAATCCACTGATCATCCTTTATGTGGAAGACTTTTTTAAACACATTGTTGCTTATACTTGCGAATATATTTATTACAAATAAAACCTTTTGATATCATTTTATGTGAAAAACTGTTAGTGGGAGAATTTTCTGTAAACAATATAAATATGGAAACGATTTCTTATATAAATATGGAACGATTTCTTATATTTTTATTTAAAAGGATTTTTTTATTATGCACTTTATTTTCTATTATTATTCTTAAAATTTTCCGATGTTTATTTAACTAGAGGGAGAATGAACAAAGAGAGTGCATACTTCTTAAAATTTTTTAAAAGCATTGATTGTAAATTTTTGTTATAATTCACATAAATACTTAAATGCAGATTAAAGGTCCCTTTATACTATTTTCTCTGGTCCCTTTATTGCTGCACTTTTTCAGAATTTGAGAGTCGTTCTCTTTAAGCAAATTATTGTATAGTGTATAAGGAGATATTGGGCGATATCGAGGAGATAGATAGTGTAAGAAAATGTCAGCTTATAAAGTTTTGCTTTTAATTTGAAATAGAAAGACAATTTTCAGATGAGTGCTTTACTGAAATGGATTAATTAAGATAAGGAGTTTTGCTCCAAGGAATTTTTTGAATCTATGATCTGTACATTCACTACTTGCATTCATATTTATATAATATCATAGTTACATACATTTATATAATATCATAGTTATCCCACAGAGTATAGGTCTTCGCAGTGTTTTGTATGTATGTTTCTTAGCATGTGAGAACATGATGTTATTTTCATTAGAAAGTTTTTAATAAGTAAAGACGATTAATAATTGAAGACCGAAATGGCGTAGGTAATGTATAAAGCATAAAGGGCAATATTCATTAATATCTTTTAATAATCACTTTTAATCTTTTTTAATTTAAAAAATTATATATATATATATATATATATATATATATATATAGAGAGAGAGAGAGAGAGAGAGAGAGAGAGAGAGAGAGGAAGGGGAGGAGGGATAGAGATTGATAGAAGAGACCCGAGATTGTTTCAAACCGGTTTAAATAAGTTAATGACTTAAATTGATGAAGACAAATAATGACATGAAAATAATAATGTTCTCACATAATAACTTAAAATTTGCGATCACAGAATTCATTTTCTTTTTATCTTTTTCTGAACTTACTTTTGTTTTGTTTCTTCCCTTTTTTTGCTGTTTTTAACTTATTTTGAATCTAGTACACATGTGTATAGTTTATTTTTGGTTGGCTAATTCTTTGACTACTATTTGAATTATATTCTTTATTTTAATTATGAGCTTTTTATTTCTGTAAGTCACTTTTGTGGCACTAACTTAATCATCAGAAGAATACTCCACAGTAGCAATGCATGGATTGAGAATCCTTTGGAAAGTAACCAAAATTTGGCATATGTTCTCTATTTTTTAAACTGTCGTATCTTCTCTGAAAGAATCAGAACTTCAAATAGCTAATAAATGAAATTTAACCACGGTGAAATGAAACGCTGCCCTCTATGTCGTCTCATAAGCGTTTCCAATAAGGTTTTGGTACATGTTAAACGCTTCGTCTTTATATTTCATTATATTTGTATTAGAGATTTTTATATTGAATTCTGACTAGTCTTGTATTCATTTTTCAACGTTGTTGTTTCTTATGGAAATTTTCATGGAGTTTCATTCAGCGATTTAAGTCTAATCAGGGTCTCTTGTTTATAGTAGCGACAAATAGGGACTAGAGTACAACTTTTGATGAGGAGTTCTTTGACATTTGTTAATTTAAGAAAGAATTTTAGGTAACTTTAAATAATGCTCTATGCCTCATTCTTTTACTAGAAACCTAAGAAAATATTGATATTAGCATATTTATAGAGATTCTATTTTAAAGAAATATTGCTGTTATTGCTGTTACTTATGGTCCCTGCCTATGGACAAGGGCTCTGACACTCCGTCAGCGATTTTAAGCCAAATGAGCGTCTCTTTTTTATGAAGTAGAGCCAACTAAGGCCAAGAGTACGACTTAGCTACACACTCATCACATTCGCTTGAACGGCCCCTTTTTACAGGGGGTACGATTTACACAACTTACATGTAGAACAAAGAACAATCATGTCCGATCCGGGAAGCCCAGATTACGGGAAAGACGGCTACCCGAATGCCAGGACGCCTACACTAATCAAATAGAACTACAATTGAACTTTTTCAGTTTTAATGTTATAGATCGAAAATAGGAAATAAGTAACCTTGGCTTCGACTTTATCTCATTCATTTCCTTTTTGTTACATTCGTCTTTTAAAATTATCTGTAATTCAGAAACTGATTATGCAATAATTAAATATATATTAATTATTTTGCTCATCATTGAAAATTATATTCTCTTACTAACCATCGCATCGATAGTACTTTATTTGTAATGAAAGACACATCTCAAAATTATTCAACTAAAGAGTACAGAAATTATTACTAAAAGTTACGCTGGAAATCATCAAACTTTCTCAACATAAAGCCATTAAATTTGAATTATTAAATTACCTTATAGCCCTCTAATGTAAATGAATAACAATGCATAGCTTTTGAAAAGCATTATAAATATATTGTTACAACAGAGAATCTAATTTTACATTCCTTTATTGAGTTAACCCTTACCTTCATAAATGTGAAAATTCACGGCAATTTCGGTTGAAAGCTTTACTCATATTTTAAGCTAAAATTGGTTTATGAAGCTTAGTAAAGTGATAAATTATCCCCCACATATTAATAATTGGTGATTATTGCTCAGTAAAGCTATTATGTATTTTATATATCTCTGATTAAATTCAATATTAAATTGTTCACATAATCATAGTTTTAACATTAAATAAATTGATCGAATTGAATCTAATATTGCAAAGTTTAATACTATCTCAAATAAGAATGAAAACGACGATTTATGTCTCTATCTGCTGGTACTTAACTGGCAACATCATTTTAACTAAAGTTAGAAAGAGTTGTAAATATAAACTTTGAAGGATACGAATTATTTCCTAGAAAATAGTTTTTAAGCTTTTAACTATAGCTTTAATTAAATAAAGGTTGAGTAAAATTTTATCACTTTTCCTGGACGATTTTCTAAGCTATAATTACACGAAATCAAACTTTATATTATTTAGAAAATAGAAAAATTATCTTATTAATTTCACAAATTAATTATCATGCAATATTTTTTCACTTAATTTCATTAAAAAAAATATCGGTGAATATTCTATAAAAAAGTTTATTTCGTCGCTGTAGTTGAATTCAAAAATTTCAAATATTCTATTTAATATTCTTCAAATATTCTTTTCTTTCAATTCTTCTATCAAATATTTAATCACAATTTAAATCAATATCAAATAAAAAAAATCTTCAATCTTCAATATAAAACATTTAAATATTTAAATATCAAATATTTTTCACAAATATTTTTATTGTCAAAAATTAAGAAAGAGTGATTTTATTTATTTCCCTCTTACTTTAAAGTCGAACATAAAAAACGTACGTAACATTATGGAACGTAAAAATCATTCCCACGAAAGAAAATTTGTACTATAGAAAATCAAATAATTACATTTTTAATGACATTCTGATGTCACAAGTCTAATGTTAAGCCTCTTAATTTACAGAACAAATGCAATTAAAATAATATCCATTCAATATCTATTAGAATTAGATATTTAAAAATATATTCTTGACAATATTATGAGCATCAAGCTGTGTCAAAAATTAATTTGAATGAAATTGCCTTTAATTAATTTAATTAAAATTAAATACAACCTCTATTCTAAGGAAAATAACTAACTAAATTTTTTAATCCACATGGGGACGTCACTTTGAAAAAGAACCTGATAGCAAGATTCCCCATTAATAAATAATAAAATATATAAAGTTTTAAGTAGAAAATATTTATAATTAAAATATAATTTAATTTAAAGTATATAGAATACTGAAAGCAGAAATTAATTGTTTTAAGAAAAATTTAATAAAGAGAATATTGAAAACATAAAGTGCCAAAATAATGCAAAAGGCACAATTTCAAGCGAAATGGAATTAATTTTATTTTTACAAAAAATTTTAAGCTTTAAAATATTGTAAAATGTACACAATTTCAGTTCATTTTAAGTCAACTGTACGAGACTTTTTTGATTTTTGTTTTATATTTCCTGCTTATTTTAAATAATAAGAAGTGTGTTCTACATTCTTCCGTTATTCGTGTTCTATTTTAACTCAAATAAACGGTTATTTTGGAGAAAAAAATTATTATTAGCAATTTTATATAGCTCCTTCTTTACAAAAATTTTTAACCTATAAAATATTGTAAAATGTTCACAATTTCAATTCAGTTTTAGTCAACTGTATAGAACATTTTAAATTTTGGTTTTTATATCCTGCTTATCTTAATTAATAAAAAGCCTTTTCTATTTTTCTTACACCAATAAACGGTGATTTTAACAAAATTATTACAAATAGCTATATACCTTCCTTTAAGCTTCTTTCTTGCAATTTTTTTTTAGTTAAGAAATATCGTAACATAAAACAATTTCAGTTCATTTGTAATCAGCTGTACCGGATTTCCTTGATTTTTGTTTTTATTTCCTGCTTATTTTAATGAATAAAAATTATTTTCTACTTTTATTACAGCAATAAATGGCTATTTAAAGTATATGTATCTTATTATAACAGTCTTATACAGCCATATAAAAGCTTATTTCTTGCATTTTTTTTCTTGCGAAAATTTTTAAGCTAAAAAAATGTTGTAAAATGTATGCAAGTTCTGTTAATTTTTGTCAATTATATTGGACTTTCTTAGTTTTGGTTTTATTTCCTGATTATTTTAATTAATAAAAGTATTTTCTACTTTTATTTCACCAGTAAACGGTTATTTTGAACGAAAAAAAAAACATTACTAACACTTGTATGCATGTATATATTACAGATAATGCATTTTGATCTCATTTTATTCGGAAAGCCACTTTTAAAAGTCATTTGCTTATTTTAATAATAAAAAGCATTTTCTACTTTTATTACACTAATAAACGGTTATTTTAAATGGAAAAAAACATTACTAACAGTTGTATACGTGTATTTATTACAGATAAGGCATTTTGATCTCACTTTGTACGGAAAGACACTTTTAAAAGTCATTTGCTTATTGTATTTTATAAAAAGTGTTTTCCACTTTTATTACAACAATAAACTATTATTTTGAGGAAAAAAATATTACTAACGGTAGTATACATCCCTATAAAGCATGTATTTATTACAGATAATCACCTTGATCTCACTTTATACGGAAAGGTACTTTTAAAAGTCATTTGCTTACTTTAATTAATAAAAAGTATTTTCTACTTTTCTTACACTAATAAACGGTTATTTTGAATGAAAAAAAATTACTAACAGTTGTATACGTGTATTTATTACAGATAATGCATTTTGATTTCACTTTATACGGAAAACTACTTTTAAAAGACATTTGCTTATTTTAATTAATAAAAAGTATTTTCTTCTTTTATCACAACAATAAACTGTTATTTTGAGGGAAAAAATATAACAGTGGTATACATCCCTATAAAGCATGTATTTATTACAGATAATGCACTTTGATCTCACTTTATACGGAAAGCTACTTTTAAAAGACATTTGCTTATTTTATTTTAAAAAAAGTATTTTCTACTTTTATTACAACAATAAACTATTATTTTGAATGAAAAAAATTACTAACAGTTGTATACGTGTATTTATTACAGATAATGCATTTTGATTTCACTTTGTACGGAAAGCTACTTTTAAAAGACATTTGCTTATTTTAATTAATAAAGAGTATTTTCTACTTTTATTACTCCAATAAATGGTTATTTTGAATAAAAAAAATGTTACTGTTGTATACGTGTATTTATTACAAATGCACTTTGATCTCACTTTATGCGGAAAGCTACTTTAAAAAGACATTTGCTTATTTTAATTAATAAAAAGTATTTTCTACTTTTATTATACTAATAAATGGTTATTTTTAAGGAAAAAAACATTACTAACAGTTGTATACGTGTATTTATTACAGATAATGCATTTTGATCTCACTTTATACGGAAAGCCACTTTTAAAAGTCATTTGCTTATTTTAATTAATTAAAAGTATTTTCTACTTTTATTACAACAATAAACTATTATTTTGAGGAAAAAATATTACTAACAGTAGCATACATCCCTATAAAGCATGCATTTATTACAGATAATGCACTTTGATGTCACTTTATACGGAAAGCTATTTTTAAAAGACATTTGCTTATTTTTTTTATAAAAAGTATTTTCTACTTTTATTACAACAATAAACTATTATTTTGAGGGGAAAAAATATTACTAACAGTGATATACATCCCTATAAAGCATGTATTTATTACAGATAATCACTTTTATCTTACTTTATATGAAAAGTCATTTGCTTATTTTAATTAATAAAAAGTATTTTCTACTCTTATTACACTAATAAACGGTTATTTTGAATGAAAAAAACATTACTAACAGTTAGTTGTATACGTGTATTTATTACAGATAAAGCATTTTGATCTCAATTCATGCAGAAAGCTACTATTAAAAGGTATTTGCTTATTTTATTTAATAAAAAGTATTTTCTACTTTTATTACTTCAATAAATGGCTATTTTAAAGAGAAAAAAAATATTACTACCAGTTGTATACGTGTTTTTATTACAGATATTAAATTTTGATTTCACTTTATACGGAAATTTACTTTTAAAAGGCATTTGCTTATTTTAATTAATAAAAAAGTATTTTCTACTTTTATTACAAGAATAAGGAGTTATTTTGAATGAAAAAAATAATACTAACAATTCTATACGTATATTTATTACAGATAATGCACTTTGATTTAACTTTATACTGAAAGCTACTTTTAAAAGACATTTACTTATTTTAATTAATAAAGAGTATTTTCTACTTTTATTTCACCAATAAATGGTTATTTTGAAGGAAAAAAAATATTACTAACAGTTGTAAACAGTTGTAACCTATAAAAGTTTCTTTCTTCTAACAGAACCAATCAAAACGAAATCGAAAAATCCAAAAACATGTTAACTTCTCAATCCTCCACAGCACTTACACTGTCTCCTGCATATTTTAGAACAGAACAATCAATGTCCTCGAAGCGCATAAACAAGACAACGGTACTCGAATTTAAGAGGTTAAATCAAGCCTTTAATTCAATTACATTGTAATTTGTCTCTTAACAGACGGAAGGGGATGTGCTTATTCCCAAATAAGTCGTCTGGACCCACCCTACCCCACAATACAGATTACCGTGAAAGCAACGGAGGGATTAATTGACGAGGAGGAGGGTGTGAAATAGGGGGATGGGGAGGGAAGAGTTGGCTGAGTTTAAGAGGCAATCTTGAAGAGTGTCTTAGCACTGGAGATAATGTTTAAGAGAGAAAGGTTTGTTTTATTTTTGTCAAGCCTTATCCGGTTTGTTTAAAACGAACGTGACATGTATAAGTAAGAAACGTATGCCATTGATGGTTTTCTTGTTGTATAAGATCGGTCGAAGATAGAAAAGGAATAGAATTTGGAATAGTTAAATGAATTCTCAAAGGAACCCTCCGAAACAAACAACAGCTTAAGTGCTTATGGAATAATTAATTACTTGCGAAACATTCGAAGGAATTTATTTAATTATTCTATTCTGTGTAGTGGAATACAATTAACTTTATTTTATTTTCGAATCTAGTTTGGGAAGTGGAAAGTTTATCGGGTGATCGTCTTTTTTTCAAACATTCGATTTCAATGGCGTTTTTGACTCTCGGTTCAAAATTAGTAATATGTTTGAAAATTAAATCTGTCATTTAGAGATAATAACAATTATTCTATAAGATAATTAGATATTTCAAACATATATGTCCTTTAATTGAAAGGATAAAGTATTTGGTTTTCAGGGGTTGAATTGTTCGGAGCGTGTTTAATTCACTTGCCTGCGTTTTATTTTCAAATCCAATTTAGGAAGCTGCGTGTTTATCAGATGATCATCTTTTTTTTTAAAAAAAAAAATCTTCTATTTCAATGGAGTATCTGACAATCAATTCAAATAAAAAAATTTAGAAAGTTAAATCTGTCATTCAGTAGTAGGAATTATTATTCCATGAGATGAAACGCGCATGACAATAAATAATTCAAACAAATATATCCTTTAATAGAGAGGACACATTCTCATGATTTGGCTGATTAAAGTACTTTTCTGGAATATAATTTACTTTAATTTCAAATATAGTTTAGGAAGCTAAATGCTTATGGATGATTATCTATTTTTAAGCCTTTGATTTCAATAGCATGTTTGACCCTCGGTTCAAATCAACAAATTTTTAGAAAGTTAAATCTGTTATTCAATTAGTACTGGTCATTATTTCATGAGTTTAACTCCCAAAAAATAGATATTTCAAACAAATATGTACTTTAATTGATAGTGCAAATTTTTTGGTTTATATTTGTTAAAGTATTTGTCTTGAATACAATTCACTTTATTTTAATTTCAAATATAGTTTGGGAAGCTAAATACTTAACGGATGATCGTCTTTTTAGAAACCTTCGATTTCAATGGCGTTTCTGAATCTCGGTTCAAATCAATAAATATTTTGATAGTTAAATCTGTCATTTAGTCATATATATTAATTATTTCATAAGATAATTAGATATTTCAAGCATATATATCCTTTAATTGAAAAGGTAAAGTATTTAGTTTTCAGAGGTTGGATTATTCGTTAATTCAATTAACTGCATTTAATTTTCAAATACAATTTGGGAAGCTAAATGTTTATCAGATGAATGTCTTTTTTCAAAACTTCAATTTCAATGGAATATCTGACTCTCGGTTCAAGTCAATATAATTTTAAAAGGTTAAATCTGTCATTCTGTAGTAGAGGTCATTACTTAATGAGATAAAACTCGCTGGACAATAGATATTTAAAACAAATATGTCCTTTATTGATAAGGCAAATTCTGTGAGTTTCATTGATTAAAGTATTTGTCTTGAATACAAATAACTTTATTTCTATTTTAAATTTAGTTATTGAAGTTAAATGCAAATCAGATGACCATCTTTATTTAAACCTTCAATTTCAATGACGTCAATGACTCTCAATTTCAATCAATAAAATGTTTTATGCCTAAATATGTTATTTAAAAGTAGTAGCACTTATAACATAATAAATATTTCAAACATATATGTCCTTTAATTGAAAGAGTAAAGTATTTGGTTTACAGAGGCTAAATTTTTCGTAGCGCGTTTTATTCACTTAACTGCATTTAATTTTCAAATACAATTTGGAAAGCTGAATGTTTATGAGATGATCATCTTTTTTCAAACATTAAATTTCAATTTACGTACCTGAACTCTTGTTTTAAATCAGTAAAATTCCTTATAATTAAATCTGTCATTCAGAAGTAGCAAAAATTATTCCATGGGATAAAACTCGCTTGACCGTAAATATTTAACAAATATATCCTTTAATTGAGAGGTTAATTCTTTTGGTTTCATGGATTAAATTACTCCCAACAACTTGAATTAAATTAATTTTATTTTCAAATCTAGTTTAGAAAGCCAAATATATATCAAACGATAAGTATTAATTGAATCCTAGAGTAATATGACGTATTAAACTGTCGGATTCAATTATCGATTTTTTCATAATGTAATCTACTAATTAATGATAATTTTAATTATTCCAGAAGTTGAAAAACTTTTGAAAATAAAAGTCCAAAGTACATATGCCACCTAATTGAGAGGATAATATCATTGGACTTATTTTAATGTGTCATGTCAGAACATCATTTCTTGAACGGCCAAGCACCACGTGCTCCTGCAAGTTAAATTATATTTTTATTCACTTTATTGTTTCGTTGAATGAGTCACTTTAGTATTGCAAACGATCCTAAAAAACTTTGTCTCGCATTTATTGTTTAAAAAAATAACACATTTCCTATTTATTTTATATAATCATGTGCTCAAAATGACATTTTTCTAGGTTTTATTTGCAGTAGTCATTAACTTAGTTTTTTTAAAAATTAGAGCTTTTGTAAATGCAGTGGCAAGATGTTATTAATAGCTGATTTTTTGAGGTGCTCGTGAGATAATAAAATTTCAATTTTTTTGTCTATGGGTGTTTTTTTTGCCTACGGATTTTTGTTTATCTCATTTCCAAAATAAGATCATGTTCTGACATGAGAATAATTTTTATGTCATTCGTACCAAGAAAAATTATAAAACTTAGGAGAAAAAAAATATCTTCTGGCAAATACACATGCTGTCATTCAGTTCTTAAAATATCAATTCTTATATCTTTGTTTCATTATTTTTTTTCGAAGCTTTGTATACAAAATTACTCCAACAAGATAGATCAGAAATATTTAATCATACTATTCTCTTTCGACGAATGTTAAAAGAGGGGTTTAAATTTCTTTGCGATGTAATGAAAAAAAGAACAAATAGAATCTGAGGAAATTGGATTGGGAAATTGAAAGACTGGTTGTTTATTTTTAGAAAACATTTGTACTTTTTCTTGAAAGAAAGAAACAAAGCTGGATTTTTTTTTCCTTTACACAACATTTATGCTCGAAATCAGAGAAAAATTGAATTTTACAAATACATGTAAATATATCTAAATTCGCGAAAACTTAAAAATATTCTAAATAAAAATTATATACTTGAAAGCAATTGATAAATTTTTGCGAAAAAGATTGTTTACACATACAAAATATTTGTTCTTGCATTATTTTTTAAAAGACTCTTTTTTCCATGTAAATTGAATTTTAAAGTTTGAGTAAATTTTAAAAAAATATATATAATGCCATTTGAATATGCTACTTTCGTTAAAAATAATATGAAGTATTTTATATATTTACAATTACTTTTATAAATGTTTTTCTTTGAATTTGATTGGTGTAGAGATGATGTTCATTTTTAATTAATGTGTTTGCAATTTAAAAATGCATTTAATGCATTTGAATTTCAAATTCAATTTTTCATTATTTGTACTATTATCAGTAATGTATACATATTATTTT
>JAOUZG010020552.1:2380185-2400364 GCA_026289955.1 Argiope argentata
TCTTCACTTTCCCACCGCCAAATGAGTAAGATTCCAGTTAGTTTGTTTGCCCCCCCCCCCCACTCTTATGAGGTTAGGTTTAAAATGTCTTCGACCGATATTTTCAAAGGTTTCTGTTTATTTCTTAATTGGTGAATTTGAATATAAATATTGTTAGTTAATAGATTTTTCCGATTCATTTTGAAGTACTCTCAAATTAAAATGAAATTAAATTAAGGAAATTAAAAAAAATTACCCTGCATTACGTTACTCCAACTGGCGTAGAAAATTCATGCATGCACGCTGCCTCAATTGACGTCAGATCTTCAGCTCTCACACATACACAGCTAAATTTCTACGCGTACAAAGTCGCGTGTAAAAGCTAGTTATTTATGAATTGATTTATTAAGGGATCAGACCTTCAACATTATCAAATTATTCATATTTGTTAGTTTTACGCTTAAGTATGTTTCCAGAAAAAAGAAATATTATTAATTCCTGATAAGTTTTAGAAGATGTGTCCGTATCGATTGGCTATTATTTTGTAATCAATGTCTCAGATATGATTGTCACATATTAATTAATAAAAGATGTAGGGGGCAGTATTATGCACATCGGCGGAGTTGACAAGAAATTAAAAAAAAATTATTATTTGAAACAATCTTCAGGTGAAGATATATATTAATATTAGAAGTTTGTTTCCTTGCTATTGCATTCTCTATTTCTTGATATTTAATAAACATTCAAATCGAAATTAATCACTAAAATAGAAATGACACAAATACTGATTTACCAACAGCAAAAAAAGGGAATATCGAATACAAATTTTTTAAAAACTGAAAAAGTATTTCTAATAACCTTCAATTTATTTCATGAATGAAGAATATAATGAATCGGCATAAATATTATTTATTTACGGTCACGATTATCCAAACACCAATAAATCAGCCACTTTCAAAATCAAAAATCTCGTTGATGCCAAAATAGAAGTTAGCATCCAATAATGTTTCATATAAGAAAGAGGCTGGGATATTTTTAAATTACAGTGTTACAGACAGCTATAGATGATTATTTATACTTATAATTTAGTTCTAAGCAAAGCTTTTCCCACTAAATGTTCTTCAGAATGCTTCTGAGGTTAAATATCGAATAAGAATAATTTAATTCGAAGCTTTGAACCAAAATATCATAGTATTTATTTTTTATTTAAAATTTTATTCCTGCAAGTAAACATTAATAAAAATGCAAAATTAGGTTCTCATAAAATAATAATTCTGAATTTTAAAAAAACATGGAAGCAACAGCTGCAAAATACCTCAGTAATAAAAACAGTAAAATGAATATAAATTTTCGCAGACGATAATTTTCTTTACATAGCAAAATAGTTTTAAATGCATTTTTTTCTTTTGTTTATTGGATAATTATTATACAAATAAAAAATATATATTCATAACTGTAATTGTAACCTCAATGCAATGTATGCATTAATTTTTGGCTTCTTTTAATGCAAAACAATTTTTTCTTCTACAAAAAGATCATCGCAAAATTGGATGCCATCATAGAATTTTACAATACAGTGAATTTTTTCCTAAGAATAGAACTCGCATTTGCTTTTGAAAAAACGAAATGAGAAAGATGTGCACAATACTTTGGCAAATCGAAAAAAAAAGAAGAAAAGAAAGAAATCCTAGGAAAATCTTTAAAAAAAAATATCCTTGATTTGTTTCAATTCCATTGAGCGGATATGTATCATACTATTCTCCCTAAAAATTGCATCTATATTTCAGAAAAAGAACATTTCTGTTCCATAAATCCAATTGAAATGCAAAAAGATTTAGACGGATTAGAAAAAAATATCTTTTTCGTTCTGGTAAGTCAAGACAGAGTTGACATTTATAGATTAACTCGTCTTTTTTGTCATTTTCATCCAAAAAATGCGTCATTTGTTTTTTGAGAAATGCAACTAAAAATTTTCGACTTATAAGCTTTGTATTGAATACAAAAATGTTATTTTTGTATGCAGGAGTAATATATAATCAACTGATTGTTAGTATTATTATGTAAATATTCAATATCTTAATATGGCCTCGTTTTGAAATGCAAAATGGATTTATCTAGCATTTGTGAAAAAGTCAATTAGCAAAAACATCTAGCATAAAGTTAGTTAGGATTTTCAACTGGATACCTATGTGGCATTTTTTTGTTGCTGTTGGCATGGCAACGAGGTTGCATTGAAAAACAAATAAATGAATTAATGCTAATAATAATTTATTCAGAAGTAGAGTGTTAGAAATGAATGTTAGTTTTTAACAGTTTTTTAAGCCTAAATTGCACACTTTTTTTCTTTCTTTGTTCGTGAAGAGAAACTTTTGCAGCCTTTTTTTTTTTCATTTTATACTATGCTATAATTTTTCTTTTAATTTATGTCTCCTCAACGAAAATGATTTTTATGAACTATTTTTAGAAGTTAATAATTGTATTAATTTCAGTTTAATTTAATTTTTCATTTATTCAATCAATGTTCCATCTTGTCAATTTAAGAAAAAAATAATATTCGATTTCAAAACATTTACGATAATAAATTCGAAACCAGAAATAAAAATAATAATATAATATTAAAAATATTTTTAATGCTTCAAGAAATAATGTTTCTAAAAACAGTTATCATACATTTTTTTAAAAACAGTTTGTAAACAAATGAAATGGAATTATATGTGATGATGCTTTGTGTATCAAAGTTAATTTTTCTTATCATCTAACTTCAAACTGCAAATTATTTGAATTTGTGTTTAAATTCATTCTCTTTATACATATTTTGAATTTTAGAATTTTAATGCTTTTACGGAATCAGAAAGATTTAAAACTTTGACTTCATAAAAATATTCAGGGAATTATTATACGTTTTCATTAAATACTATGCATATAAAAAAATTCGAAAATTTTGAAAGTTAACGAATTGTTTAATACGATTGTTCTAGATATCAATGCACTTTATTTCTCAGAAATTTCAATAATCTTTCTTAAAATTGAAACGAAAGTTAACTATTAATAAGTACTTACTAAAAATCTTATTATTTCTGTTCTTCGAAAATTGTCACTCGATCTGAAAGCTTTCTTGTTGTATCATTTAGGATAATTGCTTAAAAGCACCATTCACATTATAAGTGGAATACTTCAGCAAGAACTAATGTAACTTAAATAAAAATCTCGACATAAACCCATTAATAAATGTCCCGTACAAAGAATTCATCTTAATCGTTGAAAGAAATCTATAATTTTGAAAAGAACTATTTTTCATCCCATCTTCCAATTGCGTAACGAATCGACGGAAATATCAGACGATTTTTTTCTCCCATGAAAAACGTGATTCCAAATCGATTTTGATTCGATAAAAAGTTTGATTAATAATCCTAAGTGAAATCGATTTAGCCAGACGTAAAAGTTTCGTTTCGTTTTCTGTGTCTCTAGTTGGGATTGGGACACGTTGTGTGATTTGTTTTTATTTCTGAATTGCATATTTTTTCAGGCTATTAAAAGAATCATTTCAGTATATATATTAAAATTTTATTAAATTCTGCTTAATTTTCTTTAAAAATCTAAAAGGATTTATATTTTTTATTTAAAATAAGCAAAGAAAAAATCTTTTAAATTTTAAAATCTTCGACCTTGAAGTAATAAAAATTTGCCTGCTTTATATACTTTCTTGAATTCGGAAAAACTTTTTTTTTATTTTCTCGTATACAAAGAAAATATAGAAATCATCAAAGAATTCGAAATTGAAATTTTAACTTATCTCAACGTTTTGATCTTGATGAATTCAAAAAATGCATTTCTGGAGAATGTCCGTCTGTTTTCCCCTGACAGGGATATTTCAAAACAGATTTCAGCTAGTCAAAAGAAAATATAGAAATCATCAAAGAATTCGAAATTGATATTTTAACTTATTTCCACGTTTTGACCTCTACGAGTTCGAAAAACCCATTTCTGGAGAATGTCCGTCTGTCTACCTCTGACAAGGATGCTTCAAAACAGCTTTGAGCGAGTTAGTTGAAATTTAGTATACGTCATTTACATCAAATTTACAGATTTCTATTAAATTTTTAGTAAAATATGTTCAGAGATAATACATTTGTCTAGTTGTTATAATATGTGTTAACATGATAATTGTAAAATGAATAGAGCTAGACATATAAAATTCAGTACACAGGTTTAAAATTTCTAGTGTACACGCCTATCAGTTTAGAACCAAAAATTATGATAATGAGTTGATTGTTGATTTGTAATATAAAAAAATAATGTTGATGCAATATTTCAAGTTTGGTATCGAGTTTTGTAATATTATTGTTACAGTCAGTTCAAAAATCGTGTTTAAAACACAAATTTTATTTTTATCTCCATTAATGCTTTCCAAGGATTAATCTCTAAATAAATGTACACGGATAACATAATAAATTGGGTAGAAATGCTAAATTGGCAGCAAAGCAACATTTTAAAACTATAAACTTTCGACACTAGGACCTTATATGATATTCTCTGACACGACAAGTTTATTAGCGAGTGTGCGAGAATGTTTTGGGGTGACCAAATTTATTGCTATGAAATATCGTCTTTATATAAATGCTGTAACGTTAAAGTTGAATAACTATAATTTATTAAATGGTCTTAAGATCAATATTGTTCAGCTAATTGAAATTCGGAATGTAATTCTTCAAAGTGCGATCCATTGCTTTCAAATCTATTTTAGTAAGATTTTCAAAACGGCAACATAAATATGTTTAGGAATAGGTTTTTATAATCTTATTTGCAGATTTATATGAAATTTAGGAACAAACCGCATACAACAAACTCTCATTTTGGCTTAAAATGGCTGATCAGTGAGCTTGTCCATGGCAAGTAAAAAAAACAACAACCATACATGTTGTAATGGTATTGTTATAGAGAAAAGATTTAAAAAAAATTTCGCACGTAATAATTCCAGAATATTATGAATCTTTTTAAAAGTAAACAGAATGTTGAGATTAATTTATATTAATAGAGTTTTTAAAGAAACTATTAGCTGAGTCTGAACAAAGATGATTTGAAATGTAGATTTTTTATATTCCTTATTTTATTATTTAAAAAAAATATTCAATATCTTTTCGTAAATTCACATTTAAATGTTTGAATATGAATGATAAAATAATATATCAGTTTCTTAAAATAAATAAAAAAAGTTAACTTTACTTTTTTTAATTTAATTTTTAACTCCCTTTCTTGGAATTAAACTAATATTGTTTTAAAAGATAATCATCTGAGAAGTGATGCTAAATAAAAACATTCACTAAAAAATTTCATTCATTGTTTACTATTCATTAAATAAATAATATGAATTCTTCAATTAGAATTTATCACATATGTTCAAAAAGCTATGCATTAGATATTTATTTATTTTTGTTGGCATTACAGTTAATATTTGTAATTTTTTTCCTTACAATTTCCAAAATCGTTTGCGTTTTCTGAATCATTGTGGTTTAGAATTTATGTTAAAGGGGTTTTTAATGCAGACCTATTTTTTATATATGTGTTGTTTTACGTTTATTTAGTGTTATGATTGTGTGTGTTTTTTTGCTGAGATTTTTACTGCTTCTAATTAAATTTAAAAAGTAAAGAAATATGATTCTGGTTTAACTGATAGCATCACATTTTTTTTTTCAAATTTTGCAAATTTAAAAAAATAAGATTATTTAACATTTTTTGCATGAAATTGTGGCATTTTTAATATATGGTTTATTTTCGAGAAATAATTTAGCGTCAGCGGCTATATTGATTTATTTCTCCATCTTCGCTAAAATATCGTATGTTTCCTATTCAGAGTCGTCCTATTGTTCTTTCGGAATTATTTTCTTTGTAAATTATTTTAAGATTTGTTTCGATATTTATTCTTTGGAAAGCAATATAAGAAGTATTTTTATTTGTATAATTTGGCTTCTAATGTTATTTTACATATTTAAATACTATCTTCTTGAAAAGCAATGTAAATATTTTTATTTTTATAATTTAACTTCTAATGCTATTTTAAAACGACATTCTGGCACAAGAGTAACGCGTCTTCCCCTCGATTTTGACGTCCTGGGTTGGGGTTCCTTCTCTGGTATGTTTATTCTTTATCTGTTCTATCAGCAATAGGTTTAAATACCTCCCCCCCGTCAAAAAAAGGCTATGCAAGCGAATTTAAGGCGTGAGTAACTGTTCTGTATGTGATGTTTTTATGAAATGTGTTGTTTACTTCTGTAAGCGCCGTGTGATACTTAGTGGTGCGCGGAGATTTTTAAAAGTTCATTAAATAATGCCATTTTGCATATTTCAATACAATTTTGGCCGGAATCTGACTTTTTGTTTAACAAAAAGCCACATAAATTGAAATATGAGATTTATTTCTTTAGTAAAATTTGGTATAATAGTTTCTGACCATGCTCATCAATTCCTGAAGAATACAAGCTATCAATTTATTAATAATAAATTTTTACATTTTGCATAATACGAAACCTATTCATTTATAATAAATTTTCCATTTTGTATAATGTGGAATCTATTTATTTATAATAATTTTTTTCAATTTATATAAAGCGAAATTTATTTATTTATAATATTTAACCTAAATTATTGTTATAAAAATAATTTAATGTTTTATAATTTAAAAAAATGAACATTAAATATAATTTATTAACAGAATACTATTATTTATAACAGAATATTATTATTTATAAGAAGAGCAGCTTATTTTACAATTAAAGAAATACAACTTTAATTCTTATCTGCAAGATCTTCAACAAATCATATGGTATCTAAACTATGATCTTTTTTCTTTAAACTCTTTTATATACTTTTGATACAAACAAGTTGGCGTCCTAACATAGGGGTAGCGCTTCTTCTCCAAGAACTAGTAGTACCGGTTTCGGGTCTTGATTCGGGCATGGTTGTAATTCTGTGTTCTATCTATAAGGGTTTGAATCTGCAACCCTGTGCAAACGAATGTGATCATCGAGTATCTAATTCGTACACTTGGCCCTAGTTGGATCAACTTCAATTACAACAGACGCTCGTTCGGCTTAAAATCGCGTTTGTCCATGCCATTAGGAACAACAACAAATGATACAAAGAAAAAATATTTCTCCCAATTTGAAACATTCCTTTGTTGTTGAACTTACCTATATTTGTGTGCTATACTTTTTCACTTTATTTATGCTGAAATTAAAAACAAATATATTTTATAGCATTTTTCAAAAAAAAAAAACGAAACTACTCTTTTTACTTAAGCATTATAAAACAGTCTCGTTACCTGAAGAATTATCTTATTCAATTAGTACTATTAGCTCACACACACACACTAGTAATTTTTTTAACTTGTAGTTTTTTAAACATTTATTAATTATATTTTATTTACTAATTAAAGACTAATTTTTTCGCCAAAAATCTTCATTTACCACCGCCAAATAAATAACGAATTCAGTTTGTTTTTTCCCAACGGATTCTGTTTGTTTTCCTAATGATTGATGTATTTTAAATCAAACATTGTTAATGAATCGATTTTTCCGATTCATTTTGAAGTACTTTCGAATTAAGATAATACAGATTATACAAAAATAGAAATTTCTCATCTGTATTGTGCACCCCAATTTATGTAGAAAAATCATACATATTGCGTTGCCACAATGGGCTTTAAATCCTCAGTTGGCGTTGAAAATTCAAAGCTGGTATAATTTTTTGATCATTTTTTATAAAAATTCTAGTTGTGAGGCCAGGATAGTTTGATTTGTAAGTTATG
The DNA here is from genome assembly GCA_026289955.1 of Argiope argentata. Taxonomy (NCBI): domain Eukaryota; kingdom Metazoa; phylum Arthropoda; class Arachnida; order Araneae; family Araneidae; genus Argiope; species Argiope argentata. The sequence continues at coordinate 2,387,969 of JAOUZG010020552.1, forward strand.
AGGTTGTAAGTCGGGTTAGTTGTTGGATTTGAATCCCTTAGGCTGGCAGTTCGAACACCATGTATAGAAAGGAGAATGGAAAATTGCCAGGAAATTCGCTTTCCATTTTACCGCTTAATATTGTGATTCTACCATAATTCTTTACGGATTTATATTAATTGTAATTATCTAATAAAGAGTAACTAAAATAAAAATTTTCTTTGCTAACCTAAGAAAGAATTGACTTTAAAAAAATTGTGTTTTATATTATTTGTTCTCTATAGAATGTAAACCAGTTTATAAATATGGAATTACTAAAAGTGGATCAAATAAAGATATCTCTCTTTAAATGTTTCAAACTAGACTGTCTTCAAAGTATCTAAATTACCAGCTCATAATCTTACATCTGTATTTAAATAATAAAAGGGAAATGACACATTGATTCATGCAATTTTTTTTTCTTTTTCAGGTGGATGAAAGATACAAATGGCATTTTGAAGTCCATCGAAGAGAATGGCCGGATATGGGTGAACCAAGGAACATTGAACATCAAGAAAGTCCAGAGTTCGGACGGTGGCAAATACCAGTGCATCGTGCGAAACAGCATTGGGGAAAGACGCATTGAAAGTGTTCTCGTGGTTACAGGTGAGAAAACGATTTCATGTCAAATTGAATTGAAATACATGATACGAGTGCCAGGTAGCAAAGTTAATTTAAGTATAGGAGCATGAAATTTTGGGATAGTTCCTGCATGATGGTTAACGCTCTCCACCCAAGGGGATACAGAAATGGTGTAAGAATGTTAACCCTTTTACCGATAACGGGATGTGCTGCCCATGGTTTCGTATTGTAGATCTTTAACAGGAATTTAACGTGTTTATATTTTGCTTATATGCATTTTGGTTGTCTTTCTTTCCAATCGATTGTAACGAAACTCTTGCCGGCGTTCTGGCACAAAGTTACCGCGTCTTCCTCGTGTTCTGGGAGTCCCGCTTCGGGCATGGTTGTTCTTCTGTGTGCTATCTGTGAGATGTGTGACTGTGCAATCCTGTAAAAAGGACAAGCAAATGTGGTGAGTGTGTAGCTGAGTCGTACTCTTGGCCCTAGTTGGCGCTACTTAAAAAACGAGACGCTCCTTTCGGCTTAAATCTGCTGCTGTCTCAGCAAGGGGTTTTTCCATGGCAAGTGCCATAAGTACCACCAACAACAACGAAACTCTAACACAGGAGTAAGGGGCCACTGTGGCTTGGTGGTTAGGTCTCGGCTCGTGAGCTGTTGGGTTCATATTCGAGGCCTGATTCCACATAAGAACCGCCGTGTAAAGGGAACCATCGTTGCACATTGAATCCATTCAGATCCCTAATGCATCCTGTCCTAGCGGAAATCTTGAAGCTAAGCCGATCCACTGCGCAACAGAATGTATGCTAACTTTCTCCTTCCATATGAATAAGCCAACACCTGAACTAGAATGTGCTTGGTTCCGTAGTGTCGCCTCTTCCCAAGGATCCAGGACGAAAATTCAAAGAATGATTCGCCACATTGAGGGAAACAGAGATTTGTTTAGATTTCAAGAACACTATTCACAAGAGTAGCACTACAAAACCATATCTTAATTTTTGGTTATTTTCGTGTTTGTACGTGGCATTTATTTGTATTTTTTGTGGGTTTTTTTATTATTGTTTCTGTCCTTCTCCCAAATTTTTCTTTTATATTTTTACAATACTTTTTCAGAAATTTGTAATCCCATACAAACTATAAGTCTGTTTATGTGAACTAGCATAAATCTTTAGTTCCTCTCCAATAGTTAGCTTAATAAGACAAAACCACTTCAAATTTAAATTTCAAACAGCTCATTGTTTTCGGTTTTCTTTTGTCCAATATTAAAATCTCTTTTCAAATTTAAGCCAATTAATGTGAGAAGTCGAACGACAGTCACAGGAGTGTATAGAACATTACCGTATTTCATTATATCTTCCACTTCGTGCCCATTACGATGTTTAAATAACCAGTTGGTTATAGTTCCAGGGGCCTGAATCGGTGTTGTGTTCACGTTAAATCAGTCAGAACCAAACTTCCTCTCGCTGACGTGGTGTGGAGAAAGAGGTACCAGCTCAGGTGTCATCATCTGACCATTGTTCAAAACTAAATTAGCAAGAATTTTTAAAAAAAAAAGAATTGGCTATAAAGAAAAACAACATTTTTTCCCCTATTCAAAATCCTCGTTTAGTTGAAATGCTAAACAAACGCGATTTGTAAAAGATATATTCTATGCAATATGAAAATATAATTACAAAATTTCAATTAATTAATTTCCATTATTTTTTTAAATTTACCCATCATTATATGTTCTATTTTTCAGCCCCCTTAATTGTGAACATGCGCCCCCCTCGCCAAGTCTTGAATATCGGCCAAGAAGCGACCTTCAACTGCAATGTCACGGGGTATCCAGTGCACACCATCACCTGGAAGAAAGACCAACGCCAATTGGCCTCTTCCAGCCGAGTAAGGCTACTGTCACGTGACGTGCTCCATATCACGTCCGTCCGTCGTGACGACAGAGGCATGTACCAGTGCTCCGTCTACAATGACCAGGACGGAGCCCAAGGCACAGCTGAGCTGAAAATATCAGGTAAGGTGAATTGAATTAATTGTGTTCCGTGTGAAATGTGGGGAGACACTAATGTGAAAGAATTGTTTGCCATTAATAGTAACATCTTATAGTTTTATATCCGATGAACAAAAATATCTAGATGGGGGCCGGGATGGCCTGGTTGGTAGAGCGTTGAACTCGTGCTCCTTAGGTTACGAGTTCGAAACTAAAAGGCCAAAAGATTCCCCGAGTGTGTGGCGGCTGGCGCTCGTTAAATCTGTTCGCGGTCGCAAAGTCCTGCATTTCGAGAGTAATACTACTGGGGGTATTGGGTCAGAGGTGATCGTTCTCTGTTCCAGGTCTAAAGTACGATCTGAGGTGAATGAATGAAGTTCGCCTCCTATAAAGGGTTGTGACGTGTGTGTAGCTAAGTCGTACTTTTGGCCCTAGGTGGCCCTATATGCAAAACAAGAGATGCATTCTCCGGCTTAAAATCTGCTGATATATCAGTATGGCTTGTACGAGGCAATTGCCATAAGTAACAACTACAACTGATTACATTCGTTTTTTGGAATGTTAATAGAAGAGCGAGCTCCCTAGCTGTTTGCATTGAACTGTTTTCTATGAAATAATGTGTTAGTGCGTATTGCTTTTTCCTGCAAAGGATATTCTTGTGCACCCTTCGATTGTATCTGGTCTCTATTAAAAACTGAGATCCTTAAATAGTTCTCTAAATTCTATATTCTCTTCATGAGACTGTAAAGTCATAAAAGATAAAGGGAGTTAACTGATTACATGGGCCGAGATAGTCTGGTTGGTAAACCTTGGGACTCGTATTTCTTAGGTTGCGAGTTCGAAAGTCACCGACCAAAGGATTTACCGAGTGTATGATGGTTTGCACTCGTTGAATATGTCGTGGTTGCAAAGTTCTCCATGTCGAGAGTAATACCACTGGGGGTACTGTGTCAGAGGTGATCGTTCTCTGTTCCAGATCTAAATTACGATCTGTGGATGAATGAATGAAATACAAGAATGAAGTCCGTCTGGTAAAAAGGGTTTGAGACTTGTGTGAGCTAGAAGTCAGACTTCTGCCCTCCGGTACTCAAGGGACCATACACTCAGAAGTTACTGCACCCTTTCTTCCTTAATAAAACGGAATACGAGAACAGTCACAACAACAAAGCACATTTAGATGGCTGAAAAGTACGACATACTCATAGCAAAAAAATGGAAGGTCTTAAAATTAGATGCGTCAAGATCTTGAATTCGAATTTTTTGACGATTACAATACTTTCTCTTTATTACGTACTAGTCGTAACCGCACGGCGTTGACTGTGCCATAGTATCCAAGAAAAAAAAATACTTTAAAATTAAGCCTTGCCATTACTTTTCCAATAGCTAGGCGCCACGGAAAATAGCCAAATAATTTGGCAGAATTCTATTCGTTTGAAAATTGCAGTAAGAAATTTTGCAGAATTCTACATTATTTGGCGATTTTTTGCTGTAGCCTGGCTAGCGGAAAAGCACCGTCTTGACTCCACGCGATATGACGTGAGCAGCTTACGCAACATCAATTAAACATAAAAATATATTAAGGTTGTATTTCCTTCTTTTCGGCATAGTGAGATTTGAAATGCTTTTAAAATCTATGAGGTCCGGGATGGCCTGTTTGGTAGAGCGTTGGACTCGTGCTACTTAGGTTACGGGTTCTATATTCACTGACCAGAAGATTCCCCGAGTTTGTGGCGGCTGGCGCTCGTTAAATCTGTTAGCGGTCGCAAAGTCATTCATGTCGAGAGTAAAACCACTGGGGGTACTGAGTCAGAGGTGATCGCTCTCTGTTCCAGGTCTAAATTACGATCTGAGATGAGTGAATGAATTTGCATGAATGAAGTCCGCCCCCTAAAAAGAGTTGTGGCGTGAGTGTAACTAAGTCGTACTCTTGGCCCTAGATGGCGCTATTTGTAAAATCTGATGATGTATTAGCGGGGCTTGTCCATGGCAAGTACCATAGGTAACAACAAAAATAGTTGGATTATCCAATGTATAAATTTTACATAAATAATGTTTAGTATAAAATTTATATTTGTAATGTAACAGTAAAAATTCAAATTTCGTACCTATTTGAATTATTATTCCCAAACTAGTGGAGTTACCAATGGAGATCGAATTGCTAATATTGTTACTAACTGGCATGCTATACTTTCATTAGTCACAATCCCCATACGTAACTTCTGGTGACATTACTACACAATGGAGATTTTAACAGATACTTTCATTAATAATAATTTGAAGATGCATCTCCATAAATTCAAAGAACTTTAAAATTCTATGAATAAAATGGAATCTTTCAAAACTTGTTAATAAAGTATAAAAATAATTAGGCCATTCGATAAAAAGTTAGATATTTTATGTTTAGTGTAAAATATTTACAATGTTCCAGTAAGATAAAAATCAAAATCGCGTCTAATTAAAGAATTGCGGTTCATATAACTAATCCCAAAATATTAGAGTCACTAAATGATATAGAATCCCTAATATTGATAATGATGGATATTCCTATCTCCATTAGTAACACATCACATTTAAAAATCTCCATTAGTAACAATATTAGAAATATTTGTCATTAGAACAATATTAATAGCATTCGCCATTAGTAACAATATTAGAAACAATCGGCATTAGTAACTTGTAGATATATTTTTACATATCTCGACTAGTAACAATATTATCGACAATACCATTAGCAAGTATGGCTATATAATTACATATCTCGACTAGTAAGAATATTAGTAACAATCGCCATTAGTATCTTATGGGTGTATTATTACCTATATCGACTAGTAACAGTATTAGTAGCAATCGGCATTAGTAACTTATGGATATATTTTTACATATCCCGACTAGTAACAATAGCCATTAGTAAATATGGATATATTATTACATATCTCAACTAGTATCAATATTATTAACAATCGGCATTAGTAACTTATGGATATATTTTTACATATCTCGACTAGTAACAATAGCCATTAGAACCTTCTGGATATATTATTACATATCTCGACTAGTTACAATATTAGTAATAATCGTCATTAGTAACCTATGGATATATTTTTACATAATGGAAATATTATTACACATCTCGACTAGCAACAATATGGAAATGCATCTCCATAAATCCAAAAATTTCCGAACATTGATGAATAAAATCAGATCCTTCAAAACTTCATTTTTGGCGAAACATTTTCAAAAAGGTAAGAGGGGTGTGCTTGGTCGGATTTACATCAGTGGCATTCTGCTTTCCTGCTTTCAAACCGGCAGGTAGTAGAAAGTGCTTTGATGTGCTGTTCCACTAATAAATCATGTTGAAATTGGCTCGTTTTCACATGTATTTTCTCGTTTCACGTTACTTTCGTAGAGACCGCAATGCCTCTACTAAATTACAAAGTGCCATGCATGACTGCGTTGGACTTAGAAAAGTTTATTTATTTCCATTTTTTTTTAATTGGGAAGGCATCACAGTAAATATTCTTTGTTTTCGTGCATAGTTCAGCAGAAGAAATCTTGGCATTATATAATAGAAATAAACTTTTTTTAAAGCTAGATATGAATTATTTGTAAATTTGAAATTATCTGTCTATCCAAATATTGTTTTCTTCATTGTGCAGATTTCTAATTTCTACTCAACGGAATACAATAAATTATACTAACAATAAAAATTCAAAAAATCTTAATAGCTATGAATATATTTACTTATATTAGAAACCAAATAAAATACTTCTGAAAGTGGGAAAATTAACTTTGAAAGTATTCCACCCGCCACAAAAGACTCTCCGTGTGTGTGTGTGTGGTGGACGTTAATCTTTTGTGGTTACGAAGTCCTTCATGTCCAGAGTAATGCCATTGGGGGATATTGGGGAAGAGATGATTGTTCTCTGTTCCAGATCTAAATTACGAATCTGAATGAAATGCATGTATGAATTTCGTCCCATAAAAAGGGTTTGTGACGTGTGTTAGCTAGAAGTCAGATTTCTACCCTCGAGTGCTGGGGATTCCATACTCTCAGAAGCCCTTCCGCATCCTCCTTCCGTTGTAAAGTGGAACAAGAGAACAACAATAACAATTGTAGTTATTTAATAAAAAATAACTAAATTAAAATTTGTCTTTGTTAACCTTAGTAAGAATAGACTATATATATATATATATCAATGAACCATTTATATGTAGGTAAAATTGAAACGTATTCATATTCAGTCAGTATGCGATTCGTATCGCATTATTTTCTCAAAAAAAGCATGGTTTTACAAAATAAATAATTAAAAATAAAAATGCCAACATCAGTTCATATTCTTATGCAATATGTATTTCGTTTCGAAACTTTTCCCCCGTAAGAACAAGATTTATTTTAGCAAACAATAACTGAATATTTTTAAATATTAGAAAAAATATTGATATACCGACAATCATTGACACAAACAAAAAAATTTCAAATGAATAATATATTAGAAATAATTTATTTCACATTCTTAACCATAAAAAATATCACTCTAGAGAAGTTTTTTTTCCATTAAGAGAAAAAACATTTAAATATAAAGCAATACTTGAGGACTTCTTATTGTTTCTTTTCTGGTACTTCAGAAGGTTTAATGAATTCTTGCCTAGATGCAAATTCCCAAGCTTCTCATTTTTCATTCATAGATTATATTTGATTGAAGCAAAATTTCGTTTCATTTGAGATTAATTTAAATAAGTTTTTTTGCTTTCGATTACCGATATTCTTAGAGTTTTCCTTTCTACGCGCATACTTAGAGGTAATTTCATTTAATGCAACTGCATCTGAAAAAGCAAAAGAAATTTTCGAGAAAGGGTTCAAATAAATTAAAGGAATAAAAAAAATCAAGCATGGATTGTAAAAAAAAAAGAACTAAATTTAAATTCATCTGAAAAAGCGATCGCTCTTCCTTTCAAATCCAATATTTTCAGCCGATTGATTTTCTTTAAGTGTTTCTGGTTATTATAACTATTATTGTATTAAAAGGAAAAAGGGATTTTTGTCTTTCGAAAGAGAAATCTGTGATAATAAAATGAATTTAAATTATTTTTAAATTCGAGATCGGATTAGGATCATTTCTTCGGATAGATGACATTATTTCGATTATTTTATCTTAAAAGGATGCCAAAAATTTCTAGATTAAAATAATTATAAAACATAAATATATGACTAGTATTATTTCCAAAAGTAGTTCTAATTCCTTGGATTAAGTAAAACAAATTTCAGCTCTCTTATTTATATCAATTAATTGCATTTGTGTAATAAAATGAATATTTCAAAACACATTTATTATTGTAATATTTGGTTATTATCACTATTATTGAATTAAGAGGAATTTGTCTTTGGAAATATAAATCCGTACCAATAAAATGAGTTTAAGTTATATTTAAATTCGGAAAAGGATTAAGATCATTTCACAAACAGATAACACAATTTTGATTACGTAACATTTAAACTATGCCAGAAATTTCGAGATTAAAATAATTATGAAAACTTTTTATATAATTAGTGTTCTTTCTAAAAAAAGATCATAATTCTTCGGATTAATACAAAATTCTTGAATTTCATTTTAAAGTAATTCCTTCTCGAAAATAATAACTTTTGAGTCTATAAAATAAATTTATTTTTAAATTCGAGATCATATTAGGATCAATTTTTGGTTAGTAGCATCATTTGGATGATTTTATCTGAAAAGCTAAAAAAATTTAATAATAATTTAAATCTAGCTAAACTGAACTAAACTGTTTTAATAAAATGAATTTAAATTATTTTTTAAATTCGAAAAAGGATTAGGATCATTTATTGATTATATGGAATCATTTCGATTATTATCATGTAAGAACATGATGCTGTTTTGAGGATGAGGTTTCTGGAAACAATAAAAATACTTAGAGAAAAAATAAAAATAAAAAATTCCCGTAGGCGAAAAATAAAAATTTATATTATGCCCACGGGCATCTAAAAAAAACAGCTTTTAATAACGCGTTACCATTGCATTTACAAAATTTCTGATTAAAAAATAAGTTAATGACTACAGCAAATAAAACCTATAAAAATGTCATTTTAAGCACGTGATTATATGAAATGAATAAATAGGAAATGTGATATTTTTTTAAAAACAATCAATGCGAGACAAAGCTTTTTTAGATCCTTTGCAGTACTAAAGTGACTCATTCAATGAAACGATTAAAATGAACAAAAATGTAATTTAACTTGCACGAGCACGTGGTGCTTGGCCGTTCAAGAAATGATGTTCTGACATGATACATTGAAATATGCAAAGCAGATTTCATTTTAATCTTTCTTTTATCTTAAAAGGACACCAGCGTTTTTGAGATAAAAAGTATTATAACATTTTTATATGATTAGTGTCATTTTCAGTTAAAATTATATTTCTGAGGATAAAAAACAAATTTTGAATTTTTTTCCAGTGTACCTCGTCATTTAAATTAATCATTTTTACGTTTACAAATAGAAATCCTTGTTAATAAAATTAATTTAAATGATTTTTAAATTTGAAATTGAATTATAATCATTTCTTGGTAAGGTGGCTATATTTCAGTTATTTTATCTTAAATTCAAAATAACATCTAAATTTATCATTTATCTTATCATTTATAATTCATTTACTTAATTTATGATAATATCTTAAAATATTAGAATTAAATATCAATATTAAAATAATTATAAAAGCTTTTTTATATAATAAATGCCCTTTTCAGATAAGATTGTTACTTTTTGGATCAAATAAAAATTGCTAAATTTCTTTCAGTGCACTTAATTTCCTTTAGGCTTAAAATTTTTAATTCGTGTCAATAAAGTGAATTTAAATTATTTATAAGTCCAAGGTAGGATTAGAATTCTTTTATAGATAGATTGTTCTCTTTAGATTATTTTATCTCAAAAACACATTGAAACTCAAAAGATTAAAATAGTTATAACACCTTTTTATATGATTAGTGTTCTTACTAAAGAAGATTATAATTCTTTGGATTAAATACAAACTATGAAATTTCTTTCAATCTATTTCCTTCTTTAAATTAATTGGATTTATGTCTAAAAATTGAAATTTTTGTCAATAAAAGAAATTGAAATAACTTTTGAAATCGAGAATATATTAGGATAGTTTCTTTGTTAAACAACGCTCTTTTGAATATTGAAGTTTAAACACTTACCAAAAATTTCGAGATTAAATGTATTATAAAACTTTTTATGTAATAAGAGCTCTTTTCAGTAAAGATTCTTATCCTTCATATCAAATAAAAATTTTGAAATTTCCTTTTTAGTGGGTTTTCTTGTATAAAATTATTTTTCAAGAACATATTTATTAATGAACTAAATTGTAGGATTTTTTTTATTTCAATAATGTTCGCCTTTTTGTCTTTATTTTTCATTCTTTGCAATAACTATCAAATACTTTTCAAATTAGTTTTACCCACAAATTTCAACATTCCTGCATATCACACGAAAACAACTTTTAATTAATTGATAGTTTTTGAAGTTATTAACCGTTTATCTACCGACGTTACTTTAAAGCACAATTTAAATGCGACTGATATTTTCTCAATATGACTATTTTCTCTGACAATAATTGAAAGAACACGAAGGATATATTTCCAATATAAAGCAGTAGATGCCAACTAAATAATAAAATAAAAAATCTTAAATTAATAATTAATTTTAATTTTAAAAAAATTTTTCTTGTCCCTTTGTTAATGGAATTATGGTAAAAGAATTTGGTCGATAAAGGGTTAAAATCATGTATTTTCATCGAGAATACACAAGTGTGCAAAGTTTTCTGATTCTTGCAAACTAGAATCAAAAAGAAATATGTTTTTAACCCTTTACACTCATATGGGGCTTTTCCCTGACTATTGATGATGATAGGGCATCATTTTGATGTTTTATTTATTGATTGATTTTGATTTTTTTTTAAAATTAAATAATATTAAGAACATTTTCTTAGTAGATGTAGATAAACTTTTCGTTAAAATACAACTTAAAACCACAATAAATATTTTTTCGTAGCAATAAATAAGCTCTTGTTTATTGTTTTGCTATGAAAAAATATTTATTATGGTTTTAAGTTGCATTTTAAGTTTAATATTTATTATGGTTTTAAGTTGCATTTTAAGTTTAATATTTATTTCGGTTTTAGGTTGCATTTTAAGTTTAATATTTATTATGGCTTTAAGTTGTTAGCTGAATAGTTTTCCTTTCAATAGCTTTTCCGAAAGCAAAGGGCCCTTTGCTTTTAACCCTTTGCACTCCGATGGTGACTCTGACTCACCATTCCTAGATTGTGCATCATTTTTGACGTTTTATTTATTCATTTTTTCCAATTTAATTGTTAAAAATGCCTACATAATGATTTAGAAATGTAGATTAATTTTTCAAAGAAATTCTACTTAAAATAATTATGTATATTTATTTTTCATCGCAATAAACAAATATTTGTATTAGGTGAATAATTTTGCATCGAATTATTTGTCGCTGTGCAAAGGATTAAAATATCAACATCAGTCGGATTAAATAAAAGACTGTAACAAAAATTAAATTTGATTTATTGCTTAATAAAGAAAATTAATAGTAATTCATCAGATACTTAAATCAAATCTTCCTAAAAAAACTAACATATTGTAGCCATGGTGTTCAGAAAGAAAATTAGAATATTTATTGCAACTATGAATTATTTGATACAAACCCCATTGCATCTAAATAGTAAAGTTCCTCCACATTATTATGATGCCGTTAAACCGGCGGCACTAAAATCTTACCCAACCTTGTGACAAGTTTGACAGTTACTAAAATGGGCACACACACCCCTCTCTTCCCAGAAAACGTGTTACTATGTCAAAATTAGCCAATTATCCTACGAAGCAAAGCAAAATTCCACTACGCAGTGGGAACCAAACATGAATGTGGTGATATAATTTAGTATATTATAATCTATATTTTGTTAGATTTATTAAAACTTCGGGAAATGTTACTGGTCACTAAGATTAATAATTTATAGTAACAGGTGACAATTCAGTTATAAATTATTCCGGGATTCAGGAAATTCCGATATGCGAGAGTTCATTCCATAGCAAAGTTACGTTTTATGTAGTCAATACACATATTTATAGCATCTCATACAAAATCTGAAATATAATTATGTAATCTTCGTATATTTCTATGAAATTAGATGGTGTTGTTTATAAAAGTGGGCATTTTGAGAAATATTTTTTTAAAAAAAATTAATAATTTATAGTATCATGCGATAATTCCGTTACAAATTATTCCAGGATTCAGGAAATTCCGATATATCAGAGTTAATTCCATAGTAAAGTTACTTTCTATGTAGACAATTCACATAATTATAGCATCTCATATAAAATATGGAATATAATTTTGCTATCTCCGTACATTTCTATAAAACTAGATAGCGTTGTCTAAAAAAGCGTGAATTTTCTGAAATATTTTTAGTAAAAAATTAATAATTTATAGTACTATGAGATAATTCAGTTACAAATTATTCCAGGATTCAGGAAATACAATATATGAGAGTTCATTCCATAGCAAAGTTACTTTCCATGTAGACAATCCTCATAATTATAACATCTCATATAAAATCTGAAATAAAATTATGTAATCTAAGTACATTTCTATGAAACTAAATGGTCTTGTCTATAAAAGCGGGAATTTTGGAAAATATTTTTTTAAAGAAATTAATAATTTGTAGTACCATGCGACAATTCAGTTACAAATTATTCCATGATTCAGGAAATCC
>JAOUZG010020552.1:2400374-2411500 GCA_026289955.1 Argiope argentata
CTACGAAACTAGATGGCGTTGTCTATATAGAAAGATGAGAATTTTGGGAAATATTTTTCAATAAATTCTACTTGTCACTAAAATTAATAATTTGTAGTACCATGCGACAATTCAGTTACAAATTATTCTAGGTTTTAGGAAACCCGATATATTAGAGTTCTTTCCGAAGCAAAGTTATTTTCCATGTAGACATTCTACATAATTATAGCCTCTCATATAAAACCTGAAATATAATTACGTAATCTTCGTACATTTCTACGAAAGTAGATGGTGTTGTCTAAAAAAGAGGAAATTTTGGAAAATATTTTTAGCAAAAAATTAATAATTTATAGTACCATGCGACAATTCAGTTACAAATTATTCCCGGATTCGAGAAATCCAATATACGAGATTTCTTTCCGTAGTAAAGTTACTTTCCATGTAGGCAATCCACATGATTATTCAATCTTATAAAATCAGAAGTATAGTTATGTAATCCTAGTTCATTTTCACGAAACCAGATGGCGTTGTCTATTTATAAAAGTGGGAATTTCGGGAAATATTTTCCAATAAATGCTGGTTGTCACTAAAATTAATAATTTGCTGTACCATGCGACAATTCAGTTTCAAATTATTCTAGGATTCAGGAAATCCAGAATATCAGAGCTCATTCCATAGCAAAGTTACTTTCATGTATACAATCCAGGTAATTATACAATCTTATAAAATCAGAAGTATAATTATGTAATCCTAGTACATTTCTACGAAGCTAGAAGGCTTTTTGTATATATAGAAGTGCAAATTTTAAAAAATATTTTTCAATAAATGTTACTTGTCATTAAAATTAATAATTTACAGTATCGTGTAACAGTTCAGTAACAAATTATTCTAGAATTCTGGAAATCTAATGTATCAGAGTTCATTCCATAGCAATGTAGACAAACCACATTATTATAGCATCTCATTTAAAATATAATTATGTAATCTTTATAATTATATTTTAAAGTAATCTTTAATTATCTTTTAAGTAATTATGTAATCTTTATAATTATTTTATTTGTTTATTCGTACATTACGAATAAACAAAATGGCGTTTTTTATATATAAAATTGCGAATTTCGGGAAATATTTTTCAGTAAATGTTAGTTGTCACTAAAATTAATAATTTATATTTTTACTTGATAATTCATTTATAAATTCCTCCATTAAAATTCCATAACAAAAGTACATTTCCTATCAATGCTATGACAGTTCATAAAATCAGCAATTAATTTATGTAATCTTAGTACATATATATTAATATAGATGGCGCTGTTCGCTTATAATATGATTAGAAATTGAGTGGCTATGAATTAAGTGAGAATGTACGTGATCTTTAAAAATGGCGGTTTCAAAAAATGCTCGTCGTACTGAAATAATTCTATGTTATCATTGCACAAGATAGGAAAAAACAGCAAGTAGGTTCATTGTAATTTGCAATATTGTTTTAATTAATATTAGAATATTTAATAATTTTGGCATTGGATGAAAAATATCGTTTGCATCTTTATTTTTTCATTCTATTATTAAAGTTTGTAAAATATTTTTAAAAAATGCTTTTTAATACTTATAGAAAAAGATAGAAACTTCTCATAATTTGCAACTTTAAAAAATGAATCAAGAATTCTTTTTATCCCTGACAAAACTAATTAATAATTGCGTTGTTAGGAGTGAGTCAGTTTCGAGAATTTTATGTACGAGATCTTATTTCATTAGAAAATGCAATTCTATTTTTAGTTGTTTGTAACTGTTCCGTTTTTAAATTGAAAGCTATGGTTTTCAGGTATGTGCAAACGATTTTTTTATTTCAATTGATAAATTAAAAGTTTTAAATTTTTGTGTTTTTTTCTGAAGAAAATTAATAGAACTATTATATGAAAAATTATAACAAGAATTGCAGAATACTTGAATAGTAAATTAGAACTTTTTTTCAAACGTGCTCTTTAATATAAAATTATGGATAAATCTGAGACCTCAAATAAAAATATACTTATATTTTTTGAATTAAATGTTTTTATTCTTTTTTTCTTTTTTTTTCTTTCTTAGATTTCGTCTTTTATATGTTTTAAATACCATATAATAAATTTTATGTTAAAGATTTAAGTAGAAGAAATTAGATTAAGGCAATATATTCTTTTATGTATGTATGTATGTATGTATCCATATATTATCTTACGACAACAATAATTTATAATCTTAATTAAGATTTGAAATTTAAATAGAAAACTTATATATTTTGAAGTTATATAACTTATAAGAATACTTGCTAAAATATTTAATAAAAAAATATTATACAAAGTAGAGTGTATTTCTAAATATAAATTTTATAGGAGCTTCGATTTTACAAAAATGACAGTTAATTCTAAAACTCACTCGCAACAATAGAAACTTAAACTTATATAAACTTATAAGTTTAAAACGTAGTTATTTCTTTTCTGATATTTTAGGAATCGTATTAAGATGCAATCTTAAATTAATTTTTTGCGAATTAGAACAAATTATGAAGAAATGTTCCTTTTTTATGCCCAATTTTCATTTATTAATATACAAGTTAATCCGAATTCATTTCTATACATTCGCAGAATTAATTTGCATCTATACAAATGCAGTCACATTATCTTTTGAAATATAAATTTTTATAATACTACTGAAAACCAGTAGCATTCAAGAAAATGATATCGTCTGCCAAGGAATAAAGATCCTATTAAATTACAACTTTCTCCAACATGTAATTTGCTTGTTATGAATTGGCAACGTAGCATGTTATTTTATTTCATAAATACCCTCATCCAGTTTCTGAAAGAGGTTTCGAATTGCGATCGCCATTTTCGAATCATTCAAAGATCCTTCTTCTCTTTTCAATAAGAGTCTTACTTTGGGATTTTTCGACTATTCTGTTCTTGTTTTTGATTATATAGTTCTGTTTATTTTAATCGCCTTATTTTAGTTTCAATTTCATTTTAAGCACTTTGATATGAATCGTCTATTGAAATATTCAGAGTGTTTCTCATAATTAGATTAAAGCATATCAAATGTTTGATTGTTTTGAGCCTTTACATCAATTGGAAATTTGGGAACAATAATCCAATCGAATTGCGTCTGGACATGGAAAAAATATATAACAGAAATTGTGTATCATTAATTTTTTGAGATGGATTTCCAGATCAGGCTTCAAAATTTGAACCCATATATGTTCCAAGATATGGATTAGAATTGCCTGAAGTGAACTAGCAACTTAAAATTTGTTATTTTATCCCATAAATTCACCCAACCAGCTACTAATTAAGGTTACGAATTCTAATCACCATATTCTAAGCACCAGGGGAATAGAAGTGGAAACAAAAATCTATGGACAATTCTTCACCTTGTAACTTACTTGTAAAACGACTTAGTTACCCAAATGCTACTGGTAACGTTGCATTTGTTATTTTATCCCATAAGTTTCTTCATCCAAATGTTATTCAAGGTTTCCAGTTCCTATCGAAATTTTTGGACCATTCAAAGATCCGTCTTCTCTTTTCATAATATGAGCTGGCTCAGTATGGCCAAAGCTGGCTCTTAAGCCAGAAAAACATCTTCTTTTTGCAATAAGATTCTAATTTTTGGATTTTCAACAATTATTTATTTTGTATTTGATGGTAAAGTTATGCCTATTCTAATCACCCTAATTCATGGTAAATGTTTGCTTTAAACATATTAGTATTAGTTATCTGTTGAAATGCACAACATATATAACATAAAAGATTTTAATTAGATTCAATCGCATCAGTGATTTATCAAATATATGCGTGTATTAACCGGCGGTAATAATAATGACGAATTTCATTTGAACATGGAAAAAATATATAATGGAAATTCTGTTGGTTTAATCTGTTTAGCTGAATATCTAAATCGGGTATCTAATTTTGAACCCGGATAAATTATTGGATAAACAGTGAAGGTTAAAATGGTCATTAGTGTGCCCCCGAGTTTGTCGCCAATATGGCAACCCAACCCTCTTGTAGTAACCCTAAAGAGGTTTTAGTTACTTCTTCCTAGAATGGTTGAGTTGTGCATGAGCTCAACTCTTTTAGATAAAATTCCTATAAATAAAATTTCCTATTAAATCCATTCTTTTTGCGCCTTTGTCTTTCTCAATTATTTATTATTCACTGTTCATGTTACCCACATAGTCCTTATGTTCAGTGTGCTAGCGAAGCTACTGGTTTCTTGCTCCCGTGGCTAGCGAAGCCGTAGGATGTTTTTTTTAAATTAAAAAATTCTATCCGGTGAAGGCACCGGGTCTGGAAAAAAAGGACAATGCTTATCGGTAAATAAAAATCATAATTATATTGAGAAAAATGTTAACCGTAACTTTCCCATAGTAGTGCTTGTTTACTTTATCCGCCATCTTAATTGGCGACTTGGCACCCTTGGCGCGGCAAGGGGCACACTAAACGTAACTTTTACCACAGTGAATATTGTGAACATTCTAATTATAATTTTTTTTAAAAATGTTTTGAGGTTATATTCTCTTTCTCCAAAGTACATATGTTCTAAATTTCGTAACTCTAAATCATATAATGTGATCTGTAAAGTGCCAATACTCACAAATTCATCTTTATTAAAATAGAAACTATAAAATTTATTCGATTTTGCTTATTTTTTGCTTTTATAGCCATGTTGCAGAAATGATGACCTGTGGTCTAACAGGAATAAAATAACATAGTAGTTTTATGTCCTTATTCTTTTTATAAATAAAATGCATATTTCTCTCCCATAAATCTCTTTATCACACATTTAAGTAATTTATATAAGTTTCGTCGATTTCTGTGACTTAAAATACTTAAATATTTGAAATGAACATAATTACATAAACACAAAAGAAAACTTTAATAATAACCAGCATCTTTTTTAAAATTATGGCATTTGGATTTGACAGAAAATGAAACACAGAAATCTCAATTAGCATCAATCGCGCCAAACTGGCAGCACGTAATAAACACAAACCACATTAGCATTCACGAATGAGTTAAAAGAATTTACAGCCACAACATTTCGATCAGATTCTGAAAACCGAATTGAATTTTTAAAAGCACTAACAAAAAGCACTAATCAGCTGCCGAGGCTAGTTAACCGAGATAGCAGGTGGCAAGACGCACCGGAAATTCCAGGTGTAATTAATCAATCCTTTGTTCGAGTGTCGTCAATTCTCGGTCGAAAAGCAGCGAAATATTTCGCTTCGATCGGATGCAAATGGCGGGAAATCTTTTCCGATAATTGATCGGAATAAAAACGCTTTTGTATGTGCGGGAGAAAGACAAGTTTTCCAGGAAACCGATATATTGTTATGAACCCAAATAATTCGCGTGTCCCACTTAATGCTTGTATGCCGACTCGTATCGCATCGTTGGTAATAAATGTATCACCCCAGGTTAAGCAGATGAATGCGGCTGTAATTCAATTAATCTTTCCGGGCAATGTCGCTGATTTGATTTGGGGCATGCACGTGACAGCCGGGTATCGTGGAGTTGTAAAGGAATGTTTTAAGGTGGTTCGTGTTTTGATAAACTCTGACATTTCGAAATAATTTTTATTTACATTGTTCTAAATTTTCACTACTTTTTTTCAAAATCTTTATCGATATTTAAGTATTCCATAATTCAATCTTTTAAAAAAAATGTGATACATTTCAGTTGGGTAATCAGTTATCTAGTAAAGAGTTTATTGTTTCAAAAAATTAGATTACGAACATTTTTCGTAGCCGGCGTCTTAGCTTAGGGGTGTAGCATCAGCCTTATAAGCTAAATAGTATCCTTCGAGCTGAAGGGTCCCTTTTGCTTGATCGGTATGATACTCGGCTACTGGCCCAAACGTCACAGGCTCGTACCACGGCCTTCACTAGCCACATTGGTGACCTTGACAACGCAACCTTCTGCAACAATCGTGGCGCCATCTACCAGCCAACAAAGCCGTCGCTAACTCAACTCACCAAAAGCCGTCTCTTAAGCCGTTGCTAACTCGACGCACCAACGAACTCGCATGCTCGCCATACGCTTGGCGCTTTCAAAAAAAAATCGTTCGTCTCCCGTCCGACTCACTGGTAGGGGAGTACTGTAGCGTCAGCCTTATAAGCTACATAATATCCTTCGAGCTGAAGGGCCCCTTTTGCTTGATCGGTATGATACTCGGCTACTGGCCCAAGCGTCGCAGGTTCGTACCGCGACCTTCACTCGCTACAGGGGTAATGCGTCTTCCCTATTATCTAGGCTTCCTGGGTCATGTTTCGGGCATGGTTGTTCTATCTATAAGGTGTATAAATGTGCCCCCCCTGTAAAAAGAGAATGTGCAAACGAATGTGATGTGTGAGTAGCTAAGTCGTACTCTTGGCGCTAGTTGGCGCTACTACAAAACAAGAAATGCTAACTTCGGCTTAAAAATTGCTGATGCATAAGCAAAGCTTGTCCATGGCAAGTGCCATTCGAAACCAAAGCAACATTTTTTTTTGTTTCTACAAATTGTTGGTCTTGATTGTTGATATCGACAAAATATGATTGATTTAATGCTATATCTAAATAATTATTATAAATCACTTATAGAAAAAACGAAAGATAATTTATTCTTCATATAATTAACACAGTCATTATTTTCAGAAAACTTACACTGAAACAAGCATTTTATAGATTAATTATTTTTTTAAATGATTTTTATGCAAAGTTTCTCATCATATAAATAATTCCTACAAACACAAAACTTCCTTCAACAATGTCACGGTATCTTCCAGTTATTGCAACTTCCAGAATATCGAATGACATTGTGTGAATATCATATAATATCATGAGCTTATAGGGAGTTTAATCATGCTAACGTCACGCTGTAAAGCAACGCAGGGGATAATTTGGGGCGGACCTCGTAATTTTGAACCGTGGTCAAATGGCGAGGACGACACCTGAGCTGACATCCTTACACTACGATTTTCTATCTAATCGGGTCGCGAACTTGATACCCTACGACTCATAAGCCGAGACATTACGACAAAGCCCCCGTTGTCTCTCTGATCATTTTTATAATCCCCATTAATACAAAATATCCAACAACAATGTTACGTTGTTTTTTCAGATATTGGCAGACATTCAGAATATCGAATAACATCGTGTGAAAGTCTTACGATATCTTGAGCTTATAGGAATATCACGTTGTTTTATATCGTTAGGGATTCTGGATATTTCATGCCTTTTGGTGATTAAAAAAAATTGTAAATGAAAATTTTGGTGAATTGAGCATTTTTTACAAACTATGAAGAATACACAATTATATAGTTCCTTAGAACAAGTTCCTTAGTAGAAGTTTTGAATCTGCCCAATAGATAAATCAACGAGGATGCTATATATGAGTAAAAGTATTTTTTTCAATAAAAAAGAGTGACCTCTTATAATATTTTCCTAAAAATATCTAAATCAAACATGGCAGATCCTATAATATTGACTTTGCTTTAGAATTGATTCATATACTGCTGTGGATACAAAAAATGCCATTTTGACCAGTTAAATGCTTTCGACGCTTATACGCATCAATATAATCTTCGCTAGCTTTCTGACACAGAGGTAGAAAGTCTTCATCGTGTTCTAGGGGTCCCGGTTAGACATGGTTGTTCTTCTGTGTGCTATCTGTGGGATATTCCGCCCTATAAAAAAGGGCTGTACAAGCCCTTTTTTTAAGTGTACTTGTGTGTTACCTACAAGTTTACTTAAAATCATACTCTTGGCCCTAGTTGGCGCTACTTGAAACAAGAGACGCATACCTTCGGCTTAAAATCTGCTGTTGTATCAGCGGGGCTTGTTCATTGCAAGTGCCATAAGTAACAACAATATAGTCTTCAGTTTAGCATGCTAGATGTGGACTTTTTATCGAATGAAAATAAAATCAAACTTGTTTAATTGTATTGGTTTTTTGAAAGATTTACTCTTACTATTTGTATTTTTGCATGTATTTGACGATTTCATGTTTAATATATCAGCAATTTTTGAAAGATCGACTGTATTTTTTAACTATAATACAAAATGTGGTTACGTTTTCACTTTTAATCCTATATATGGTTAGAATAATATTTAGGGAATTGTAACGAATATATCAAATTCTGGGACCGATGACTTGTATTTAGTAATTTCTATAAATAGCCTCAAAAAATTCAAATGAATTGTCGATAAATATTCATTTGATAATGGTATAGTTTTGCTGTATAACAGAATTCTCTTTCTAATTTCATTTTAGTAATAAAAGTTATGCTTTCATAATGATATATTATTATGTCATGTTGTTTTTCGAAAGAGGTTTCTGAAATCTACAAAAATTCATAGGCGAAAACTAAAAATTTTATTACCTGCACGAACATCGCAAAAATTCAGCTTTTAATAACGCGTTGCCATCACAATTACAAAAGCTCTGATTTAAAAAAATTAGTTAATGACTACAGCACATAAAACATAGAAAAATGTCGTTTTGAGCACGTGATTATATGAAATGAAATAAATAGGAAAAGTGATATTTTTTTAAACAACAAATGCGAGACAAAGTTTTTTCGGATCGTTTGCAATACTAAAGTGACTCGTTCAATGAAACAATTAAAATGAACAAAAATATAATTTAACTCGCACGAGCACGTGGTGCCTGGCCGTTCAAGAAATGATGTTCTCACATGATACATTGAAATATGCATTAAAAATTTCATTTCCATCTTGTTTGTATTATAATAATTAACTATATAATATTAGTGAAGTTTTAAGAGAGTTTTTTTATGAATATTTAAACTTAATACTTTTAACGATACCGACGAGATGTCTCGTCTTTCAAATGCTTTCAATTACGTATTTATGTGGGCTAAAGTTTTTCTCGTATGCTAGTTTGAAAAAAATAAAATATTCTTTGAATATGTATTAGTAAGCTCAATCTAAATAAAATGGCATAAGAGGTAAATTTTAGCCCACATAAATTTGTAATTGAAAGTATCTGGAAGACGATAGATCTCGTCTTTAACGTTGAAAGTTTTAAATATGTACAAAATTGGAGTTTATTTTCTTGGCATTGCGTTTCTTTACCACTTTAACGCTGAATTTCTATATAAGAAACGTTGCAAGGAGGCATTTCACACTTTTATTTTCACACCAGAATATTTCATTTTTAACATTAAATATATCAATATGGTATTCAAAATACTAAACTTGCATCTTTAATTATGTCTGCATAAGATTGAACTTACAGCTATTTTTTCTTAACATTGACAAAATATTTCATCAATATTCTATCCTATAATGAGAATATTATTATACATACGGTGGCAATCATTTATTTTTAAAAGGATTAAAATTAATTTATTTCTTATTTTAAAGTAAAAAATCTTTTGTTAACTTAATAAAAATTCCCATTCATAATTTAGTCTTCTGTAAGTAGTTGAATATTTGATTCCGATAAAATAAGTATCACTTCTCCTGATATATATTGTTACTAAATTGTAAATATTTGTATTAGTCTGGAAATATCTGACATATCTGAAATATACTCTGAGGCAAAAACCACGCAATTTGGTGGTATTTTTCATCTATAATGAAAAGATATGTTATAAATATATTCACCAATATGCATCAATACAAATATATGCATCAATTCTATTTTGGAACAATTTGAAATTTCTTTAACAACAAATGAATTTCAAATAAAACTTACGTCACAACCATCGCTGTTACATATATAATTAATAGTTCTCTAGTAACCATGACAACCGTTTCATGGTTGTCAGAACTGATTCATCCATTTTTTTTCGTTTTTGAAACAGTAACAAAACCTATTGTTTATTTGAATACCTTAGTGAGGATCTTTCTTAGTATGCTGTCTTAATATTAATTGCTCGTTTGAAAAGTCGAATACACAAATGAGTCGCCAGCATTCAGACTAACTAAATTTAATTAACGAACAAGATGTAAAATCAACTGAAGCTTTAAAATTGTCACTGTCAAATTTTTTGTTTCATGAATTTTCTAACTCAAAATTTAAGTCGTTAACTTTCTGTCACATTTAGTTTTCTTACCACAGGCATTGTAGAAATTTCATTTTAAAATCTTCAGTGACTCTTAGTATTCTTACCGCGTAGAAATTTTATTTTCAAATTATTCTTCACAAATATTTAAGTTAGGCGAATATAAAAAAAGGTCTTAAGCGTTGCTAAAGAATCTAAACGTAATAACTAAGCGTGCATATAAATTCAAAAAATTAAAATGTAAATAAAATTTATTTTTAAATGTTCTTTTGTTAACGTGCTGAAAGGGGGATGTGAAGGAGTCAAAACAAGTAATATAAAAAACAGTATTTTTAAAACCATTTCTACTTGGGTTAACAAAGAAAAAAAATATTTTAGTTACTCTTTATTAAATAATTAAAATTAATAGAAATATGTATAGAAATATGGCAGAATCACAATATTAAATGGCAAAATAGAAAGCGAATTTCCTGGAAATTTTCCATTCTCCTTTCTATACATAAAGTTCGAACTCGCAGTCCAAGGAATGGGAATACAACGCCACACCAACCCGATTATCCCGGCCTAGCGATTACAATTACAATTGATAACTGGTCAATAAATTTGAATTTTCAACGCCAATTGAGTATTTAAAACCAGTAGTGGCAACGAAAAATGCGGGAATTTTGTACATAAATTGGGATACTCAATACAATTAGAAATTTCTTATTTTTTGTATTATGTGTTATTTTAATTCGAAAGTACTTCAAAATGAATTGGAAAAATTGATTAATAGTTTGATTAAAAAGCATTACGAAAAAAAATCAGAATCGTTTAAAATAATAAACCGAAAACATGTTAAGCCTTATCTCATTAGAGTGGGGAAAAATAAACTGGAATCGTTACTTATTTGGCGGCGGGGAAAGGAAGATTTTTGGAAAGAAAGTTAATTTTTAATTAATTAATAAAAAATTATGAATTTATATTCGAAAAAACTGTATTAACATCAAATGTCATCTACTACGAGTTTTAAAACATTTAGTTGAAATTGATTGGATGAATAAAAAGTATTATTATATTAACGATTAAAAATTTGTACATTATATATATATATATATAT
>JAOUZG010020552.1:2426500-2443656 GCA_026289955.1 Argiope argentata
TGTATGTATGTATGTGTGTGTGTGGGCTTGTGAATGTATGTATGTATATATGTGTGGGGGCTTGTGAATGTATGTATGTATATATGTGTGGGGGCTTGTGAATGTATGTATGTATATATGTGTGTGGGCTTTTGAATGTATGTATATATGTATGTGCAGGTGTATGTAAATGTATGTTTGTGTGTGTAGGTATGCGCCTATGTATATATTTGCATGTGCGTTTGCTATATATGTATGCATATGTGTGTGGATGTGCATGTATGCTTGTTGGTATGCTATGCATGCGTGTATGTATGTGCAAACTTGCTTCCCCCATAATAGATACTATAATCTAGAGTAAAATTCATGCACTGAAAATTAATTACAGAAAATGTCATTCATCTCTCCTTAGGAACTTCAAAAGACGCATTTTTTGCTAGCAACAATAATTTTAATGTAAATGAATTTCTATATATCAAAGTTTTAAAATGGGATTAAAAAATTTTACCCAAGATTAAAAGTAAAAAATAATTATTTAAACAAAAGAAAGTTTTAATATACCATATTTTTAAATGGACTCAAAAACATAATTAAATTTAGAATTTTATAAATGGTTCGAAACAAAAGCACATATTTCTAAGTTAAAACTGTAACCCAATACAAACTGTCTTCAAAATGTGGGACTGGACAAATTTGGTACAAAGACAGGAAGACAATTAGAGGTGGTTTGGATTCCTCACCATCCCTTATCATTCTCCTTTTCCTCTTCCATTTTTCTTTTAAAATTAACTTCTAGAAATGATATATATGAAGTAGGAAATCCTACATCCCAGGTCTTATATACCATAAGTTTCTCATAAATCTGACAGGAATTCTCATACGTTTGGGCCTTCACTAGAAAAACTCAAAAATCTTTTAGGCGAATATGTTTACATCAGCGATTTACTATCCATTCACTCGACACGTGACAACAATAAAGCAGCAATTTTACAAAGGTTTATTTGATTTTAATTAAATAGAAAAAAAATTTAATGTTATCAGGCAATAAGAGAATATTTTAGAATGACTGTACTATAGGCTGATATAAGATAAAAATTAAGAAATTAAATAGGATTAAATTAACATTTTAAAATATCATTATATATAATATATATATTCAAAACATTTATCAAAATCATTAATCTTCATTTCTTTTTAATGCCAAATTTTGTTTAAACTGCATTTATCAGGTACAATGAATACATTCATCAGGTACAATGAATGCATTTATCAGGTACAATGAATGCATTTATCAGGTACAATGAATGCATTCAACAGGTACGATGAATGCATTCAACAGGTACGATGAATGCATTAATCAGTTGCAAGGAATGTATTCATCAGGTGCAATGAATGCATTCATCAGGTCTAATGAACGTACTCAATACGTTCAATGAATGCATTCATCAGGTACGATTAATGCATTAATCAGTTGCAAGGAATGTATTCATCAGGTGCAATGGATGCATTCATCAGGTCCAATGAACGTACTCAATACGTTCAATGAATGCATTCATCAGGTACGATTAATGCATTAATCAGTTGCAAGGAATGTATTCATCAGGTGCAATGAATGCATTCATCAGGTCCAATGAACGTACTCAATACGCTCAATGAATGCATTCATCAGGTACGATTAATGCATTAATCAGTTGCAAGGAATGTACTCATCAGGTGCAATGAATGCATTCATCAGGTACAATGAATATACTCATCAGGTACAATAAATGCATTCATCAGGTACAATGAATGCATTCATAAGGTAAACATATTTAAATAGAAAATGTAAAAATGGTATTGGATCATGATATAAGAGAATATTCTATAGTAAAGTAATGTGGACTAATTCTATATAAACATTCGCAAATTTATTAGGATTTTAATTATATTAAGTAATTGCATGACATACATGTAGCATTTTTAAGAATTAATGCAATCCAGAATTATAATATCGTAATACATTATTTTAAAATAACAATGCGCTCAATTTTTTGGTTACCGAAGTAAGAAGAATTTTAATTCTCCTCCCATTTCATTTTTTCCTCGCCAAATTTTCTCTTAAAATTAACTTCTAGAAATGATATATACATCAATAATTAAAATATATATCCAAAGAAAAACTACGAATTAAAAACCTTTATTCTTAAAAAACTCAATTCTTCCTGAATGTCAAATTTTTTAAAACTGCATTCATCAGGTAGAATGCTGGAAGGAAAATGCTCCTGTTTAAAATGGGAGGTATTCACTTCGCGCCAGTTAATTACGCAGCGAAGACGCTTGCTGAATTGAAATATTCTTAACTCTTGAATTCTCGCTCTCCCTGTCCATTTTGTGAATAGTTAGAAATGTGGAACTGTAATTATTTGTTCAAAATAGCCGTGTACCCCTTTGTGCGATGTCATCTTGAAAATTACAACGCATTATTCCAGAAAGATATTGTACGTGCAGGACTCGAATAACAATTCTCTTTGTGTGGTGAACAGAATATTTTACCAATCTATCTGCAGCTATTCCCTTGTTTTAATATATCCATTGTTCCGGATTTTAGTTTTATCAAAGCAATTAAAGATGGGATATTTATACAGATGACGATTCAGGCGTATATTTTGAAATAAAAATGGGATTAATTTGTGTTTTCCGGATATATTATTAAATTTCCCTCAGTGTTCTATTTTGATTAACTGTTTCATATTTAATTGTTATTTTAAGTATTATTTTTGATTCCTCTAAAATATTTTAATGCATTTTCTAATATCTTCTTGAAACATGGAATTTGCTTTTAATAGCGCAAACACTAGATGTAGTATCACAGGATAGGGTTTAGTTTTTACAAAAGTGTAAAATATTTAAAAAAATATTTATCAATAAATTACTAAATCATGTACATCTAATTAGAAAATTTCAAAAATAATAATTTTCGGTTCTAAAAAAACTAAAATTACTAGCAGTAAGTCCAGTCAAAAGTTAAAACGGACATAAAATCATTGACACTTTAACCCTTTCAAGGGCTAGTCAGGGGAAAGTATGCTTCCCACATCAATCTTTTGCATGATGGTATGTAGATTGGACTACATTGTGACAAGCGTTTCAATAAAATACGAACTTCGATAATTTAGTCCTTTATCTTGAACAAAAAGGCATGTCTTAATTGTACTTAATTATTAATTAACCAAATTCATTAATTAAAGAAATTAAATTTATCTATTAAACTAAATGAATGACCTTTCTTAAGCCAATCTCAATTCTTAAAATATTTTAATATAACATGACTAGAAAGAAATGGCCTGTAAAAGGGTTAAAACAATAATGCATGAAACGAAAAATCTGTTGACCTCCTTGTCTTTAATTTTTATATTTTCTTGAATACTACTCAATGTTTGTTTGTTTGTTTTACTTTGTCGTCTATACACTCGAATCAATATATAATCGTAACGAGTATGGATCCATATAATAGAGAATCGAATACATACTTTTTACGTCATAGCGTAACGAATAGAACATGAGTTTCCAGCTTGTTTTCATGTCAAAAACATCATATAAATTTTAATAAATAAATAAATAAATGTAACAAAATTCGAAAAATAACGAAAAAAGAATCTCGACCCTAGAACATGCATTTTCTTCGATTATTGCATTAGATTACATATACACGAATAATTCCGTTGTGTGGCAATTAACCAGTGACATAATTTGCCCGAAATTTGATTAAAAAACAACCTGTAAGATCTGATTTAATACATATTGTTTATTGGATATTTTTTACTATTGTATTCGAATATACAAAGATATACTGAAAGACAGTTATTCCTTTCTCATATTTCGTTCGAATTTATTTATATCTATAACCAACAGAAGTGTTATATTCCTTTATTTTCTCATATACGAGGGCAAATCAAAAAGTCTTTGCGCCTATTTTTTTAGCCAAAATACGGCTGTGAATACGAAGCAAACATATGCATTCCCAGCAGTGAACGTTCCTTGAACTGTACCAGCCATATCTGCCTTTTTCTCCGACGAGTGGCGCTGCTATCAGTCATTTAAGATGGCGGTTGTTCTTCAGGCGACCACAGCTTATGAGCAGCGAAGTGTTTTTCGTTTTCTATGGAGTAAGGGACAAACGCCCATAACAATTCACAGGGAGATGCACCCAACGTAAGGGGAAAAGGGTCTCTCTTTGAAAGTTGTTCAATGTTTGTGTCTGGAGTTTCAAAAATGTAGTGAGGACTTGCATGAGAATGAGTGTTCACTGAGAGAATCTGGAACACCCACCTTATAATCCAGACCTTGCCCCTAATTATTTTCCCGTTTTCGGTCCACTGAAGAAGTTTCTGGTAGGACAGAGATTCACATGTGACGAAGAAGCCAAGAACGCGATCCGACGGTGGTTTCACAGGCAGCCGGAAGAATTCTACCACAGGGAGATCTCTAATTTAGTGCTGCGATGGGACAAATGTCTGAACAGGTGTGGTGACTATGTGGAGAAATAATTTAAGTTACATAATACACTAGGTATATTTGTAAATATAAGTATGTACCGGTTTTTAGCGAATAAAAAGTAGACGCAAAGACTTTTTGATTTTCCCTCTTAACTATCCATAGCATATATTATATATAGCACACTATTTTCAGCTGTCTATGTGGAAGATTAAATTCCTCTGAACTTTCTGCGGGAGTTGGGAGGGGAGGGGAGAAAAGCAAGTCTTCTAAGTTCATGCAAATTCCGCTATCGAGATTCATTTTATTGCCAAACTTTCTCTTGTAGAAACTCACTATGCCAAGTTTTGTGCGTCGTAGTGTTATGATGAAAATCTATCGCCAATTCTTGACATTTTCTTTCTACCTTTTGGAGAAATTGGTACCACCTCTCACTAGAATAAACATCCTGAGCATGAACCATTCCACGATCATCTTGCTTCAGACTTTGTTTAGCATCTTCATTCTGCATCGACTCGAAAGCTCTCAGCTTCTTCATCCCATAGAGGGCGAAGGGAGGGAGGATGTCTTCTTCATCGCTCAGAATACTTTCTTTCAGAATAATTTCTTTTTAATTTCAGAACAATATTGAGTAAATTTCTGAATAAATCCAGGATTTCGGTAACTGAAATGGTTGCCTAATTTTCCATTAACTTATCCCCCATTGCATTATTCAGTTACCGTATTCATAATGGGCACGAATATGATATAGACTGACAAATAATCAGCTATTCCTATTACAAATAAGGATAAAAATTTTAACATAAGTCTACAACTTCTATTACGAACCATTATATAAAATATCATTTATCTAGTTTGATTTTTTTTAATACAGAGGTTACCATATAAGCCGTCAGATAGACAATTATCTCTTAGGTGCATTTCGTCAAAATTTGATGGGAAACCCAAATTTGGTGTCAATGCTTACACAGACAGGCATACAGGCAGATAAATGTAAATTCTAAAAATAAGTTTTTGTGACTCAGAGAAGTTTGAAACGTTTAAGACGCGTCAAAATTTCGGTTTTGAATGCTTGGATGATTCCGGTTACCTTTCGGTTCATCCAACAAACTAAAGTGTTGCTCAATTATATAATATAGATATCAAATATGAAAAATAAAATTTACAATACAAAAATACTGTAACTATAATAACACATATAAAAAAGTATAGACAATATATAAAAACAATAATACAAATAAAAACAGCAATAGCAATGTTAATAACAATAATAACAATACAAATAAAAACATAGCAATAAGAGTACTAATAACTAACACTATTAAAGCAACTATAAACATAACAATAGAACTATTAATGAAGTAATAATACAAATAAAAATATAATAAAAATAGTACTAATAAATAACAATTATAATAATAAATCAAAGAAATATTACAAATAAAACAGAATAATAACAATATATATAACGACAGCAATAAAAATAGCAATGAAAATAACAATAATAACAATGCAAATAAAAACATTGACACTAGTACTAATAAATAACAACAATGATAATAATAAATAAAAGTAATATTATAATAAAAGCATAGCTATAAGAATAATATTAGCCACCACTAATAATAAAAATAAAAACATAGCAATAACAGTACAAGTAAATAAAACTAATAATATAAATAAAAACATATTAATAATATTACAAATAAATAACAATAATAAATAAAATTAATACTAAAAATAAAACATAGTTATACTAATATTAATAAACGACAGCAATAATAACACAAATAAAACCTAGCAATAACAGTAATTCTAAATAAATAAAAATAAAAATAAATAATAATAAATAACAATACAAACTTCAAAGCAAAAAAAATATCATAGATATTAAGGCAAAAATAATTCTCTGCAAATATTATTTGCAGACAAGTATTACAAGGTATTTTTCGAATTATTTGAGGTCTCAAATTTTTTTAAGCGACTTGGGACCTTTAAAAAATACCTTTTGTAATTTTCACCTTAGCAATTTGAAATTTTACAGGCATTAAGAGTGACACTATAGGAGATGAGACACAGAGTTTTAAAGCCTCATTTTAATTTATTTATTAGTTAGGGGGGTTAGTATATTATAATATTAGCGGTAAATAACGTTAATGAAAAATGTTCCAAGCGCTCCACATTTGTTCGAAAGAATTCCAATTTTTACTATTACTTTCTCTAACCGTTTCGTAACAAAAGTTGGGATTAAATTTGAAATTTGAGTGCGAAATATCAATATTAACCAAAGTAATTAACTCAAAACTGTTGATTTTTTTTAAAGTTTAAGTAGTTTTGAGTTATTACATCGGTTAATTTTGA
Source organism: Argiope argentata (assembly GCA_026289955.1). NCBI lineage: Eukaryota > Metazoa > Arthropoda > Arachnida > Araneae > Araneidae > Argiope > Argiope argentata. Next base: position 2,433,314 of record JAOUZG010020552.1, read on the forward strand.
TATTTAGTACTCAAACTTAGAGATTAATCCGAACTTTTGTTCCAAGAGAGTTGGAATAAGTAATAATAAAAATTGGAGCGCTTTCGAACAAATTTGGGGCGCCTGGAACATTTTTCCTCAATCTTATTTATCGCTAATATTATATTAACCCTTCTAACTCATAAATAATTTAATGTAACGCTTTAAATTTTTGTGTGCCATTTCCTATAGAGTTACTCTTAATGCCTTTAAAAATTCAAATTGTTAAGGGTGAAAATTGAAAAAAGTCATTTTAAAGGTCCCATGGTCGCCTTAAATCATCAAAAACTTGCAGTGAAATGTTTACAAAAGCAAAACTAATTTATTTCTACATAACTCGAACTTCAGAAAAAAGACATATCAGAATAATTTAATAAAAGAAAACACAGCTAAATACTACAATGCTTCAAGAAAAGAAAAGCAAATTGTAATAATGCGAAAATGGGAACAGATTATTTGACACTAAAGAAGAAATTGTCCCAAACAGCCAATACTGTTGGCAGTAAATTTAATCGAAGTCTACTTTCCTTTGACTTTTACCAGTAACAAACCGGCATTCCGGCTTATTTCGGACACACGAACTTGGGCAAAAAGCGCCAAAGCATCGCATTCTGGCGAAAGTAGCATGATATGTGGAATTACTTTCGATATATTAGGTTTCATCGGATTAATACAACTACAAGCTGCGCCGTAAACAATAGTGCACAAGGAAAAACTTTTATAAAGGGACCAGGGAACAACAGAAAAAGTGGGATCTTTGTTGCAGCGATGTAACATAACACCAAAAATTACGACACAGGGGCCTCTATTTTTTATCATTAAGGAAATCTCCAGGTATATGAGAAATAAAATACCGTCCGGTGTAGAAGTTTTATAATTTGATATACGAGGCAATTCGCAATTTAACTAAGCCTAACCCATATTGTTAAATTCTGTTAAGAGTTTTGTTGGCGTTTTCTTTCAAAGGAGAAATTGTTTCTTACTTTCACGTTTTTATGTATGAAATTTTATTTTGTTGGAAATAGAGGTAATATTCCAAAAATTATTCTCATGTGAGAACATCATGTAGTTTTGGTTAGGAGGTTTCCATGTCTCCGAAATTTACGGCTAAACAATATGTTTACCTGCTTTTACAAGCATTTCTTTATTATTACGTTTGCTTCTTTGACAGCAGCTGCGATTTTGAAAGACTCATGAAGAACTATGACATCATAGCTATTATTTCCTCTCAAAATCAGTAGAGCTCCAAAACTTTATTTGGCAGTTGGAAAAATTGAAAATGAAAGTTTAAAAAATTATGGTGTTTGTGTGTGTGTAATGATATATTAAGCTTTAATTTAAATTATAATTCCTCTTCCTATTTAATAAATCAAATGAGGTATTATAAAGATATAGCTTCATTCATTATTCCACGTTCCGAGTGGATGGATAATAAATCACTGATTCCTGCGTTTCTCTTGTCTCAAGGTCAATATAAGGTCAATACGTATAAGAATTTCTCTGGGAAATCTACACGTCTGTGATTTATGGGAATATCATAGTATATAACCACCAGAGATAAATTATTCGTCTCTTTTTTATCCTTTTCTTCCTTTTTTACGCCTTGTAAACCTTCTTCTGCTGTTGGAGATGGAACACAACAAGAATTAACAATTCAACCTGCCTTCTTCCATTATTTTTTACTCACTTCAACTTCCATTCAAAAATATTAATGTGATTACATTATATAGAGAGAGTGAGAGAGAGAGCGTTAGAAAAGTTCTCGTAATTGTTTTAAACCGGTTTGTATTGTTTAGTGATTTTTATTAATTAATGTAAATAAGGACTTTAAAAATATTATTTTGACTTGAGAACTTGAAATTTCAGATTGTAGATTTCATTTTCTTTTTTATTTCTTCTTGACGTACTTTTTTTCCTTCTGAATCGACAGCCGAAGCGTTAAATAAATGTAATCAGTATCAGGCTTTGATGAAGCTTAAATGTACTTTACCGTAGAAGATAAATTGCTTTTTCACGATAAAAGAATGTATAGATGAGTTCATATAACTATTAATTTCTCTAAGGTATATAGTGAGTAAAATGTATCAAAAAAGGAATAATGATATTTTAAGGACATCATACACTTTGGCTACTGTCTCAATGGGTATAAGGAAAGAAATACATGTAGTTTTTTGTTTTTTCAAATTGGTGAAATTTTCAGAGAATACTGTAGTTTTCTATATAATGCATCTAACATATACTATGAATTTCTGTTTCTTCATATTTTGTTCGTTGCCGTACCTTTCATCCAATGGGAATAAAACTCTGTCACCTTATTGCGTGCATTTAAGTGGTCGCTATAGGCAGTGTAATTATTATATATAGTATATGAAAGTGAATTTCTGTTTGTTCGTATTCATTCGTTGCCGTACCACTTATCCGATAGCGATAAAACTTTTTCAACTTATTGCTTACCCTTGCTTGATGGTCATAGCCCCAGTAGAATTATTACACATAATATAAGGAAATGAATTCTTATTTGCTCGTATTTTATACGTTGTCGTACTGCTCATTCCATGGCAATAAAAATTTTCCAACCTGTTGTGTGAAGGTTGTAGGCAGAGTGTAATTATTATATATATTTAAATGAATTTCTGTTATCCGTATTTTATAGAATTTCTTTTATCCGTATTTTATGCGCAACCATGCGATTCATTTGATGGCGATAAAGCTTTACCAACTTATTGCTTTGATTGTATAAAACAGGTTTTTCACTTGCCCACTTGTATGTTGGATTCTCGCATATCGCACATCAACCACGGCATTTTTTTCTTCTGAAATTGGAAAAACAAAAGATATTGTCTGTCATAAGATATTGTCAAAAGATATTGTCTGGAATATTAAAGTCAAAAAATGATAATAAATATTTTTTATCCTTTATTTTTTAATTCCCACTATTAGTAACTAAGATGTCGTAGATCTACGTCAACTTTTTGAAACCACATCTGCTATCAAAGAAGCATATGTAATAATAAAGCAATACCAGTAAAATCAGATCTGACTTTTAAAAACGCCTCTGTTTTGAATGGGGACATACACGATAATAATGCAGTATGGGTAAAATCAGGTAAAAAATATATATATACAAAAATATATGGCAATAAATATAATAATATATGGCAAAATAAATAAAAAAATGTCAATATTAGCTTTATTGCCTACGCAATGAATTCAATTATTCAAAATTTTCCTAACGAAAACATCATGTTCTCACATGATAATAAGCAAAAGCAAAAAATCATGATTGATATAAAAATACCCCAGTATATTAAATGAAAAACAATTAAAAATTATTATCCTAAAATCAATGCTTCAATGCAACTGAATTACTCCACTGAATAGATCGGTATGCAATATATAAATGATGGCATTGTCTCCAGCTATATTCCTTCATAAATAAGTCCGATGTAAATTCCTTCCATTCTTTCTTTTGCATTGCAAACTGATAAGTTCCCAAACTGTGTAGACGTATGGATATATAAAGGCATTTAAGGGCATTTTCTATGGCATTGATAAATTGTCGGAGACTTTTTATACGTCTCGAAGCCTTACTTTCGTGACATAAGGAAAAGTCATTTGTCAATCAGCTGTCAAGACATCGACCTGTTTTAGAGCGTTTGAAAAATTCCGCTTTTCTTTTAAATGGATGTCTAACGCCTGGACAGATTCTCTTGGAAGATGTTTTTCCTGCCATTTTTTTCAGAAAATCCCACTACTTTGTTTTGGGTATTAAAGTGTATTAAGTTGATTTACATTCGCCATTATTTTAATTGCAATAAAATGTTCGGGTAACTACCATGACTGGGGGTTCAAATATTCAATTTTTAAATAATCTGAGAATGGCATTTCCTGCAGCTAAAAATCCCTTAAATTCGTAAATGAATTACGAAATAAATTCTTTTAATCTATAATTTGCAATTTTGAACAATTAAAAGTAATGCAAAATTTAAATTTGCCTCTATTCGTTTGGTAAAGTGTTGTCAACCTGTTAAAATATCTTTTGACAGGTGATGATTAGTAAATATAGATTGAAATATTTTAGTTTTCTTCTTTATTTCTTTTCCCAGAATTGTACTTGATTATTTCATTAGAAAAAAATGAATATTGGAAACATTTCCAGTTAAAATTATACATAAACAGCTATTGGTAATAGTTATAAATCGAGATTTAATATATAGTATTAAGATTCAAGGGAGATAGTCTTTAACTTCAAATTGGATATTCAGAAACATTTATTGAATATTTTTTATTATGTCAGAACATGATGCTTTTTGGGGGGATGAGGTTTTCTGTCGTTGACATAAATCCGTAGGAGAAAAACAAAAATGTTATTGTCAGCACGAGCATCTCAACACATCATTTTTAGTAGCGTGTTGCCATTGCATTTACAAAAGCTCTGATTACAAAAAAATTAGTTAATGACTACAGCCAATAAAACCTAGAAAAATGTCATTTTGAGCACGTGATTATATGAAATGAAATAAATAGGGCAACAACAAATAGGACTACAAGCCCTAACGTTTCAAGTTCAGTTCGTACGTTCGATTCTAATCATTCACCCACCATGAAATCTTCGTATTATGGGTTATTTTGATAGTTTAATTTAGATTTGATTGTTTATTTTATTGTGATTGTTCAATTTAATTTAATTGCTTAATTTTTAGATTATTTAATTAAATTTGATTGTTTAATTTAGAAAAATAAGTACTAAAAACTATATCAGAAGCATGCATATAGATTGAGGTTGTTTCATTTACAGTCAGTTTAACCCATTGATTTCTTCCAGATGTGCCACCGACACTGATATCGGCATTTCCAGAGCACACCGCTCATTCTGGGGACACCATCTCCTTGAAGTGTGTCACTACCGGAAACCCGATCCCTCGCATCACGTGGTATCTGGACGATATACCCATTGATCAAGGGCCTCGGGTGACTACAGTCGACAGGATCGGTGATTTAGGTCACGTGACAAGCATCCTCAACATCACCGAAGCACGCGTGGAAGATAGTGGCGAATATCGCTGCCAAGGAGAGAATGATGTCGGGTCGACTTTCCATGCTGCTCGACTCAATATCTATGGTCCACCCTTTGTCCGAGCCATGAGAAATGTAACAGCAGTATCGGGCGAAGATTTGACCATTCGTTGTCCTTACGGAGGATATCCTATAAAAGGAATAAAATGGTATAAAAGTAAGTAAATTTTATTTTCTATATAACATAATGCTCATCATTTAAGAATATATTTGTTACCATTGAAGTGAAGAACTCAGGCAATGTCTAAACTGGCGAGGTAATCAACATATTGCTCATATATTGAATTACTTCGTTTTTTTTTCAGATCATCTTGTTAATGTTCAGATTATTTTGAGGATTTCCCCTCTGCCTGTTAAATATTAATTACACTTCTTTTATAAAAGCTGTGGTGTTTAATGCTGTAGTTAATATGAAAGCAAACGGTTTAAAAATATTTCTAGATAGAAAATCGGCAGGAGTGGTCTCTCTAAAACATTCTCGCATATTCTTTCACACAGACGTTATACGTCAGAAAACCTTACATGGTCTTTTTGTATAATATATAGAAAATAGGAAGTTTTGGCATGAATTCATCATGTTTAGGGAATTAATCACGCAGCCCTTGCAGATTTATTTGATGATTAATATCAGGCATTCTGTTAAATATATATATAAATCTAGTTCATATTTAAAACATTTTCTTCTCAGTACAGTTAATTCCATAATATATTTCTGGATCACTTTATACATAACATAACGCCATCCTAAGCCCCCTGTACCTATAACGTTAAGTTATCTAACCAGTTGGATGAGCACAAGATGAAAGAAAATTAAGAAAAAAGAAAAAAAAGGGGCATCTGCACTTTTGAGGGACTTTTTAAGTTATAATTTTGGTTGATTATCACTAGGGGAATTCTGGTCTCAACTATTGTAGGTCTTGAAGAGGTCTTGGTATTTATGAATATGGTTTACTATGGAGTTTATTTTACCGCGTGAAAGAGCGTTTGATGCAACTCTCCAGTACCATTCTTCTTCGAGGCTTCTTCCTGGCTTTCTCATGTGCCATGAGAGAGTGAGTAGGCATTCTGTGGCATAGTGAATTTGAGATTCTATTCCCCCCCCCCAGCTACAGCAAGGAGAGTTGTCTAGATGGGATCTGTGTAGGTATGTCGGGAACGGACCGTATCCAGTAAAGAAAAGGACATTCGCTCTGTGCCAGTTGGCAGCGTAGCGAGAAACTTTCGGTATTGTGTTATATGTGGAACGGCCTGTTTCGCCTTCTTCCCATTCCTTTTGCCATCTTGTCATCACATCGGTTTGGATCACTTTATACAGCAGAAAGTTGGACAGAATTTTAACTAATTTGAGGATTGGACGCACTCGATTCAACCACCTACATTTGGTGATGGAGGAAGGTGGGCCCTGTACCATTTTGCTCAATGTGTAATAGTCTTATGTCTGCTTTACACATTATTGGGGAGTGTTCATGATTTCTTAAACAGCGTCTTGCATGTTTTCGTTGCTTTCAAAACCCCACATGTTGGTTTTGTTAGTGTTTTTTTTAAAGCTGGGTTTTATGATTATATATAAAAATTAACTGCACTTTGTAGCACAGTGCCATATCTTATATCATCATTATGCTTTAACATGACTCATAGATTCACGCTTTTAGATATTTGGGCTTTGTAAACATTCCATACTTTGATTTTATTATAAATTGATACTACCATTTTAAACTGAAGAATGTGACTCGACTTGGACAAAGATGGCTTTTGTGGCATAAAACAACACACTCAACTTATTCTCGGTCACCTGACACAAAATCGCACTTGTAAGTGTAAAATCCGATCTAAAATTAGATACATTTAAATCACTGCGTTTTTTAAATAATCATGTTCACAAATTTCTGAAATTATAAACCGATTCTGAAATTATAAACAGATATCTATATTATAGAAATGTATTACTATTTTAAATTTGTATACCAAATCTCATGTATCTAGCTCTCTTGGTTTTGTAGTTATCGTGTCAATTTTACTCGAATAGACAAGCATATGACATTTGTCTAATCAGGTTTTAATCAGAGTTTGATAGAAATTGGCAAATATGGTGTAAAGGCCACATGTCAGATTTCAACCGTCAAGCGTAAAGAATTTTCGAGTTATCTTTGTTACAGACAGACCGAGGGTTATTTTGCAAGAATCTGTTTTTAGCACTCGGGTAGATCTAAAACGTTACGATTCGTCAAATTCTTGATTTCGAATCTTTTTTGACAGTTATTCTAGTTTCTCTGTACTACGTATTCAAAAAATGAGAATCATATAATATTTTCATTATATAACTGCTAAACTTATATAATTACTACTATAGAAGTAATATAAAGTAATCAGCAGCTGATATTATAGAAGAAATAATATAAAATAATAAACAATTGATGCTATATAAGAAATAATATAAAATAATAAGCAATTGATATTGTAGTTGTAATATAATGTAATAAGCAATTGTTACTGTAGAAGTAATATAAAGTAATAAGCAACTGGTAATGTAGAAGAAGTAAAATAAAGTAATAATTGGTACTGTAGAAGAATTAATATAAAATAATAAGCAATTGATACAGTATAAGAAATAATATAAAATAATAAGCAATTGATATTGTAGAAGTAATATAAAGTAATAAGCAACTGATACTGTAGAAGAAGTAATATAACGTAATAAGCAATTTTTACTGTAGAAGAAGTAATATAAAGTAATAAGCAACTAGTACTGTAAAAGAAGTTATATAAAGTAATAAAACAATATTACTGTAAAAGAAGTTATATAAAGTAATGAGCATCTGGTATTATAGAAAAAAAAATTCATTGTAATAGTTGAAGAACTATTACAAGGAATAGTACTTAATATTTTTAAAAGCAACAATTAACTTTTCCTCTTTACAAATTAGTATTTAGATTCTAAAAACTTTGTTGTAAATAATTCTCAATTCAAATTAAATCAAATAATTTGAAGATGTTAACAATAATACTTTTATTTTTAAATATAAACGTAAAATATTTTTTACTTAATTATAAAACTTTTTTTTTCAAAATTTCCATGACGATATCATTTTCAAATTACTTGTTTGCCTTTCCTTTTATAACACTCTTTATGTCCCTTGGGAAATATAATCTCTAAATTTATCAATTATTATACAAATAATTCAGGCAAGAATAAGTTCTCTGTAAATATTTCAATGAAATAAAAGCTAGTTACTTCATTCTAATATATTCCCCCATAATAATTTACTTTTATTTTTCAATAGATTATTAATCAAGAAATAGGGTGATCAAAAAAACTAATTAAATCATATAAGTATCTAAATTACTTTCTTTAAATCAATTCTTTCTCTCTTTTTTTATCATGTCAGAGCATGATATTGTTTTGGGAATGAGGTTTTCTTGCGTCAACAAAAATCCGTAGTCGAAAAAATACACATTTTAGTCCGTAGGCAAAAAATAAAAATTATATCTGCACGAACATCTTAAAAAAAATCAGCTTTTAATAGCGCGTTACCATTGCATTTACAAAAGGTCTGATTAAAAAAAAAATAAGTTACCGACTAAAGCCAATTAAACCTAGAAAAATATCATTTTGAGCACGTGATTATATTTAAAAAATAAATAAGAAATGTGATATTTTTGTAAACAATAAATGCAAGACGAAGTTTTTTCTGGATCGTTTGCAATACTAAAGTGACTCATTCCATGAAATAATTAAAAGTAATAAAAATATAATTTAACTTGCACGAGCAGGTGGCGCTTGGCTGTTCAAGAAATAATGTTCTGACATGATACATTGAAATATGCATAACAGATTTCATCTTAATCTTTTTTAATGTCTCTATAAACTCGTTGTGAATCAACAAGTATAGCATAAGACTTACAAGCGCAAAACAACAGTTAATTGATCGTGAAAGAGCTTTCCAAACATAATAAACACAAGTAAAAATGCAAAACAATGAGAAAACAAGAAAATAACGATCAATTCTATTAACAAATGAAACAAACCAATTCTATTAAAAAATAAAACAAACCAATTCCATTAACAAATCAAACAAACTTATTCTAATTTCAAATCAATTCTATTAGCAAATCAGTTAAATCAGTTCTATCAACAAATAAAACGAATCAATTCTATCAACAAATCAAACAAATCAATTCTTTTCACAAAAGTATTTTTTTTTTTGTATCGCCATTTAAAAAAAACTGATGCTTTAAAAGGTTAAGACGATAAAAGTACAGAAACGAGAAGGAGTGATCTGACCGAATCAGCTTCTTGGCAGAAAAATAAGCAAAATAGTTCAGCCAGAGATAATATAAATATGCATTCCCCTTTATTATTAGAAGAGAAGAAATAAAAAGGAACATCGTCGTAATAAATTATCGTCATAAAACAGAATCATATCATAATCGTCATCATAAAATATCGTAATATGGCCGTCATAACGATAAAATCTAGTATTTATCTTAGCAGTCATAAGGGCGGTAGTAATCTATTGTTTACTCTAATGGCTCTTTTATTCTATGAGGAAATTTATATCAAATCTAACACAACTAGATGCTACAGTGTTTTATTAATATAACATCGAGATTATTCTTATTTTGTTATTTGATAAAACTATATAATTATTTTCTTTATCATATTGTGAGAACTGATTTTGACTGCTTATTGATAAAAAATTGGGCAAATTAAAAAAAAATAACTTACGGTTACTGAATGTAAAGAAAAACAATTTATTTTTTAAAAGAAAGTTTATATTTAGCATACATGTGTTAAAAAAAATATTTTCCTGTTGACGTATGGGCAGATTAATGTTATACCTTCATTTATTACATAGCTTTTTTTTACATGAAGGAGCCACGGGGGTTTGATGGTAAGGGCACGGCTTTTCAGCCATAGGGTTTCAAATTCGAAACCGAATTCCACTGAAAAACCGTCGTGTAAAAGAGGTCAATTACACGTTTAATTCAAGAGGATCCAACCTCCTTCTGCTGGTGTGATGTGGTATGGAAAGGAGATTGCCATTTCAGATTGTCGTATGTGTATACGTCGTCTTTGTGCTGGTGCCTTTGTGTCAAATAAACACCCTTGTTGTTTTCTACTGAGACCTGCTGATTGATCCCTTGGTTAAAAACCCTTGGATAGTCACTACTTGTAAGGAGATTGCCATTTCAGATTGTCGCATGTGTATTCGTCGTCTTTCTGTTAGTGTCTTCTTGTCAGATAAACA
>JAOUZG010020552.1:2508302-2524328 GCA_026289955.1 Argiope argentata
TGTGTGTGTGTGTGTGTGTGTGTGTGTGTGTGTGTGTGTGTGTGTGTGTGTGTGTGTGTGTGTGTGTGTGTGTGTGTGTGTGTGTGTGTGTGTGTGTGTGTGTGTACACATGTATAAATTTCCGAGATCTCGTAAATGTAATGTTTTTTTAAATAAATTCTAATAAAATGTTATTAAAAAGAACAAACTTTAAATTTATTCATAATTGCAAACGACTTTCTTTCACATTCCATGTTACAAAACATATGAGAATGTTTACTTCATATATAAAGGCATGTTTTCTGAAGTTAAATACTGTAGTTTTGCTTCTTTGTATACACACTGGTAAACTAACAGGTTTAAGGCAAATCCTTTTAAACGTCAGTTCCAAGCGTGAAAAATCTTAAAACTTCCTGACTTCGCTTCGAAAACTCAACCCCCAGGTATCCTCGTGGGATTCTTTTCATAAACAGAAATTCTAAAATGCCATGGTTCTGTCTCCTCAGTCAAGAAAGCTTTCTTACTGAGAACCATAGTCGCAAAATAGTTTCAATTTACATATTTCTGTAGAAGAATCTGAAAGGTAGAGTGTGTTTCCCAAATTCAAGAGATAAAAAATAATATTCTTTTTGTGAATGAAAATTATTTCTTGAGATATAAATAAAATCCCATGAGTGAGAACATTTTCTTCATGAGGCATTCTTTGTAAATGTTTTTGAAGATATACCTTTAGTTAAATACTTAACAAATGGAACCATTTTTCTGAAAAATCATGGATGTTGTTGTTTCTGTAATCTGAAAGGTAGAGTGTGTTTCCCAAATTCACAAAATAAAAAACATTCTTTTTGTGAAAGAACATTATTTCATGAGATGAACAAAATTCCTCATAATAAAAAAATATTATTTTAGTTGATTTTTATTAAATAATTACAATTAATATAATTAATTTATTTTTACTTTTTATTCATAATATTGTATAAAAATGTGTTGATAAATGTATTTAGATTAATTATATTTAGATTATTGAATACAATCAATATAAATACTTTTTTTAGTTACTTTTTATTAAATAATTACAATTAATATAAAAACATTTATTTTAGTTGCTTTTTGTTAAATAATTACAATTAATAGAAATAACTTTTCAAAAAATTATTGAATTTCTCAAAATTCAACTTGCATTCTTCATTTTCATATGGAAAATACTGAAATCCACACTTTTTACCGATTGTGCTACTGCCTGTTGATTTTAATTTTCATTACAAACTGCTAAATTGTATTTAAAATATTAAAAATTCATTAAATTTAATTAATTAATGTTTGGGAAAATATATTAAATTCAAGTGTCAGCCTCTACAAGTTAAAAAAACGTATTTGAGATTCAGTGGATGGATGAAAAATACTTTATTAACGATTGAAAATTTGAACAAGATATATAAACATATATAGGAAGAGTGTGAGTTAATAGTAGGAATTGATAAAACAGGTTAAATAACATTTGTTTAGTCACGATTTTTAAAATTCTAACGCTAAAAATTAACTAAAATAAAATTTAATCTATACTTTATAACTGTCTCATATAATTCTAGAAATGCATTATAGCTGACAAAACAATTTAACAATAAAAATAAAAATATCTGCTGACTAATTGCTATGCTTTATTTTGTTTTCCACCAAATAACGCTGTAGCTTATTTCATTGTAGAGGCTTTTTCAGTTTAATATGCCAGTAAGCATTTGGCATTGGTTGTCATGTGACAGAGAAGGACTTAAAAGAGCAACATTCTATGTATTCATTTATTAAATGGACATTTTGTCTAAAGTGTTCATTTATTTTATTGCATTCGTTGTAAAAAGAGCACATCAGCCAACATTTTCTATTCTATATTCTAATGTAGAAATTGCTGGGGGGGTATGTGTGATTTACCTTAAATTTCTGCTTGTTTTAGAACCACCATATATTATATTCAATAAGTTAAACAAATTATATTTTTGATTATTTCCATGTTTTCTTTGAAGCATTTTCAACATACAATGGACGATGTATAATCGTAAAAAATATTAAAACTTCAAGAAATTTAAAAACAATTCTTTTTAAAGAAAGCATTTTATTAAATAATAAAAGGCTGCTTTTAAAGCATTCAATGTGGAAAATTTAAAACTGAAATTTAAATTAAAATGTTATTTATTTTTTTAAATGATACCTAAAACGAATATAAACAATTTTATTTTTAAGATTTTAATTTTTTTATTGATTATAAAATAATTTTAATTCTTCCTGAACAAAAATCTACAAGACAAAAAGAGGAATAAAATGGATTTCAGACGATATTTTTGAAAAATTAATTTTCTTTTTTTAAAACAAGAAAATTATTTATCATTTTGGCATCAATAAATAAATAAATGAACTTTGACATATAGAAGTAAATAAAATGTAAAGTAAAAACATTACATAGTTCATATCTTATTTATTTTTATTTATTTTTACTTCCAGTGAAGTATAATTTTTTGCAGATTACTTCCAAATATGATTTATGAGATATAAAATTCAGTAATTGTTTATGAATGCTCATTATTGATTCATGAGTTTATTATTATCACAAATTCAATTGATAACAATAATTTATTTCATTTCAACAACTTGCCAAAAAATTAAAAAATATATACTTTCTTTGTAAAATTTTTCATTAGCTCTTACATAAATGTTTTAATCTACAAATCAGTCAGTAAATAATATTTAAATTTAAGTATGAATTAGCAAACCAAATATATGAAGATGAACCGAATTTAATTTTACTACTAAAGATGTGATTATATTAGCTCTATTTCGTTTAATATTATCTTCTAATACTTATCATTAAATATCAGATAAATGTTTTTCCTTAAATTAGTACCAGTTTATAAATATAATTTTTTAATATATATTATAATATTTTTTGCCTTTATTTTTCATTAATTTTATTAAACTTTGGATAATTTCACAGATTTAATGCATTTTGTAAACATTTTATCTTAAAAAATTTAAATTGAAAAAAAATATAGATAAATTTTGAATCCCTGAATTATAATTAAAATATATGAGATTCTATTACAAAAAATTCTGGAGCATCCAATTTTAATAAAAATAAAATAATACTTTTAAGAGTACCACCTAATATTTTCTTTACAGCAATAAGAATAATAAATAAATTTAAAACAACGTCAACAATTTCAATTCATTTCAAACAATAAATTAAACCCAATAGATTAAAACTCTGAACTCATTATTAACTATACAAATATAAAGGAATTTAAAGCTATACAAAGCCTAAAATTATGAATAATGTTGTTTAAGGATTCCACAAAACCCATGGTGACAGTATAAATAACGAACTTTCATAATTTCTTTTTAAGTTTTTATCATCAGTTCATATTAGACATTACTATTATTATCCTACTCTGTATCGCATGTTTTCGAAGTTTTTACAAGTGATCTTAAATTCAAGCTTATTTTTGTTTTACAGTTTCGTAACCATAAAAAGAATTTTTCATTTAGGTTCTGTTATAACAATATATTCACTGCCAAGGAATGAAAATAATCACACTCTGTAGTCATTATTTGGTTGCTCAGTTCCTATGGTGCTTATTTTTGTTGCTCAGTTCCATATCTTAAAAATAATATTTATTTAGATTCTATTATATGAATATATTCACTAGATCCAAGATAGGCTGGTTGGTAGAGCGTCGTATTTGCATCCGTTTGGCTGCGCGATTTCGAACCTACTAGCCGAAGACTCTCGGCATGTATGGGGGCTGGCACTCGTTAAATCTGTCGGGGTCACAAAATCCTCCATGTCGAGATTAATACCAAGGGGGGGGGTATTGAGTAAGAGGTGATCGTTCTCTGTTCCATATCTAAATCACGGTCTGTGGATGAATGAATGAAACGCATAAGTAAAGTCCGCCTCGTAAAAGGGTGTGTGGCGTGCGTGATCTAGAAGTCAGATTTCCTTCTTCAGGTGCTCAGGGATCCATTCCTTCAGAAGCTACTGCACACCTTCTTGTGTTGTAAAATGGTACACGACAACAACAACAATATTCATTGCAGTGGTAATGAGAGTAATCACGTTCCGCATTAACTATTTTGTTGTTCAGTTTCTATTCGTGCTTATCTTTGTTCCGTTCCACATCACAAAATAATTTTTATTTAGTTCTAATTATTTAAATATATTCTCTGAAGAGGTAATTAAAATACTCACATTATCTATTCGCTATTTCGTTATTCAATTTCCTACCGAGCTTATTTTTTTATGTCAGTTTCATATCGAATCAAGAAATTTTATTTGGGTAATACTTTATAAATATATTCGTTGCAGAGGTATTGAGAATACTTTCATTCTTGTATTCGATTTGGTTTTTCAGTTTCCAATCGCGATTCTTTTTTGTTTAGTTCTATATCTTAAAAATAATTTTTATTTAGGTCCTATTATATCAATATCTTCTCCGCAGAGGTAATGAGAATACTCTCATTCTCTATTCGCTTTGGTCTATAAGCCAGGCGGAAGACAATGTCCCGCTATTGTCAGGCAAAGGGAAATAGGCTTTAAGGCCATAGATGCGGATCTGGTAATGCTATTATATGTACTCTGATTGGACTAGCGGAATAAGACCAGGAAGCTCTTAATCTATATCTTCGTGTCAACCTTAAGGCAAATGCTCAGTCTAAGCCCTTGTTCTAACTTCCATGGTTTAGTTCGGTCGCCGCAGGAATGCCATTGTGAAGTCATTATAGGCATCTAGTGCACCTTGGCTTACAAATGAAGGATACGTTTCAGGTTAGCAAATTAAGTTATTATCATGTCAGAACATGATGTCTTTTGGGATCAGTTTTTTGGTATCAACAAAAATGTGTAAGCGAAGAATAAAAAATTATCTGCATGAACATCTCAAAAAATTAGTTTATAATAACGCGTTGCCATCGCATTTGCCAAAAATCTGATTAAAAAAAATAAGTTAAAGACTACAGCAAATAAAATCTAGAAAAATGTCATTTTGAGCACGTGATTATATAAAATGGAATAAATAGGAAATGTGATATTCTTTTAAACAATAAATGCGAGACAAAGTTTTTTTGGATCGTTTGCCATACTAAAGATATACTTATATACTTATCATGTAAAACATGATATTGTTTTAGGAATGAGGTTTTGTGGCGTCAAAAAAACCCGTAGACGAAAAATAAAAATATACGCAGGGAAAAAATTGAAATTTTATTATCTACACGAGCATCCTAAAAAATCAGCTTTTAATATCTCGATGTCATCCAATTTACAAATGTACTAATTTTAAAAATTAAGTCAATGACTACAGCAAATAAAACCTAGAAAAATGCCATTATGAGCACGCGATTATAAGAAATGAAATAAATAGGAAATGTGATTTTTTTTAAAACAATAAATGCGAGACAGTTTTTTTTTATATTTTGCAATAACAAAGTGACTCATTCGATGAAACGAATAAAATGAATAAGAATATAATTTAACTAGTACGAGCACGTGGTGCTTGGCCGTTCAATAAACGATTTTCTGGCATAATACATTGAAATATACACAGCAGACTTCATTTTAATCTTTCTGTTGATATTTTTATCATAAAATTATGTGAAATTATAATATTTTTATGAAAAAATAAACAGATTATATCACTAGCAAGAAAAATTAAAGGATGTTAAATATAATTAGTAAAGAATAAGATAAAAAGAATAATCATTTATCCCACTATAATCCCACTACAAGCGAATCCGACGATTTTAAGAATCTAGTAGCAGTTGAATTGGAAGATCCCTAACAATATATACCAAGTTTAATCCATCTTATTTAAAACATTTTTGAAGTATCGATTTCACATAAGAAGAAAAAGATTTCTGACATAGAGAGGACTGAAATGTAAAGTTTCGTGAAAATTTCGAGTTGCGATTTTTCAAGGATTAATGTACCTTGATCAATTCCAATTATTAGCTCACACTCTCTCTATAAATAATATATCTTGTACAAATTTTCAATTGTTAATAAGATACATTTTATTCATCCAATCAAGTTTAAGTAATATTTTTTAAACTAGTAAGGATAACATGTAATGTTAATACAGTTTTTTCAGGTATTATTTTATTGATTTTTTATTAATTAATTAAAAACTAACTTCCTCGGCAAAAATCTTCATTTCCCCACCTCCAAAGAAGAAACAAATTCAGTTTGGTTTTTTCCCCACTCCAATGAGGTTAGGCTTAACGTGTCTTCGGCCAATTATTCCAAACGATTCTGTTTATTTTCTTAATGTTTGATGCATTTAAAATCAAACATTGTTAATGAATTGATTTTTCGGATTCATTTTGAAGTACTTCCGAATTAAAATAATACAGAATGAAAAAATTAAAAATTTCGAATCTGTATTTCGTTACCGCAACTGGCGTAGAAAATTCTTGCATTTTTCATTGCCTCAATTAATGGTTAATCCTCAACTGGCATTGAAAATTCAAAGCTAGAACAGCTTTTTAATCAATTGTTTATAGTGTGTAATTATTAAACCCGGGTAGCCTGGTTGGTAGGACATTGGATTCTCATCCCTTGTGCTGCGTGTTCCAAGCGGTCAACCGAAAACTTGTGTGTATGTGGTGAACGCTAAATCTGACGTGGTCACCATGTCCTCCATGTCGAGAGTAATACCACTGGGAGTACTGTGTCAGAGGTGATTGTCCCCTATTCCAGATCTAAATTACGATCTGTGGATGATTGAATAAAATGCATATATAAAGTCCACCTCGTAAAAAGGGTTTGTGACGTGTGTAAGCTAGAAGTCAGACTTTTGCCTTTGGATGCTCAGGGGTACATACCCACATGAGCTCCTCGTAATTGGGGATGAGAGGCTTCCGGTATTGTGGTTGGATCTCTCCAACCCGGTGGGTACACTAATAGGTAGGGTGTTAGGCTCATCCCATCGATGACGGGAAGTACTTTCTTCGGGGAGGATTGTACCGTGGCCGGTGATGGCCATTAGGAATCTACCACAGTTCCCGCTAATTGCTGTTGCGGCGGTCCAGTAATTCATTGCTTATAGTTAATCGGTGTGCCTTCGTGGCGGGACGGAAAGTCTATTCTATGACTACCCTCTGAAGCTTCTACACCCTTCCTTCCTTTGTAAAGCGGAACACAGCAATTGTAATTATTTAATAATAATAACAACAACATAATAAGAACAACAACAATTCTAATTATTTAATAAAAAGTAAATAAAATAAAAAATTTCTTTGTTGACCTTAGTAGGAATTTTTTTAAATTTTTTTATATTACTTGTTATTAGGTTATGTTTATACTCAGAAATTATGAAATCATACTAAACAAATTAAATAATACTAAAAAAAAAAAGGAATTATAAAATATTTAGTGAGATATATTATCACAACTTTTTAATGTCTTAAATAATTGGGAAATTATTTCAACATATACAGTTGAGTTGAATCCGATGCCATTGTTTTCATGAATCATGAATCAGAGGCATTTGCAGCGGAAATGAGCTGAAATGCTAAAGGGAGGGAGGGACATAAAATAAGAGGGTGGAAGTAAGTGGCATTAACATACCAGGTCATTTTCATACAGTTTCATTGCCTGAGAACGACCAGGACGCATAAAATACGCGATGCGGAATTTCAAATTCGCGTTGATTTTCACGCGCCAATGAAATAAGTGAAAAGTTATGTGCATCTTATTTCAAAATGCTGGCAAAATTCAACTCGTGATCTCATACTTTACATGACAGTCGCCAGATGAATAGAATGTTTTAAAATTCTGTTTCCGGTCGGATGATATACTACACTTATTTTACGTTTCCATTTTGGATCCATTGTTAGTTTTTAGAACAAAAGGAAGTTGTTGTTGGACATGAAGGCAGTGAGGGTTTCATTTTAGTTCAACTCGTGTAGATTTAGCCGTGGTGTTGATAAGAAAATACAAACCGTGAAATTAAAAGTACATTGTAGTTATAATTAAAGTTTCACTTTGAAATGGTCATAAAAGGAAGACTACTGGACCAAATGTTTTCAAATTTGGTAATGGTTTTTAAAAAGTCATAAAAACTTCTTTTTGAAGGCAGTAAGTGTTTCATTTTAGTTCAAATCATATAGACTTTGCCGTGGTGTTAATAAGAAAATACAAACCGTAATATTAAAAGTACATGGTAGTTATAATTAAAGTTCCACTTTTAAATGGTCATAAAAGGAAGACTACTAAACCCAATGTTTCAAATTTGGTAATGGTTTAAAAAAATCATAAAAACTTCTTTTTGAAGGCAGTAAGGGTTTCATTTTAGTTCAAATCATGTAGACTTTGCCGTGGTGTTGATTAGAAAATACAAACCGTAAAATTAAAAGTACATTGTAGTTATAATTAAAGTTCCACTTTGAAATGGCCGTAAAAGGAAGACCACTGCACCAAATGTTTTCAAATTTGGTAATGGTTTTTAAAAAGTGATAAAATTGTCTTTTTGAAGCCAGTAAGGGTTTCATTTTAGTTCAACTCATGTAGACTTAGCCGTGGTGTTAATAAGAAAATACAAACCGTAATATTAAAAGTACATGAAAGTTATAATTAAAGTTTCACTTTGAAATGGTCATAAAAGGAAAACCACTGCACCAAATGTTTTCAAATTTGGTAATGGTTTTTAAAAAAGTTATAAAAACTTCTTTTTGAAGGCAGTAAGGGTTTCATTTTAATTCAAATCGTGTAGACATAGCCGTGGTGTTAATAAGAAAATACAAACCGTAAAATTAAAAGTACATGGTAGTTATAATTAAAGTTTCGCTTTGAAATGGTCATAAAAGGAAAACTAATGGACCAAATGGTTTCAAATTTGGTAATGGTTTTAAAAAAATCATAAAAACTTCTTTTTGATTCATTAAGGGTTTCATTTTAGTTCAACTCATGCAAACTTAGCAGTGGTGTTAATAAGAAATACAAAATGTAATATTAACCGCTTAACTGTTTTGCCCGAGTGCCATTCGTGCATCGATTTATCGAAATTTGATGGTTGAGATCTAAAAATGAAGCATTTATAACGGTTATAATTCAATATTAAAATGACTTCGAATACATAGAGAAGTCAAGTATTCATTGAATTTTCATTTGAATCAAAATTTATAAATTTTTTCTCAAAATAAAAGATGTCATCTTATTGGATAGTACAGAAATTCAATCGGATAAGTGGTTAAAAGTACAGGGTAGATATAATTAAAGTTCCACTTTGAAATGGTCATAAAAGGAAGACTACTAGACCAAATGTTTTCAAATTTGGTAATGGTTTTTTAAAAAGTCATAAGAACTTATTTTTCAGCTTAAAAAAAATTTTTTTTAAGCTGAAATTTTTAAGCTGCATGCAATATTATCAAATAAACTTACAGGGATATATCGTTTAAAATACGTTTAATCGTTTCTGAAACGTTCTACAAATCAGGCTCAATGTGACTTTCACCATTTTCTGAAAGCAAGTTCAATCGTATGAATGCATTTTCAATAGTAGTTTTTAGCATATCAAGGAGGAATGTTATGCACATGGCGGTGCATTATGTCTTATTTCGTTTAACAATATTGCATATATCGCCATTGCTCCCTAAAAATGAGGAGGGAATGGAAAAAAGAAATTTCTATCCCCTCTTTTAAACTAATACTAACTTCTAATATAGTAGTTTCACTTTTATGACTATTTCAAAGTGGAATTTTAATTATACCCACTCTGTACATTTGTGAAACTAAGTATATATTTTAGGAAATTAAAATATTTTTATAACCAATTAAAAATATTTTGTGCGTAAAATATTTAAAAAGACCCTGTATTTAATCTAAATTAAAATTTAGATTAAATTCAGAAATATTTACATACATATGTGATAATATCTCTTAATTTAAATCCTCATTAGTTTTCTAATTTTGTTTTCTTAAATTAGCCCTTGTTAGCTTCATTATAAAGTTCTTTCTTATTTCCTGAACCAATCCCTACTTTTTTAAATATAATTATTTCTAACACGCATTCCAGAAAAATGATGTCTTATGCATTTTCTCACACTCCGAATGAAGGGAAAAAATTCCCTATTATCGAGCATATCTTTCGAAGATGTGTAAGTTTCTCTTCTCTAAATCTACACGCGACAAAAAAAAATCCTTATTAAAATATCATAGTAAAATCACTGAAGGGAAAATTTTCTGTCTCTTTTATCTTATACTGAAATGGAAACATAGCCATTTTGTTATTGCTTATTCGCATAAAAATGACCTCTCTCGATGCGAAATAAATCGAATTTAAAATTTCATAAGTTTCTTCTTTACCAACGCGTATTTGCAAAATTATATTCACACACACACACACACAAACACGAAAGGCAGAACGTGTTAAATGTATGGATATAAATATTTATTTATTGTTCTTAGTTATTTATGTATTTTTATAATTTAAATATATTTCTCTGAGAATAGTTTCAAAGAAATATAACTTTAATTGGACCCAAATATTCTAAATTGTTGTTAAAATGTATATAATGTAAAAAAATCAATAGTTATATATTTGAATACTTGTTAATATTTAAAATTTTATGCAAAATTTTTCCTAGTCGTTTAGAGGAACGGTAAACATGTTCGAATCCTTAATATATACCTGTTACTTTTTTTCTCAATTTTTGCATTTCCAATTATACCTCAGAAAGTAATACCATAACGTATTCGGAAATATGAAACAGTGTTAAAATATTCTGTGTAGAGTATTTACCATTCCAATCCTGCATAACGGGAGTGCGGCAATATAATTTTGTCACAAACTCCAATTGCAATTATTTAAAACAATATAATATAACCTTAAAAATAGACATTTTTGGGGGATCAAAAGTATTTTTTGCTCTAGAAAAGTAACCAATCGTAATGTTCGAAAAACTCCTAACAAAATGCAAGAAATTTTCCAGGACGAATCTTTTTATTTATTAATGGCAGCATATTAATCTTCTCTTTTCTTTATTTTACAATAGTTAATGTTTTCTTAAAATATTAGATAAAAATGAATGCCTTCAATTAAGAATTGTGTCTGAATTACAATAATAAATAGTCCCCATTTTCTAAAATACAAGACATCCATTTTTTTAGAATTTTTTTATCTCTTATTCCTATCTTGTAATTTAATTTTCTCTGTTTTCGAAAATTTTTTGTTAAGATAATATTAAAATATAGGTGGAAATTCAAATTCAATCAAGCAAAATAGAAGCTAAACCTAAAATCCATCTTTTATACATCAATTATATTTTTAATTTATTTATTAGTTAAATTCAGACATGTCTTGTGATCATCTAGTCTACTTTAAATGTCAATTCATGTAAGACGTTCGTCTAGGTTTAGAGAGAAGTTTTTTAAAAAAGAAATTATATTAATGTATGCGATGGTTTTTTTTTATTAATATAAGGATAAAACAATAAATAAAAGTAAAAAAATTTAAACGTACAATTTTTGAAAAAGTAAAGACTTGTAAATTTTAGCATTTATTTAAAAAAGCTAGAATTATTCTAGAGAAAATAAAATTTTAGTTTTTAGTTTTTATTTGTAACATTACATAAGCAGCATATCTTATATTGTAACTAAAAATTACCTAAGAATTATAATCAAAAGTAAAATTTATAGGTAACATAAATTATTTAAGAAATTTAGGAATTTCTTTCAATCATATTCAGATTAAACTATCCTAAATCCACATCTAAGGCGATAAACATCAAATCTACAGTTCATTATATTCTACATAACATAACAAATGAAAAATTATAAATTTCATCAAGATATCTTGATTATTTTTTGAGATATAATGTTGCTCGTTCTGTAGAATTTTGTAAATACTTATTCTTCAGAAAATACATTTAGAATTTTAGAATCTAAATAAACATCAGTAAAATGTAAGTAGTTTGATATAAATTAGCTTCTAATTCACATAGAGATAAAATAAAGATACCATTGGATACAAAAATGTATTTTTTTTTAATGTCGAAAATAAAAATACGAATTTTCATCCAAATTCATATTTTCAATATAGTCATATACCTTAACAAAAAAAGCAATGATACCTTTCTTAACTTTTAAAAACTTACTGCTTATATAAACTTTTTTATTGTTCAATTGTTAAATTAAGAATGACTTATTCATAATTCGCTTAAAGTTCTTTAATGAATTTGTTGCGTTCATTTTTTTTATTTATTTAAATCATTTACTTGTTTTTACTATCTATTACTTGTATTACTACCATTAACTTATTAATGTGAACTTATTTTCCCTTTAATGTTTAAAATTTTTCTTGCTTTTTGTTTGTTTATTTCTTTCAAAAAATAAAATTTTTTACATAAACATTTACGTCTATTTCCTCTTTAAAATTATCGTTTTTCCTTCAACATCAATTTAAACCTCAATTTCCTTTACTTTGAATTTCTATATAAATTGAATTTTTTATCCTAATCGTTTAAACTGTAAATTAATCATGTTCGTTGTATTGATTCTTTCTAAAAAAATTCGCTCAAAAGTGTTAAGATAACATTATTAATATTCTATTCAATATTATTTAGTTTTGCTCAATAACATTTTATTAAATAAATTGCTCACATCAGACGATTTTGAATATGTCAAACCAAATTATGAAATTATCGTCTGCTCTGTTTCTATTGTCTGGTTAAATTGTAGCTGACATTAACTTCTGTAAAACTTCGTTTCGAATTATTTTTGATGTCATTCTTTGTAATTTCAATCATTGTAATAATATATATATTTAAATTTTCAGATTAATTATTTTTATTAGTCATATTTAAAAACGTAAACGAAATCTTTGAAAATCCTTGAATAACTATTTTGATTTGGTTTTCTTTTAAATTAATTATAAAAAAATTCAAATTCAATGCATGATTGAAATTTTAATTTAAAAGATCTGGATTATTTTTAAAGTGGTCAAAATAATTGTAAAAAGGCTCTGATATCTTTTAATCTCGCTTGAAAATTAAATGCCACAGTGAAATTTTGTTTAAATGCCAGAGAATATATTAATGCTTAATTTTGCCATGTTTTTTTTAAATTATTAAACGACCAAATTATTATATACGACCAAATTGTAGGAACTAATTTCTCCTATATTCGTAAAAAATTTAATTTCATTATTTTTTTTTCTTTTTCATACACAGGTTTCAAACATCCCAACTTAAAAAAAAAACATATTTTTTTACATATAACTGGCTGTATGGGAAAAGATAACTTGAAAACATTTGGAGCTAAAGAAGTGAAATTTGGTATATGAGCATAAAATCAAAATTTATAGATTTTTATGGATTTCCGGATAAAACCTTTCAGAGAAAATCAATCTATCCAACTGTACCAGTATAAGTAAACTCAATTATTATAAAATGTAAGGAACTATATAGATAAAGTTTAGTACATAGGGTAAACTTATCATTTAAAGATTCTTATTAAACTGCAATTCTAATCCTTCAAGGAGTTTATCGCCTTTTTTTCATGACTGTAAATGCAATATTATTAAAACGCAATTATTTTAAGAAATAAATATAATTTTATTTAAAAAATCTTGAATATAACTATAACTCTATGAAAAATTTTAAACATTCAAAAAAAAGTCATTATAAAACGTATTCAGTGTTTTGGGTACTTAGAGATTAATTAAAGGTTCTATTATGGATTAAAAATTTCATTAAAGATTTAACCCATTCGCTGCCAACCATGAATATACTCGTGATTAGCAGGGTGTTACCCATTGCCAGCACGAATGTACTCGTGATACTTTCAATATATTACAACGTACAACTTGTGAAACTTACAAACTTTTTATGGCCACAAACATAAATATACAAGTGTAAAAACTTGAAAAAAAGCTACAAAAAAATAATTTTTACAAAAATTAAATTTTATTTAACCCATTCGCTGCCAAGCCTAAATTGTATGAAGTTATTTCCATTGCCAACCGCGAGTATACTCGTGTTTGATTTTTATAATTGTAAATGACTTTTTATGACAAAATATGTGTATTTATTTTGAAATAATATAACTTAGATAAACAACACTCAAAACCGAAATGGCAATGGGAATAACCTCATACAATTTAGGATTGGCCGCGAATGGGTTATTAAAAATGCTAGTAGTTCATACTAATGAATATGAAATAAATTATTAGATAATGTAATTTAGGAAATAAAATTATTGATTTTTGCAAGAATTGAACTCGTATTCTTCTCCTTTACGTGAAAAATACTGAAATCCTTCCATTTTAGCGATTGGGCTACTGCCTGTTGATTTCAATTTTCATTACAAACTGCTAAAACTCGATTTAAAGTAATAAAAATTAATTTAATTTAATTAATTAATTATTATTTGAAAAAACTGTATTAATATCAAGTGTCATTCACCAAAAGTTTTAAAAGATGTATTTGACCTTGAGTGGACGAATAAAAATTATTTTAATAGGGATTAAAAATTTAAATAAAAAATATTAAAATGAAAGTTGCTGTGCATATTTCAATGTATCATGTCAGAACATCATTTCTTGAACGGCCGAGCACCACGTGCTCGTTGGAGTTAAATTATATTTTTATTCATTTTAATGGTTTCATTGAATGAGTCACTTTAGTATTTCAAAGGATCCAAAAGACTGTCTCGCATTGATTGTTTTTAAAAAATATCACATTTCCTGTTTATTTCATTTAACATAATCGCGTGTTCAAAATGACAATTTTCTAGGTATTATTTGCTGTAATTATTAACTTATTTTTTTAAAATCAGAGTTTTTGTAAATGCGATGGCAAAGAGTTATTAAAAACTTATTTTTTCAGATGCTCGTGCAGACAATAAAATTTTTATTTTCCCCTACGGAATGAAAGGTTAATTTTTTGCCTATGGATTTTTGTTGACGTCAGAAAACCTCATTACCAAATCAATATCATGTTCTGACATGACAACAAGATATACATAGGGAGATTTTGAATAAATAGTAAAAATTTAATTAATAAAATTCACTTAATATTAGCCAAATTAGTCTTTCCCACTTAATTTACTACTATATTATTTATCCAGCAAAACATGGTGTTACATCAGAATCCGAAGTAAAAGAAATTAATTTATGCTCAAAATTATGTTTGCTTTGAGTCCTAGAATAGTTGTTCTTCTGTGTTCTATCTGTGAGATGTGTGAATGCCCCCCCCCTGCAAATAGGGGTTGTGCAAGCGTGTGGGTGTGGGTTTCATCCTCATATGAGCTAAAAGTCAGACCTCTGCTCTCAGGTGCTCAGGGATCCATACCCTCAGAAGCTACCGCACCCCTCTTTCCGTGGTACAAAGTAAACACGATATTGTTACGTTTTTAGCGTAGCGGATTCGGATTGAACGGACTTTATTTGAGGACAGAACAAACAAATTTATTTACAGCTATTTACAGTTATTTACAGGATAATTGATAGAGTAACAAATTCAGATAAATACAATCCAGCAATAGTCAATCACTTTCAGCGTAAATGCAAGTCTTACGTACAATAAACACAGTTTTCAAAACAGCTACAGTATAGCACAGCAACAGTCAATCACAGCGAGCTCAATAACACAGCGTTAACAGCAAACGCAAACACAGCTCACTAATAACAAATCCTCTAGTCCAGCGAGACGCTTTTTATTTCAGAGCAAACTCTCCACTAACTGACTCACTCCGGCTACTCGTCCTTATATAGCCGAAGAAGCGCGTGCACGAATCTCGTGAAAATTCTCAAACCAACGCGCACAATCCAGCGACTATTAGACTATTCCTTTCGCCAAACCAATCAAGCTGGCGCGAGGCTCCTCGCCAAACGTCGCCAACTTTGGCGAATTTTCGTGCCGCTCGCCCGCTTGTAACAATATCATCATCATCATCAATTATGCTTGCCATATGAATATGATGTCATAGGAGCTCTGTGTGTGTGTGTGTGTGTGTGTGTGTGTGTGTGTGTGTGTGTGTGTGTGTGTGTGTGTGTGTGTGTGTGT
>JAOUZG010020552.1:2564876-2576584 GCA_026289955.1 Argiope argentata
GTGTGTGTGTGTGTGTGTGTGTGTGTGTGTGTGTGTGTGTGTGTGTGACGAGTTTTGTTGTTAAGGGTAACGAGTTAAGTATTTAAGTGTATATGTCAAGTATTGTTTGTAATATTAAATATTGTATAGAAATTTATAAACTGTGCTAAACGAGATTGAGACGAATTGTGACGAGTTTTCTTGGTAATATTAAATATTGTATTGAAATTGTACTAAATTACACATAATCAAATTGTGTATGGATGTGATGAGTTTTGTCTTTAGTTTTAAATGTTGTATTGAAATTGTACTAAATTATACATAATCAAATTCTGTGTGACGAGTTTTGTTTTTAATATTAAATATTGTATTTAAATTATACTAAATTATGCATGATCTAATTGAATACGAATATCACACACAATTAGAATACATATAATTTTGCTCCAGTTCAATACAATTTTTAAAAGTTTTATTTGTAATATCAAATATTGTATTGAAATTGTACTAAATTACACTTAATCTAATTGTTTAGGTGATGACGAGTTTTGTTTGTAATATTAAACATAGCATTGAAATTATACGTAAATTAATTGTGCATGTATGTGATGAGGTTTGCTCGTAATATTAAATATTTTATTTAAATTTTACTAAATTATACGTAATATAATTGGATGTACGTCTATGTGTGTGTATAGCCTCGTTGGTAGAGCGTTGGATTCACATCTCTTGGTTTATGGGTTGGAACCCCTCCGGCCAGAGACTCTTTGTGTGCAAGGTGGCTGGTGCACGTATAAATCTGTAGTAGCCACAAAGCCCTCCAAGCTGAGACAATACCCCTAGGAATATTGAATAAAAGATTATAGTTCTTTTATTTAAATTTAAATTATGATCTGGGAATGAAATGTATGGATAAAATTCGCACCGTGAAAAGTGCTGTGATGCATGAGTCACAGACGTACTCTTGACCTTAGATGGCGCTACTGAAACAAGAGACACTAATAATAGGCTTAAAATAACTGACTTCGTCAGAGGTCTTGTCTGTGACAAGTACTATAAGAAACAACAATATAACATATTACTCCATAAGCAGAAGTTAAAATTTTTTGTCCTAGAATCTAGGCTCATGAATAAAAATTTAAAGTTCCAAAATTTATGAAAGTAAGTAAAAAACAATAATTATTTCAATATTAGTTATATAAAACAATTGAAAGTCAAATCTCCAATACTAAAAACAGAGAATAATTGTTTTAATTTGTTTAGATATTCAAGTAAAAAATTTAAACATATGAAAAATGCAACTACTTCGACGTCAAAAATGAGAAAAAGAGCAGTTAAATCTTTTCAACGGAATTTTTCTTTTTTCTTCAAACATTTTTTTTTATTTTATTCTCAACACATTTCAATTAAATAACCATTTTTGCCGGGGAGAAAAAAAATAGAAAAATCATTTCCACTCTTGATATATGTCTTACTTGAGTCTTGAAATTCTTGCAGTCATTGATAATTAGTGTGTTGAAGCCTTGTATCTCCACATAAATCTGATAAAATAGCTAAATTTCTTTTCCAAGCTGAAAAATGAAGCTCCAAATTACCCCAAGGAAACCTTCTTCTCATAATTAAATCTTGGCTTGAAAAATTATCCCCAATAAATAATAATTCATGCCAAGCAAACATGTTTTAAGAAGTCATAAATTTTTCCCTTTTTTAAGCGATGTTTTGAAAGATAAATATTTTTAATGAGCATATCTATAATGATACTTAAAACATGTTTGAGGGCATCCAATTTATATATAATATCAATTCATTTTTTTTTCTAATCCTTAGCCTTCCAAATAAATAAAGACCAGATGATTCTTCGATAGAATTTGAAAAAATATTGATAATAGGAAAGATTAATCATGCTGAACAATTTATTAACTCAGATTAAATTAAATCCGGCTCATTTTTAAAAATTATTACGACTAACTTTCTCTCTAAATTATTGTTATTATCAGATTATTATTTCCAAAATTATTATTATCTTTCATTTTTATTTAATTATCGTTTGCAAAATATGTCATCGTTTTGAAATGATGAAGGTATATTTATAATAAGAAATAATCGCCATTGAGGTTAGAGTATGATACACCATTTATTTTTTTAATAATCTTTCATCAATTTCCTTTTTAATTGATCATACTTCATATCCTAATTTACAATACCAATATAATAAAGCATATAAGTTATTTTATATTTCTTCAATATTTTCCAGATGTTATTTCATTTTTACCTTCCTATTTCTTTTGTTTTATTACAGCTTAATTTTTATTGTTTAATTGATTGTTTTCGTGATTTTTCTTGAAATACTGTTTCTTTTACTTTTTTTATGAAGTCAATTTTGAACTTGTAGTGAAAATTGCTACTATGTGCATTAATTATATGATATATAAAAATATTATTTCTTTTTGGCGATTTACAAAATAAATTATTTACCTGCTTTCACCAGTTATGCTTCTAAATTTTATAAACTGAACGGATTTTTTTAAATTTATTTCATCAGATTTTAAATAAATAACAATTTTGTAATTTCAGTAAAAGATTTTGACGTCCTGTAATTATGAATAATTCAAAGTAATAAAGCATTAGTAATTAATAATCAGAGTTTTTTACATATTTATTGCTACACTTGCGTTGTCAAATGGTACTTGAATAAATGGTAGAGTAAAAAATTTTAATGTCCTGTAATTAGGAAGAATTCAAAGTAATAAAGCATTAGTAATTAATAATCAGAGTTTTTTAAATATTTATTGCTACACTTGTATTGGCAAATGGTACTTGAATAAATGGTCAGTAAAAGATTTTGACGTCCATTAATTATTACGAATTCAAAATTATAAAGCATTAGTAATTAATATTCAGATTTTTTTAAATATTTATTGCTACACTTGTATTGGAAAACAGTACTTGAATAAATGGTCAGTAAGATTTTGACGTCCGTCAAATATTAAGAATTTAAAATAATAAAGCATTAGTAATTAATATTCAGAGTTATTATTTTTTATATTTATTGGCATAAAACCCATGTTTGATTATACCATGCCAACAAAAGTTAAATTCTAAAAAGAGATTATTCAGAGCTTTGAGAATTTAACATTTACATTTTTCGTCAGTCGAAATCCTATTTTACATTCTTAAAAAAAAAATCATGGTTAAGAAATGAAGTCTGATGCTTTTCGTTTATTTAAGAGCCGGCGAAAAATCGCCAAATAATGTAGAATTCCGCCAAATTTCTTAACAATTTTAAAGCTAAAAATCGCCGAATAACGTAGAATTCCGCCAAATTTCTTTGGCGATTTTTTTACTGGAATCTGGTTAACGTAAAAGTATCTGAAGCCTTAAGCCTACGAACTAACAAAATTTTGATAAAAATACGCGTAAAATTCAACGGAATGCTAAGTTCGAAGAAAGAGTTTTACGGGTTTTGAAAACATCAGAATACTGCTAGATATTTTAAATATTTATATTTAAAATTCTAAAAATAATTTAAGATAAACATGTAATGTATTGAAAATGGTGTTGATCACCGATTCACGAATAGGATGTAAGCTCAATAAGCTTTATATAGTTATGAAAATATTGTTATCCAAACGCAAAAAAAAGTAGTTGATAACTTAAGTGTTGCCCTTATCTTCTAAACAGGGTTTAAAAGTAGGAATTCCCTTCAAAGGCAGCTTTTGTGCAGTCTCAAAAATTAATATGATTCTAAAACAGTTAAAATTGTAAAATTACTATTTTTACTTTGTAGTTTTTTTCTTTTAACTCTTTGAAATTGGAAACACCTGAAACGCCCTTTTAAGTAAAGTATGATCGCCCCCAAGAGAAATAACTAGCGGAATCATTTTTTATAAAATGTTTCCTAATATCAATTAAATATGTCTTTGTGTCTTCTTTTGTATGATAACTTTTTAAGAATCTAAGTTGATATTGTGGTTTATTGAGGATGGATGTAGAATTTATCTATAAAAGCAAATTATGGGCTTTGAATTCCCAGATGTAATTTATAAGTCAACAGTAGTATCAAGATACAAAAGGCTCAATACCCTCTTTTTTCTTTTATGATCAGTTCAAAGTCTTCAATATCGTTTACATTTTTTTCTTAAAATATAGAAAGTTTTAGATTCTCAATATTTTTTATTTATATTTAGTTTTTCCAAAAAACTTTTGCAAGTATGATACACGCAACACATAGGACAACATTCTTTGCTGTAGGTTACCAAACAAAATTCTCTTTAAAACATTTGTCCCTATAATGTTTTATTTTTTGCTGGAACTTTCCGATTTGAAAGTTTATATCCTTTTAATGCGTTTTTTCCATGAATCGCACGTGCTTATAAAAAAATCAAAATAAAATATTTGTTTGAAAATATATGCATTTTTCATAAGCTAAAAATAAAAATAATATGAATATATTCTGTGGGAATTATTCTGTTTGCCATGGCGTTCAATATTTTAAACAAATTTTCATCAAATAATTTTTATTCCGCTTATCGTTGGCATTAAACACAAGAACGGTCCAACTTCAGGAGATTTTATTTTACCAGCCATGAGAACTAACTGCCATAGTCACGCGATTTGCGCATAATAAAAGTTTTATGCACGTTTACACCGCATACATTTATGTCCCTTTCACGAAGAACAATACAAGTAAAATTTAGTTCGCTTTTTTTTTCCATCCTCTTCAGAATTTTTAGAAATGCCATTCACAAACATGGTATTACTACCTGTTTGGAATGGTGAATGATTCTTAGAAGAACAATGCAGCGATTCTTGCATTTTTTGGTGCCATTTGTGCTGTTTTTCGGCTGTCATTTGGATACAAGAATGGGCGAATGAAATGCGCGTGAAGGGTGCAATTGTGTTGTCAAAGTTTATTTGAAATGTATTGGAAAAGAAAAGTGGATTAAAGTCGTTGAGAGTGCATATAAATACTGGAATATCGACCGGTTTATTCTGAAATAAAACACAAACGAAAATAGTGAGCTTCGAATTTATAATTTATGATAAAAAGAATGACCGAAAATTAACGCGAAATTTGAATTTGCCACAATTTGTGCAGTAAAGTGTTGTCAAACCCATTAAAAAAAACGTTTCAACTCATCCAACAAAATATTCAATCTCAGATTTTTATATCATGTCAGGACATGATGTTGTTTTTGGAGTCGACAAAAATCCGTAGGCGAAAGATTGAAATTTTATTATCTGCACGAGCATAAAAAAAATCAGCTTTTAATAATTCGTTGCCATTACATTTACAAAAGCTCGTATTTTTTTAAAAAAATTAGTTACTACAGCAAATAAAACCTAGAAAAATGTCATTTTGTGAGCGTGATTATATGAATTGAAATAAATAGGAAATGTGATATTTTATTTTAAAAACAATAAATGTGAGAAAAAGTTTTTTCTGGATCGTTTGCAATACTAAAGTAACTCATTCAATGAAACAATTAAAATGAATAAAATTATAATTTAACTTGCACGAGCACGTGGTGCTTGGCCGTTCAAGAAATGATGTTCTTGCAAGATACATTGAAATTTGCGTAGCAGATTATATTTTAATCTTTTATTTTATGTTAAAATTAAGATAAAAATTTCTTTTTTTATGATTAATTCTGGAGTGAGATTTTTATTCCCACTTATATTTCCTAATATATACACTTTTAATATGGTCAACAATAATTTCTTGCAAAATGGTTAAGTTAAAGTCTTGTTTAATTCCTACTATTAACTCTCTCTCTCTCTCTCTCTTATATATATATATATATATATATATATATGTTTCAATTTTCAATCCTTAATAAAATACTTTTTATTCATCCACTCAAATTCTAGTAATTTTTTTAACTTGTAGTGGATGACCTTTGACATTTAAACAGTTTTTTCAAATATTAATTCCTTAATTTTTTTATTAATTGATTAAAAACTAGCTTTCTCGCCAAAATTCTTCATTTCCCCGCAGCCAAATAAGTAACGAATTCAGTTTGTTTTTCCCCCACACTAATGAGGGCAGGCTTAGCATGTTTTCAGCCGATTATTTCAAGCGATTCTGTTTATTATTTTAGTGTTTGATGCATTTAAAGCCAAACACTGTAAATTAATCGATTTCTCGAATTCATTTTGAAGTACTTTTGAATCAAAATAAAGCAGAAGAAAAGAAATTAAAATTTTCTACTGTATTTTGCTCTAATCTTTAACCCCAACTGGTGAAGAAAATTCACGTATTTTCGTAGTCCAAATTGGCTTTGAGAATTCCCGTGTCCAATCTAAGTATGAATTGGCTTTTAAAAAAATGTGTATTACTTGTTATAAATTATCAAGTGGCAACCATGGTATTTTTTGCAAATACAATTTAGTTGTATTAATATTTTTGACAGAATTTCTGTCTAAGATTTAAGCGAATTATTTCCCTCGATGTAAGTACAATAAGCCTTAATTTCCCTATTTCTAAGTTTACGACTTAAACTCGCCATCTTTATAATCTTAACAATCCACTTTATTGTTCTATGCTCCATGCTAATTCCTCAGTAATGTATTCCAGACACGAAAACAAACAAAAGCGGAGTTTATTCTTTTCGCTCTACAAATCTTTTAATTGCTAAAGCACTCCACAAGAAGAAACTGAGAAGAAAAGAAGTTTCATGTTAAGTTTCGGTTCTAAACATTTTATAGGATTAGCAAACTTGGCGCTGAAATTTTCCAAAAGAAAAAGATGAGAGACGGAAATGAGATAAAACCAAGACGGAAATGAGATGAGACCAACAAGGAAATAAGATTAGCCACAAGGCTTATTTTAGGCCTAATGTTTATGAAAGTTACTGTATTTTTTTATTTTTTATTCAGAGCTTAAACCTTGAGAAACACCAAAAACGGTTATTTTATCTTTTCCCAAGAATCAAGATTCTTTTTATGAAAATTTCCTCTTCACTTGGTTTTATCTACGAAAAATTCTATTATGGACATGCTTATTCAAAGTCTAATTAGAATTAGAATTTTATTCGTTTTCCAGGATTAATTAGATTTAATGCTCACAAGTGTATTTTTTTTTCTGGGCAACGCATGAATTTTTATTTAAGAAGCAAGTATAAAGCGATTGCAGCCAACCGTGCGAGGCACTAATAAAAAATTATGCATAATGCAAGATGATTAATCGTGAAAAAATCTCTGAATTTTCTTTGACATTCCAATTCGTTGAAATGCGTCAAATCTCACTTTATAGAATAAAATTTAATTTATTTTGAAATCATGGAATTCTTTAAATATAATCTTTTTTTAAAAAAAGTATACTGTGAAGAGCAAACTTAAAAGAATAAAAAAGGAGACACAAAACTCACAAAAAAATAGCTGGCATTGAGACGGTATATCCTGAAATAAATCGAAAATTCAATCACGTTCATAATAAATTATAGTTTTTTTATTATCATGTCAGATTCATGATACTATTTTGGGAGGAGGTTTTGATGTCAACAAATATTATATTACAAACATGCTACTTATCACACTCATATCCATGCAAATGAGTATACAACCTGATTTTTGCTGGCAGACCTCTTCAATAATTGATAGAGAATGGCAATTTTGATTTCAAAATTGCAAAACAGACACCAAACCTTCAATTTGTAGTATTTTTATCATGTCAGAACGTGATGTTGTTCTTGCGAGGAAGTTTATTGTGTCAATAAAAATCCGTTGGCGAAAAATAAAAATTTTATTATCTGCACGAGCATTTGAAAATAATCAGCTTTTAATATCCGGTTGCCATTGCATTTACAAAAAGCTCTGATTAAAAAAAATAAGTTAATGACTACAGCAAATAAAACCTAGAAAAATGTCATTTTGATCACGTGATTATACGAAACGAAATAAATAAGAAATATGATAAATAAGAAATATGATTTTTAAACAATAAATGCGAGACAAAGTGTTTTTGTATCGTTTGCAATACTAAAGTGACTCATTCAATGAAACGATTAAAGTGAATAAAAATATAACTTGACATGCACGAGCACGTGGTGCTTGGCCGTTCAAGAAATGGTGTTCTGGCATGATACATTGAAATGTGAATAGCAGATTTCATTTTAATCTTTATTAATTTTAATAAATTTGATATATGGTTTGTTTCTATTTCCTTATCGTACTTTCTACAGCGCCCAGTATTTGTATGCTATTGATTTGTCCTTTATATTTGTAAAAATATAATATTTTATAAGATTACAATATTTCAATATTACAACACCTAATTATTTTTAATTCAATTCTGTTTTGATATTACGGTATATTTTTATTTTTTATTATCTACCTTGTGTTCAATTCAATTCAAATTCTCTTTATTTTTGTTGTTATTCCTTATTAAAACTTTAACTTTATTACATTTTTTAATTTAAAATTTTTTATAAATAAATAAAAATATGTATTAATAAAATATGTATTTATTTAAATAACACTTTTATTCATTTTTTTATTATTCCTTAAAATGAATCTTTTCTTGGAACAAAAAAATGGTAATTCTTTAACTACTAAACCTATAAATACTCAATTTCTTACTATGTCATGTCACTGAAACTTCTGTTTTATGGAGTCCCGGGTTCGAATCCCGGCTTGGGCATGGTTGTTCTTCTGTGTGCTATCTGTGAGATGTGTGACTGTGCCCCCCTGTAAAAAGGGGCTGTGCAAGCAAATGTTGTGAGTGTGTAGCTAAGTCGTAATATTGACGCTACTTCAAAAACAAGAGACGCTCCTTTCGGCTTAAATATGCTTCTATATCAGCAGGGGGAGGGGGATTTCCAGGGCAAGTGCCATAAGTAACAACAATTTTTGTTTTATTAATGGTATGTAACTAACTAATTTTTTATGTGTAGTTTGCTAATATTAAACATATTGTTCTTTTTAGCGCCTATGTCACCACAAGGGGCGGTCTTCCTCCAACCCAACAGCACCTCGGTGACCTTGAAATTGGGCACGTGGCAGAGCGGGGGGTGCCCGATCCGCCACTTCGCCGTCCAGTATCGCCCCAAGAACCAGATGCAGTGGACTGTCATCCAAGACAAACTGGACATGCCGAGGGACACGTATGTGGTCAGGAATCTCTCTCCGGACAGGGATTACGTTGTCATGGTAACGGCCCACAGCGAGGCCGGACTCACACAGGGAGAGTACTTCTTCAGAACGCTGCATGCATCCCAAGCAGGTGGGGGATGTTGTATTTGCTTTCCTTTCCCCCCCCCCCTTCGCGAATCGTTTGGTTTTAATGAAAAATTTAGAACAGGTGTATTTTGAATATCATTACATATTTCAGGAAATAATTACTAACTATTCAAATAATTCATAGCACTCTAATTCCAAACTAAAAACATCTTTTCTTTGAAATTTTCAGAAAAAAAAAGAATTTTCCATAATATTTATAATAATAAATATAAAATCAAAATATTGAAGATCAGAATATATTAAATATTTTCAATTGATACTCTAGTAAAAATTTGATATAAAATATCTTTTTTTATTAAATTTATTTTAGTTCAAAAATTAACATTTGTAAAATTAGGAACATTTTTAAAATTTTAAAGTATGCTTTTCGAAAATTAAAATTGCCTTTATTTTACAGACACACACGTACACACATAAAAAGGCTTACTTTTTATGAAGTTTATTTTATTTAGTTGAAAATTAAAATCAATTTCATTGGAGATGTTTTCAGAAATTCCGAGGTACATAATCTTTTATTAAAGCTGAACTCAACTTTTTGGGTCATTAAAATATAAAAATAACAAAATGCATGAATTAAAACTTACAGAAAAATAAAAAAATAAAGCATCATTTACTTTTACAAGAATTATTTATAATTATTATTTATCAGAAATGAAAACTTAATTAAAGTAATATAAAAAAATTAAGTCAATTCCTACTAAGGTCAACAAAGAAAATTATTTTAGGTACTTCTTATTAAATAATTAGAATTGTTGTTGTTGACCCCTGTTCCGCTTTACAACGGAAGAAGAGGTGCAGTAGCATCTGACAGTAAGCCCTACGGATTAAACAATCGACCACCACAAAACCATCCCACCCATCACAAAAGTACAAAATTAACTCTTGAGGGAATTAAGCTTAAAGACTCAAAGGACAGAGAAAAGGGGGAAAAAACATATATGAATATACATGTAAAGAAGTTAAAAATCCAATTAAACATGTAACTTTATTAGTACATGCAAACATGAATAAGAACAAGTCCACAAAATAATCCCAAATGGGTAAAATAGCAGAAGAATTAAGATAAAAGGTACGTGGTTCAAAACAACGCGAATAAATATTGGAAGCGTTACCACTACATTTAAAGAAATTAAGGACGCAGTTAAGCATCGTAAAAGTATGGATCCCTGCCTACCTGAATACAGAAGTCTGACTTCTTGCTCACACACGTCACATCCTTTTTTACTGGGCGAACTTCTTTCATACGTTTCATTCAATCACCCACAACTTGCAATTTAGATCTGGAACAGAGAACAATCACATCTGACCCGTTAATTACCCTCGGGGTTTATCCACATGGAGATTTTTGGCTAGCAGGTTCGAACTCGCAGTCCAAGGGATGCGAAGTCCATGCCCTACCAACCAGCCTAGCCCGGTCTAACAACTACAATTATTATAAATAATTTATCAAAAGATTATAGGAGCACTGAATTTTCAACACCAGTTGAGGATTCAAAGCCAATTGTAGAAACGCAAAATGCGTGAATTTTCTACATCAGTCGGGGTAACATTATGCAGATTAGAAATTTCTACTTTTATTTCTTATATTTTAATTTGAAAGAACTTCAAAATGAGTCCGAAAAAATATATTAATTAACAATGTTTGATTTTAAATGCAACAAACATTAAGAAAACAAACAGAATAGTATAAAATAATCGTCCGAAAACCTGTTAATCATAACATAATTGGCGTGAGGGAAACTAAATTGAATTCACTACTTATTTGGCGATGGGGAAATGAATATTTTTGGCAAGAAAGTTTTTAATTCATTAATAAAAAATTAATGAATTTATATTTGAAAAAACTGTATAAACGTCAAAGGTTATTCACAACAAGTTCAAAAAAATTACTAGAATTTGAGTGGATGGATAAAAATTATTTTATAAACGATTGAAAATTTGAACAAGATGTGTGTGTGTGTGTGTGTGTGTGTGTGTGTGTGTGTGTGTGTGTGTAGATAGGAGGGGGGGGTAACTAGTAGTAGGAACTAATAACAAAATGTATGAACTTAGATATCAACACAAAAAATAAAACATTATTTATTTTTATAAGAATTATTTATCCTTATTATTTATCGGAAATGAAAACTTGACTAAAAAAATCCTCAATAAAATATAAATAAAAATTTATTCTTCTGTATATGCCCTATCCTCATACGAGATATTCGATGTCTTCTATTTGAATGATAATGAAACGTGTTTTAATCTGCAATGCGACAGAACCAGCCGCGTAATTCGGGAATTCTACAAAAAGCGTCCAGCAGACAATCAACCAAACCGTTTTAATGATTGTCGGTGGGCGAAACCCATCAGAATCTGAGTCAATTAAAATTCAGTATCTCATGTGGATTGGCAAAAGTTTTAGTTTTGCATTATTACATTGAAATACTACGATTGAAAAGTAAAATGATCTGTTTTAGCTCTATAGGCTGTATTTCCCTATACTAAAT
>JAOUZG010020552.1:2577580-2591408 GCA_026289955.1 Argiope argentata
TGTGTGTGTGTGTGTGTGTGTGTGTGTGTGTGTGTGTGTGTGTGTGTCATCAAACTGTATCATTATGGTGTTGTTAAAAATAATTTTTACCTAAGAAATAATAATTTTAGCAAAATGGCCGAATGTAGCGCGAACGGCCACAATAGAGTTGCAGTAGCTTCTGAGGATATGGACCCTTGATCACCCGAGAAAAGAAATCTAACTTCTAGTTCACACACACATCACAAACTCTTTTTATAGGGCAAACATCATTCGTACTTTTCATTCACACATTCACAGATCGTAACTTAGATCTAGAAAAAAAACCCATTACCTCTGACCCAGTAACCCTCTTACATGTAGTATTTTGTGACCACGACAGATTCAAATTCCGCCAGCCACCACACACTCGGAGAGTCTTCTGCTGGCGAGTTCGAACTCGCAGCCCAAAGGATGCGAATCCAACGCCTTACCAAGCAGGCTATTCTTGCCTTTCAAAACAGCTGTAATACAAATATAAAGAAACAAACTAATTTGATTTTGTAACTTGGTTGCAGAAATATTTTAATCTGTTCAAATAACTTAATATTGTAACTTTTAATTCATTTTTGCAAAATTACAGTTTTTGTTGCTGTATCTGAATTGTATTAAAATCAAAATTTCGATATTTTCGCCTCTATTTACAATGAAAGCAGCTATTGAATTAAACCGTTTCCAATCACATCTCCATGCCTCGAATCCTGTTGACAGTTCTTAGTTTCTTATTCTCATGGAACGTAATGACGGTTTAACCTAATATTCCATTGTTGATCCGGCTCACACATTCACTCCTCAAACACAGAAATACGCCTGTAATTACTGCCCAAACAACAACGCCGCGCATAAAACTTCGCAGTTAGATAATTCTACATTCCATCGCAAGGCTTAATTATTACACTTTTCGCCTGTTTTCATGCAAAATTTGAAACAAATCTCTCAACATTTCAGGCTCGAGTGAGAGAACCCAGCCGCGTTTGAAAGCATTTGCATAGACCCCCACTTACTCTAATGAAATAATTGAATTTAAATAAACAGAATTGATAATTAGATGTTACTTTATCGGGTTTTCAGCTGCTTTGCTGTTAAAATTAGCAAATTAATTTGCATTTAAATTAGCGCGAGAAGGCGACATAAGTGTAGTTTCAATTGCTAGGTTTAATTTATAAGATCAGTTTATCTTTCGGCATAATGTGTTTACTGGTAGATGGTTAATTTAATTGGAAGGGCAGTTGTTGCATTAGTTTAATGAATAACCATTCATTTGAGTATATAAAAGTGTTGGCACTCTGTCCTTGTAAGCCTTTTTGAAGAATCTTCAAAACAAATTCATCCGATTTAAAGCCGTTAGTTTAAACACTGGGCTCAAATAGAGCCAGAATTTTCTCAATCGTCATATACATAATGATCAGTTATTTTAAATGAAAAAACAATTTAGTAAAAGCCCCATAAACCAACATTCTTAATAGAAATAACATAAATCAACATTCTTAATAAAAATAACAGAAGCCAACATTCTTAATAAAAATAACCTACACCAACTTTCTTAAAAGAAATAACATAAACGAACTTCCTTAATAAAATTTACATAAACATTCTTAATAAAAATCGCATAAAGCTGCATTCTTAATAAAAATCACATAAACCAATATTTTTAAAATAATAATAATAACCAACATTCTTAAAATAATAATAATAACCAACATTCTTAACCAATAATAAATAAACCAATATTCTTAGTAAAGATCTCACAAATTATCATTTTTGATTTTAAAAAATCAAATAAAACAGTATTCTTAATAAAAGTTACATAAACCGGTGTTCTTATAAAAGTCATATAAAACAATATTCTTAATAAAATACACATAAATCAACATTCTTAGTAACAATCGCATAAATCAGTATCTTAAATAAGTCACGTAAACTAATATTTTTAATAAAAATAACTTAAACTGCCATTCTTAATTAAATTATTTAAAACAAAATTAAATAACAGATAAAAAAATTTAAGAAATATTATCTTTTCATATCCGATATCCTTTTCAGATCAACATTCTTAACAAAAATAACATAAGCCAACATTCTTAATAAACCAATATTCCAATATTCTTAAAAGAAATAACCTACACCAATATTCTTAAAAGAAATAACCTACACCAATATTCTTAAAAGAAATAACCTAAATCTAACTCCTTAATAAAAATAACATAAATAAACATTCTTAATAAAAGTCGCATTGAGAAACATTCTTAATATAAAAATCCCATCAAGCTGCATTCTTAATAAAAATCACATAAACGAACATTCTTAAAATAAATCCACATTCTTAAAGTAATCAAATAAACCAATATTCTTAATAAAAATCACTCCAATCATCATTCTTGATTTTTTTAAAAATCAAATAAGACAGTAATCTTAATGAAAGTTACAAAAACCGGCTTTCTTATGAAAATCATATAAAACAATATTCTTGATAAAAATCACATAAATCAGTATTTTTAATAAGTCACGCAAACTAATATTTTTAATAAAATAACTTAAATTGTCATTCTTAATAAAATTATTTAAAACAAAATTAAATAACAGGTAAAGAATTTAATGAAATATTCTCTTTTCATATCCGATATTGGGGTACTTTAAAAACGTAACGATTCATGATAATTTTTAAAGCTGTTTTTTTCTGTTACATTAGTTAGATGAATAATCATTTATTGATGTAACAGACCTTTGATGCTTTTAATCCTTTATTAAATTATTACTTTTGCTATTTTATCATTTATTATGTTCTTGCAAGAAGTTTGGAGAATCTTCCAAATAAACTTACATATTTCTAAGCTCTCTGCCTAGACACTAGAAATGAGTAATATAAGAATGAAATCACAAGTGCACCATAGAAATTATGTTCAATCTCTTAATTGAAAAAATAAATATATTTAATGACAATATATAAACTGGAATTCTTAATAAAAGTCATTTAATCCAAGATTATTAATGAAAATCACATAAATCAACATTCTTCGTAAAAATCACTTAAACCGGTATTTTTAATTAAAATCACATAAATCAACATTCTTAAAAAAATTACATGAATCTAAAATTCTTTAAAAAAATACATGAGTCTAAAATTTGAGAGTGGGAATTCAATTACCTGCAGGTATGCGAAATTATCTGTGTGTTACTCATTATTTAATGAATATATTGAAATGTTTATCTATTATTCTACGTGTTTTGCTAAATTATTTGGCATCTACGTTGTTTGATTATTTGTTTTATTACATATTATATTACATTTATATTATTGGATTAATATGTTTTATGACATATTAAGTTACATTTATGTGACATCTACATTGTTTGATTTATATGATTTATTACATATTACGTTACATTTATATTGTTC
Source organism: Argiope argentata (assembly GCA_026289955.1). Taxonomy (NCBI): domain Eukaryota; kingdom Metazoa; phylum Arthropoda; class Arachnida; order Araneae; family Araneidae; genus Argiope; species Argiope argentata. The sequence goes on from JAOUZG010020552.1 coordinate 2,580,996, forward strand.
GATTAATATGTTTTATGACAATCTATGCTACATTTATGTGACATTAATATTATTTTACTTATATATATTATGGCATATTATTTGATATATATATTGTTATATGTTTTATAACATATTATGTGATATATATATAGTATGTTTTATTAATCTTTTCCCAAAATCTCTTATGCCCTATACATCGTATTGGACAAGTCAGTGAATCCTGATAGCATTAAACAAATGAATAAAATTTTGGACAGTTAGTGTGTTAAATTTCTTACTAGATATCAGCTTCACACTTAGGGTACAGCTATTTGGGCTTACTTAAAATTTTATACATATTTGTTTGAAATGTGAATCTTTTAAAATAATCTATTATATTGTCTCATATGGATTAACATATTTATTATATATTTTTTGAAAGAGAAACGATTTCAAAGAATTCCATAAATACATGTATATAAAGGTCTTCAATAAAATGTCAAGTTACATTTGGAATAATTACGTATAACGAATGAGATTGAAACGATTTGACTTAGCAAAAATGCATAAAATATTCTATATTTTTATGATAGATGACATTCGCAGATGGATTCATCATCTGTTTATGTGATATAAAATATACTCACAATGTTTAGTTACAGTTATGGTTAAATCCAATCCCTATAAACCATTATTACGATCATGGATATTCTATCAAACGCAAAAATCAATCGATATAGCAATAATAAATATCTTTATCCATGAAAAATATATTAATTTAAATCTTTCGTGAACAAACTGTGACTTCAAAACACAATAGATTTTTTTAATGCCTAATGAACTCTTTTGAAAATTCTAGGGAAAAAATCTAACTTTATTTTTTTTTTCAGATTATGAAATGCGGAAGCCATGTGGAGATTCTCTGATGATGAGCGATCTCGGTAAACAAGTCACGGAAAAGCCCTCGAAAACATCTCATTATTCCTACCCTTCAAGTAATTTCAAAACCCTGTTTATCTTTTCCACTAATGACGACACACAAAGAAAAGAAAAATTCGACTTCATTATAAAAGAATTATACAATATTTTTGTAGAATGCTTTTTATTTTGTTCTGTTTTAGTTGCTAAAGAACGTGATCGGTGTGATATTAACAGTTTTGGATCAATTTAATTAAAAATATAATTAAATTTTTAAGAAAAATGATCGAAATAAATCAAACTTATTTGGCATGAATTCAAAGTTTTATTTTTATCACCTTGCCTATCATAAACTTGATATTTACCTTATGAAATGACCTAAGGTATATTTCACAAAATCAAAAAAATATTTAAAAGATCAATTCTGAAGAAAAAAAAATTAATATTCGAATTTTTTACATTTGTGCTTTTTTTAAATTTCATATGGTTATTTTTAAAGATTTTTTAAATCAGGAATATACTTTAATTAGGAATAATTCAAGTCTTAATTTAAAAACAAGAAATTATCGTCCAATCATTATTTGAGGAATTTTTAGCAAACGATTATTTTTCTTTTCTAACCAAAAAAATAAATGAAAAACAAAATATCTTTAATAAATAGTTCTTAAAAACAAAATATATCTAAAATAGATTTTAAAATTAAAACGACATAGCTTTCTGGTCGTTTTTTTTCATTATATCCAACGATCTTTAAAAGTATATTGAATTTAGTTTTATGTAAGATAATTAATTTTATAAAATCATTCACTTTAAATTGTTACTTCTCTAAACTTTTTTTAAAAATAAAATTCAATTTTTTTTAAATTAGAGAATAAATTATTTATATAATTACTATTTATTATCCTTCTATGTCAATGCTTAACATATAAGCAAGCCATATTAATAAAATTCGACAACGAATTGTAAAATCATTGTTTTCAACGCAACAACCTTTGCGCATGCGTTAGGATCAGTTCAATTCAACAAAATAGGGGGGGATAGACGAAAGGAGAAGTTTACAATTAACAATGGACACATATGAGATGTAAACATTAAGGATAATTAATAATACAGAATGGAAAAGGTGCTAATGCACAGTAAAATATTACAGAGAAATTTTTATTTAATAAAAGTTTTATAAACATTAAATCATGAAGAATAAATAAAAGATTTTTGTTCTTAAAGTTTGGTGATTATATTTTTACAACATAATTATGAGCTTTTTTTATATTAAAATGATTTTTATATGTTATTGAATTCTTTAACAATATTTTAAGATTAACAACAATGGATAATCCAAAGTATATTCCATTTAAAGCATTTTATTTTCATTTAAAGAATTGCTGTAAATATGGATACTCTTAAAAATATATTAAATATTATCTTTAAAATTTATGATATTTTATATATTTTTATATTAATAATACATTAATAATGAATTTTTCTATTTAATAATATTATTATTTTTTAATATATAATATGAAATAAATTCTAAAAATTTCTTCCTACCACTCCTGAAAGCATTTTTGAACTAGTCATATCAATTCGAAATTTTGAGTTAAAATAAAACTCGGTCAGAAATAACGCAAAACTCATATATACGCGAAAAAAAATTGAAGTAAAAAGTATCTAATGAGAGAAATGCCAGATCAAAGGTAAATACTGTAAATGTGTTCCTTATCCCACATCTTACGTCTTTATAAGATGGAATTGTCAAATGAGTGTAAATTTACTTCATTTTATTGTATTCTTTATAATTCTTTATAATGTGTGTAATCTTCATTTCATTGTATTCTTTGAATTCTTTATAATTTGACTTTTTCTTGTAGAATATTTATTTCCTTTGTATTCTTTTCAATACTGATTATCAACACAGAGTTAATTTATCATATAATATAAACTTCATATTCGCAATGTCTATTTTTTCATTTTAAGATAAAAATTGCCGTCATTAATGGATGATTTATTGATGTCACCGAACTCTCAATTATCAGTGGAATTGGGTAACCAAAACAAAAAATAATTTGCAAAATGGCCAATTAAAATCAAACATCAAAATAAATCAGTTAATATTTTTGTCAATGATTTTTATTTACTTTAAAAGGCTATAGGTACACTTATGACTTTATTAACGACTGATTTTTGAATTCAAAATGCGTTGATTTGCTATATTATAAAAGTGTGTTTGTGTTTTTTTATAATAAATAATCTTCTTTTTACTTTTGCCTAGAGTAAAAGAAAGAAAGTATTGCAAACAATTTTTAAAAATTCCAATAAGAGATATTACGAAAACTTTCCATTTTCTGAGAACTCTCTGAGCTCGGAAATTGCAATTTTTAGTTCTATCTATAAGTCTATGACCTTTATAAGTCAAAACATTTTATAGCAAATTTCATCCATCTAGTTAAACTTATAAAGTCTATGACCTTTATAAGTTGAACTAGATGGATGAAATTTGCTATAAAATTTACATTATATTTGTAAATTTTTATGAAATTTTAAATGAAATTCCATTCAGAGCAAGCCTGGCTGTCAGAGTTCAAATGAACACGATAACTGCCAAATATAAAGAACAAAAGTGAAATTTTCTACTCAACTTCGCCATTTAAAATGTTGGTTCTAATCCTATTTTGAACCTAATAAGTCAAAATTTTGACCGTATGCTTTTAAATAATATAAACACAATAAATGAAAAATGGCGCCTTAAATAAATGAAAATTGGTATGTGATCATGTAATTGCAGTTGTAATTCTATGACAAATTTTAGTTTTAATTAGAGAAGAAATCTACAATTTAAATATAATTTTCGAGCATTTATGTATTAAACGCAATACAGAAACTAAGCAGCAAAGACTGCATAATAAATTCAATAGTAACCAGTGGGATTAGTCTCCCCAAAACTTTCTCGCATGCACATTAATAAAGATGTCATCCCAAATAACACCTTGTATAGCATTGGCTTACAATAGTTAAGACAAATTAACCTTTGGCGTAAATTTAGCATTTTTACTGAATCTGCCGTGTTGTACTCGGCGAGTTATTTGGCGATTAACTCCTAGCATGCGACAATAGTACCTGAAAATCGAATTTTTCACTTAAACGTTCTGCCCAACCAACTAAAATAAAAATTTGACACAAAATCGCACTTTTAGGCAGAAAATCTCATACAAAATTTAATATATTTAAATCACTGCGTCTTTTAGTTTTCCCTTTTACATGTTTTTGAAAGTGCAGACCGACAAAAAATCAAAACTTTTCTGGATGTGTTCGAAATTCGACAGATGTCTAGACAATAGATGCTAATTCTGTGTATCAAATTTTATCTATATAGTTTTCTTCGTTTTGTAGCAATCGTGTTAAATTATATTATAACAACTGGACGACAGATAAACACTGAGTGGATTTTGCACAAAATTTGATAGATCTACAAATTTGGTGTAAACACCATATCAGAATTTTCAAACGTCTATCTCAAAGCTGCTCTGTTTTATCTTTGTCAATGACAGACCGATAGACGGTCATTTTCCAAAATTATTGTATTTTTTGAACTCAGATTTGAAATATTGAGTTTCTTCAAAATGTCGAGTTCGAATTTTTTGACGATTATTAAACTTTTTCCAAATTCTTGTACGATAAAGTAAAAATGTTAGACTAAATTAATTAACAAAATCAAATGGGCAATGATCCCATGATACTATCATTAAAAGGACTAAATTTATGTCAAAGATTACTATTTCATAGTTATTTTTGCCTATGACATACAAAGTGTACGCCCTAACCCAAAATTCCCAATTTCAATAGTGGGAGGTGGATAATACTTCTATACAAAAGTGTGGGAGAAATTATTGGCAAAACCACTCCCATATTTGAAAAGGAGTGCCCCCCTCAACCTCCCGCTGGTAATTTTGGCTGAAGTATCGGACTATGGGGGATATACTGCCATGGTTTTTAATCTCTGTTTGAAGTTTCTTTTACAAGATTTTACAATTAACAGCCATAGGTAATCGATAATTACCGTGTTTGTTTATGAGGAAAACAATATTTATAAAATTAATAAACTACGTCTTGTTAAAATGCTTACTTTCATGCTAAATTTATCAATTTTATATTAAAAAGAGACTAATTTCATATTAAATATGGGCCTTCCATTTTAAGTAAGTCAATTTCATGTTAAATATGTTCTTTCATGTTAAGTAGGTTTATTTCATGCTAAATAGATTATTTTCATGTAAAATATCTTCATTTTCAATCAAATAGGTTAATTTCAATCAAATAGGTTAATGTTAAGGAGGTTAATTTTATGTGACGTAATTAACCTACTTAACATGAAAGAACATGACGATGCCATGTTCAGTATGTTGATTTGATTTTAAATAGATTAATTTATTGTTGAATATGTTTATTTCATGTTAAATATGATAATTCCATGTTAAATATGATAATTTCGTGTCAAATGTGATCATTTCATGTTAAATATAATAATTCTATGTCAAATATGCTCATTTCATAAACATAATTCCATGTCAAATATACTCATTTCATGTTAAATATCATAATTCCATGTCAAATACGTTCGTTCCGTGCTAAATAGATTAATTCCTTGTTAAATATGTTCATTTCATGTTAAATATGTTCATTTCATGTTAATGTTCATTTCATGTTATATATGTTCATTTAATGTTAAATAGATTCATTTTATGTTAAATACCTGTTAATATCTAGTTAAAATGCGACTTTACTTCTCAGAAAACAAAGGCGATTATGCTGAGCCCTATACTTGCAATGAAGCCCTTCCACCAAGACAACAAGTACGTTTTTTGAAAATATTTTGACAGTTTTATAGTAAATATCAATTAATTTTACTAATTTTCAGTGTTTTTTCTTCATCTTTAGGGGATAGATGATCCTTTAATTGTCTGCCAAAAAGGATTGTAAAAAGTACAATTTTAAAAAAAAGAATTTCTATCAGATCAGCTAGAACCATAGAAATATCATGAATGAAAAGAGCCTTTTAAGGCTTGCAAACCATATATCCTGTACATAATGTGCCAAGTAGGAGTATTGTCATCGATATAAAATAGCGTGTTCTCGATGCCATTTTCCATAATGAAATCAATGTGATATTTTGTTAATTTCCGCTTCAAATATCGCAATTTCTTGCATAATTACGACAGTAAATCAGCGAGTAAAATAAAAATTTCAGATGGCATGATTTTAAAAACTCAACTATTATTAGAACCAGAATACATATAAAATTCAAAGCCTGGTGATATAACGCATATGTAGATATCATATTATACTGTTGTGAATACGTGATATTGTCTCTCTGCATAGTTCATTTCAAGGTAAAGTAGAGATTTTTGTACGGGATACCAAATTAATGACCATCTGACTTATCCCAACAAACCTCATAGCGAAATGAAAGGCCCTGAAATTTTTGCGATATCTCACTTAGAAGTGAAGATACGATGTCCTTCTAGAAATTTTTTTTTCGAGTCAATGAGATTCTGAAGCCCCGAGAGACAGAGCTGAAGTCAGTCAATCGAATCGCGAAAAGAAATTGTCAAAGGAATTATCTACCCATGTAGGAGTTTATTTGGAATGTTGATAAGCGACCCTTTTTTTCGTGTTTTTATTAGTTATTTATTAAGTATTTGTTCCTTGTATTCTTCTGATTTTTGCCAGTGGAGTTTTGAGAAGTTTTCGTTATGTTTGTCGTATTTTCGCTGAGAGTAAAAGGTGATATTATACTTAGCTTATATATGCTTAGAGTAAAGGGTGATTTTTATATCTGTCAAGCTAATTTTTACAGGGAAATATGCAATGTATAGACATTGCTCCAATATCATTATTATAATGAGTCGCATTTCTGTTCCTATCATTGCATGCTTATAAATTCATTATTACAAAACTTTCCAGGGATCAGATGGACTGTTTGCTACTATCAAAAGATGCCCTACAAGGCCTATTTACATGTCGACTTCTTACAAACAAGGTAATATTCATCTGATGAATATCACTAATAAATCTTATCTCCTCTTGTTGTACAAGTAAAATGAATGCTAATATTGTGTTTATTATTATACATATTGTTGTTGTTATTGCATGCCCCATTACCCAGCAGTGCTAGACCAAATCCATGACTTCATGGACTCTTAAAAAATCCAACTTCTTTAAAGGATAGTCAGTTAAATCGCGTTTGCAGAGTACCAGGCACCCGACGACGTGATCAGGTGAAGCCTGCTCAGTATAACAGTTGATACAAATTTCAAAGCTCTTGGAAACTTCGGAAAACTTCATTGATGATTATGCATATTCTTGTGGTTAGTGAGCAGGTTTTAACTGGCAAAATAGTAGCTAATTCGTAGCCGAGTAACTAAACCACTAAACAAAAGTGTTGGCTCCTTTCCCTAGGTTGTTACCTGGCTTATGAAGCTATCACCACAGGCTCTCTTGAGTCGATGGGAAAACGAATGATATATTTCCATCAAGAATATGGCCAGCGTGTGTGAGTTGTTGGTGTTGATGTTGGCTGTTGTTTCTAATGTACCTGCCAACTTTTCCTGTCAGTAGAGGGCTCCACAACAGCTGTAGAAAGTTGCTTATTCAAGGTTGCGGGTCACTATGATGTAATTGTTGTTTGTATTTTGTTGTGACTTCAATCATAGCAATGTTTTAGAAAATAATTTTATTTACAATTTAATTAAAGAAACTAAACACTTGATTTTTACTTCCCGTTTCACTAAGGCAGTGTGCTATAGCATTCCGAAGAGAAAGAGAGAGGAATAACATTTTAGAAGCCATGCGAGTTGACATTTGAGTGATGAGTGACGTGGCAACTACATCACACACAGCCACGCCTGAGCCTGTTGTTTACCAATATCGGATATTATTATATGATTCAAGATAGGTATAAAGGCTTTATGATAGATATATGCCGGCTCCTGGCATAGCGCTACCCCTCGTGCAGTTCGAACCCCTGTTCGGGTATGGTTGTTCTGTGTTCTATCTGCAAGTGAATGTGTCCCCTTGTAAAAAGGGGCTGTGCAAGCGAATGTGATGAGTGAGTAGCAAAAATAGTACCTGGGCCCTATTTGGCGCTACTTCAGAACAAGAGACGCTAATTACACTCAAATCGCTAACTCCCAGCGAGTTTGTCCATGGCAAGTGCCATAAAAAACAATAACATGATAGATGTATACGATTTATGATACATATAAATGATATATGATAGACATTAACTATATTCTCAACGCTTATTATTTATATTTACTGTTAAATACATATTTAATTTTTATTTATTTATACGTATCATTATAAAAGTGAATGATTGTTTAAAGTGCAAGGAATCTATAATGATGAGTTTTCCCTTTTGAGGTTGTCATGTTACTACAACATTCCTATTTGAATGCTAAATGCTCAAGATTTCATTGAATAAATGATTTCTAACTCATATTCACTATTATAAAATTTGGTTTTGAGTAAGGATTTTCATGAACAAAATTATAAATATCAAATTAATTATTCATTATGAAGAGTTTTAAGTAATGATAGATTTTGCTATATTATTATCTTTTACGTTTTTTTAAGAATTCCTTTGAATCATATTTATACACTTTTAATTTTTTTTACACTCATACCACGGACTCATTTAAAATGGCCGAATAAATAAATTTTTTACCTCTAAATTATTTTTTGTATGCGACTTTTTTGTTTTTATTTTGCTGTTATTGTTGTTGCTGGATTTTTTTATTGTTTGGGGAAAGAAAGAGTATTGTTGTTTTTCTAAATAATGCATTTTTTACACAAAATTGTAATGCACAGATTTTTTTATAATTCCTTCAAATTATTATATTTATTTTGAAATTATAATCAATTTTACGTCACAAAAGATTTATTTTCTTCGTTATTTAAATAGCTGAAATGATATAATTTTGTCCTGGGCGTTTTCTGCCAAATAAAATGTGACATATATGTTCTTTTTTTTTTTTTTTCAAAATTACTGGTAAACAACCACAATTTATTAAAATCTCATCAAATTTAATTGATGCATTTCAACTTATATCAATTAAAAATGTATTATTAATTCAAAAAAATTTAAAGCATGACTGCATTTTCTCCTTTAATGCATCAAGTATGAAAATTCATAGATCATGTGCATCATTGAAAATGATGAAATTTCAACAGGTTCAGAAATCAGCCAGCAGACGGCGCCCCATAACTCTCCCGGCAATTTGGATTCCAACAACTCCGACAGATGGCGACACCAATCAAGCAACGGGCACAAACCGATGCGATGACAATGCGTGACTTCGCATAGTGATGATTTATCCACTTCATTGTGTACATTGCCATTGAGGGAAACTGTTATTTGAATGTGTAAAACTTCTGCTCACGTGACGCCCTGCCAAACATTAAATCGTTCTTCAAAAACAAAAATGTTGTTTATCGTGTATGTATGTTGGAAATAAAATTTCTTAAAAAAGAAAGCTTCGCGATATTTTTTCCCCAGATTAGTGGGTAAAATAAAAAAATTATAAGGTTACGATAGAGAAATGTATGTATATTTTTCAGTTATATAAGGTCATACATATACTAGAAATTTTTGAAGTCTTTTCATTCACTTTTTAAATCAATTTGAAACATGTAATTTAAATGATGGTCCAATAAAGATGAAGTATGAACTATAAAAATGATTCTTTTCGATAATAATCGATTAACACTTTTTTGTGTGTATTAAAATTAATTTTATGTTTATAATTACAAATTTAATGAAAATGTGCAGTTTAGAAACAATTGACATGAATGGTATTTCAGGGAATTTGTTCTTTGTTTGTAAACATGAAATATTTACAAAGAGCAACTATTACTTACAAATATTCACATTTTTTCTTTGTTTATAAAAATGAAATATTAAAATCAGTTTTACTTTTACGCCTAGTTACAGTTATGCATATACATTTCATCAAAATATACTCTTATAATCAAGGCTTCAGTATCACCTAATCGTTTCATTTCATTAATTTTCGATTTCCCATTAGCAGTGCAATCTCGTAGCGAATTTGTAGAGAAAAATTAATGGCGAGAGAACATAATATTTTTATTATTAATAAGAAAAATTAATATTGAAGAATAGGACATAAATAAAACCAGAAAACCTTTTTATTTTAAATCTTTATTGAAAATAAGCTGTTTTCATTAAATTTGGTTTATCTTATTTATAATCTGAAAATATTCGGTTATTTCTTTGGAGAAGCAATTCAGTGTATGGAAAATACTGAACATTCCCAAGCATTCGACTTCCGTACTATCCGACCTAATTTTTGTTATCATAATTAATTACGGAAGACAAGGTATCGGATTAGTAATATTGACAAGGCATTTGGAGCTGTCCTCTGCTATAATCCTCTAAACTGTCGTGTGTAAAATACAAATAGCAGCGTTAATCTCGTTGTTCATTGTTTCATCACTGTGCAATGGAAGGCAAGGTATCGG
>JAOUZG010020552.1:2608321-2642562 GCA_026289955.1 Argiope argentata
TATTTCTTATTTTGATTAAATTGGTGCTGTCTCCTTCAGCATGATTTATTGTTGATAGTTCGTGTTGAATATTTGAATTCATAATTTTCTAACATTGTGGAGTATGATTAATCTGAAATTTAGAATGGGCTGAAGGCTTCTATTGTTGAATATTTCTTATCTTGACTGATTTGATTTACTTTATAATTCAGTTTATGAATGGTTAATTATCAGAACAAATTAAATAGTTATAAATATGTTCCGAACACTTTCTGAGACCTATTTATTTTAATTAATATTAATTTATAAAGGTCTGTTCTAAGAAGGATTTCTGATGCAGTTGGTAAAACATTTTTGTTAATAAGATTTATAAAAAAATCTAGTTAAGCTTCAAATATTCTTAAAAGGACAAGCATGTTTTGCTTTATTTTGAACTAATTATACTGCAGATATCATTATCTTATTATTCTTTTCATTTCTTGTGATTAATAATTGTCTTATAGTGAAATTCTTAAAAAAAAATATTACTTATAAATTGGGTCAATAATTATATAGCAAACAATGAGGCCAGTTAGCAGAATTGGGTTTGTGGAGGATATTCATACCTAGTTAGAATATATTTTCATAACATTTTAATATACTTCTACTGTTGTGGAATTTGGATGGATTGTTGAATGTTTATTGATCTATTCTTATTTGAATTCATTTCTTCCCTTTTAAAAAGCTTATTTACTGGAAAATTAATTAATGATTCAAGATTTTCAAACCCATTGAATTATATTCATGTTCTGTTAAATATTTCACAAAGAAATATTCCTATTTTTTTCTAAGCCAATTTTGTTAGTTATTATAATTAAGAGGCTCCATAATAAGCATATTCTTAAATTATTTTTCACTTATGAATCCCTATTTAGAATAAAATAATGATATTTTGATTAATTCTACAATTTACGTAATTTCTTATTTCGCATTTTGGATTCGTAATAGCATGTAAACTTAAACAAATTGAAGATAGCTCTGTTATGTTTTATTCATTTCAAATGAAATAACATAATGATGTAAATGAAAAATATTTTTAGAACTTTTAAAATCTTATTTAATTTTTCTGGAATTCATTTTAAAATTTTTGATAAATATTTGCTTTTAGACACTTATTTAATTTTTAATATATATATATATATATACATATTTTAAATCTTGACTTACAAATGTTATGTTCGATATTGAAAGATATGTGACACCTTATATTAAAAAAGAAATCATAAAAATTAAGATTCCATCTATATATTCTGGGTAAGAATGTCTTAAGTTTTCAAAATAATAATTATAATTTTGAAGGAAAATGTTTATTTTTGGCTGTGTTATAAGTTTTCTGAAATATAGTGGAAGGGATCTTAGTGAAATTTGGATATTTGAAAAAAACTTACTACAATTCAGATTTTACTGTTAATGTAGTACTGTCATGGTCAGGCCTACTTAAGCCTTTTATGTTGAAAGCAGTGCCCTATATGTCCAACATGTCATGTAATTTTAATAGTAGTGGAGAGTAGAGCACCTTGGGACATTTATTAGAAATTGATTTTTAGAAATTTTTCTAGTTATTAATTTTTTCCCATAACCAATTTAAAATTTAGTTTTGATATTTTTCTTTCAAATTGCATTAAATCCAATAAAATATTCCAACAATCTAATTTTTAGTAAATAAATATAAAAACCTTTACAATGTCCCAACCTGCCCCACCCAGTGAGGCAGGTTGGGACACTAGCAGTAAAAAGACTTATACAAAATGCTATGCCAAGATGATTTTTATTTTTACACTTTAGTCTAAAAAGCAATAATTAGCATTATACTAAGAAATTGTAAATTAAGAAATATTATATTTTACATTGCAAAAGCACATAGCACCTGTAAGCATGTGCTCCTTAAAGTATGTTCATGGAAATATCAGCAAGGGAGGTACACTATTGCCTATTGTATTAATAGCAGCCATAATAGTCACAAGTTTACCATGTTCTTCAGAAGTTACTTGTCCGACTTTTTTAATTCCTTTACCTGCAACTATTTTTGCAGGAATGTGAACAGTTGTTATGTCTGACTCATCTAAATTATAGATTTGTTCAGGAGAAAAAGCACATCTTTGGAGTATTTTTTCGTAATTTTTAAAGAATAAGTTGACATTTACTTTGTTAAAACTACTGGCACGAGAAAGGCTATTATTTTCTGGTTCCTGAAGACTCAACTTCTTTGAATATCTCTTCATAAAATCTGGATACCAATCTTTTCCTGCCTTTTGTTCTATATTCCACTTTGGTGGCACATTTTTTCCTAAGCCCACGGCTTACAGAAAAGCTAGTGTTCTAACTTCATTTACAGTTAAACCATAATGATGCTTGTAAAAGGTATTCCACCAGTATTAATTCTTCAGACTCAGAAAAAGCTCCTTATCTAGGTCAACATTCTTTTTAAATTTACTTATATGACGGCTAAGTGTACTTTTACTCAAATTATATGCTGAAGCAGCGTTTCTAATTGACATTTCATTATTTAAGACCTTTTGGGCAGCTGTTTCTAGCATACAAGCATCAACAACAGGGAACTTACTATCTTTTCTAGATCTTACCATTTTTTTGCTTTTAATATTTTACCTAAAATAACAAAAAAATTGTAAATACAAATGTGCATTTCTGTCACATTTAAAAAACATCTATACTTAAAAAATATTTTTTTTGTATTATATAGCGGTGGGGGGCACCTTGGGACACTGTCCCAAGTTGCCCCACCAGTGTGTGTCCCAACCTACCCCACTTAAACCCTTTTCATGTAAAAACTATCAAAAAGTTAGGCTTAGCAGGATAAAGCATTTTTATATTTTAAAATTATTGTGTATATATATGCTATCAATTCCATGCAATTTTATGAACATTCTGTCATCTCTTGCCCCCCCAAAAGGCTTATGAAACAAGATGTTAATGTAATTCTCCACTATTGAAAGCAAAGAAAATTAGATTATACCTGCACATGTGAGAGATAACAAAACACACTGAAGAGTAGATTATGCTGCCATCTATGATCTCCTAAAAAAACTATTTTGCAAAAACAAAGATGAAATTTATGATGTCCCAAGGTGCCCCATCCTCCATTATTATCATGGCCATGCCTACTTAAACCATAAACATCTTTTATTTTGAAAGCAGTGCTCTTTACGTCCAACATGTCATGTCATTTTAATTGCATGTTTTAACTGATTGTCCAAATTTCATCCTTTAATATTTTTTAATTCTTTATTAACTGAGTTGTAGGTGAAAATCCTCACCCTGATATTTAAAAAAAATTACAAAACATTGGATTTTTACATTCTATTTCATTTTGTTTTCTCAATTTTATTACACTTTTTGTTTGTAAAACCTTAATATTAGAAAATCTGAAAAGTTTATTTTCAAGGCTCTTTTTAAATATATTTAACTTTCAAAATTTGACTGTTTGATGTATTTTTGTTCTTACTACTTTTTTTTTACATGAATTGGAATTTTTTTTTATTATTTGAGTGGTGCAAGATATCCAGATTTGGTTTTTGTTCTAAAAATCAAAATAGCCTAGTCTCTGATTTGACTATATTTAATGCCTTAATATTTTTAAAGTTTTTGGAAAACTCTGTAATAAATTACTCAAAAACTCTTTATTTTATGAAAGTTTTCAAAATAACCTGCATGCTTTGTTTTAATAGCATTGAGCATGTGAGTTTCAAATTCAAAGTCTTTCGGAAATTGAGGTTTTATATAAACACTTCTTGAGCAGTTAAGACAATTTGTGAACTAAAATTTTGGTGTGAAGTTTTACATATTGTACTGATCATCATGTCTGAACGTTTTAATTTTCTGTTCATCTTTTGTCCATTTATTTATTTTAGAATCTGACATACTGATGTATTCTGTAACCTTGCATCGTACTAGATAAAAAAAAACCTTAATATTTTATTCAAAACTTGCAATTTTTAAAAAACCTAATCATTGGATTAGTGTAATGCTCTGTAAAGGATGCATTTGATTCTCTTAAAGTACTTAGAATGAAATGTTTTGAACATGTACTCATTTGCCATCTTTTATTACTGAAATAGTCTTGTACACAGCGTTTGATGATTAATTTCATCATTTGAATAATTGCCTCTGTCTAGGTCTGCAATTACAATGTCTTGAAGTACTTGAGGGATGCGATATTAATTTGAAGTACTTCCTATAATTAGCTATGTCCTAGATGCAAAAGAATGACTAATTATTTTTATAAAGTTATATATTGAAAGACTATTAACACTTCATCTGGAATACACAATAATGAACGAAGAACATATTATCGAGTATGAATAACAAAAAGGAGGCTTCTCGGTCGGTTAAGCGGGTGCTCGATTAGCCCTCCTAAGTTCCGCCGGTCAACGGCGAAGTAGCGTCGTGCTGTTCGTTCAGGCAACCAACGCCTAGCGAGACTCCAGCCGGAATGACGAGGAGTGCCTCTTCTCTCCGATAGGGTGAAACCAGCTCCTGCCGGTTTAGTAGAAACTAGATGGATCTGCCATCTATCGAGGATCTGAAAATATAATTGTAGCTGCTGGAAGAAAATTGTTTATTACGGCTGCTGCAGTCTTATGTTCTTCCAGGTTTAGAGTTTTGGCATGGCATTACATCAATTTGAAAAACAAACAAACAAAAAAAAACTTTTAAGCAAGATATTTAGACACTTCAAATTTGATTTCACTTTTTTTAAAAGTTCAAGTTTTTGGAAGCATTGTTGTACTGTGTTTTTAAACTTTTCAATTTTTCTAAAATTTCATAGTCATAATTGTTTACTATGTTGAGTCCAGAAGCCTTGTTACTCAAATTTATAATTTTTTTTGCTTCCCTGCAAAGTTTTTGTTTCTGGGTAAGTCTTTTTATTGGATATTTACTTGGATAGCAGTCAGACTCATGTTGAGAGCTTCAATTGCTTCTATTTTCCCTGGAGTTGAAAGTACTTAAGGAACATTTAAATCATGTGATTCTGAGCTGATTATCTAAAACCTTTCAAATTTTTATTGTAACTTTATGACACACATAACATATTTTGTTACCTTCATGTTAATAGGCATATCTAAAAATATTTTAGTTCGCAGATTTTTTTTTTTTTTTGTATGATAATTAGATTTCTTAAATGGGTTAAAATATATCCAAAATCAGATTGTTTTCATTCTGGTGTCTTTAAATAAATAAGAATGTTCCTTAATAAGAGGCATATAAGCTATAGATTATATAAATATATGCATAAAACTACACTGCTCTCAAGTAACTTCATCTAATAATCAATATTAGATGAGGTTATGCAAAATTTTTATCTATATTAGGCATTAATCACATACTTGCAAGAAAAAGCTTAGACTAGTCTTAGTATTTTTTGAAGAATGCTATAAATCCTTAGATTGTCACATAATTTAATTTACTCGCACCAGTAAATATTGTTTTTATTCAAGATAAAATAATTGATCTGCAATATATCCTAATGTAAACCGAATACTCTTATCCTACACATTCTTTTCAACATCACAGAAATTAAGTAATTCAAGATTTAAAAAGTTTTATATAGCAAATAATGAATGCTTTTGCTAAATATAAAAATAAAATTTATCAAAACTGAATTAGAATTTTTTTTAAAAAATCAAGAAAATGCTTCTCTTTACATCTTTGGAGCGATAGAACCTTCAAATGTTTATAAAAACCAAAATTGGTTAGGTTGACTGGCTAATA
This sequence comes from Argiope argentata, assembly GCA_026289955.1. Taxonomy (NCBI): domain Eukaryota; kingdom Metazoa; phylum Arthropoda; class Arachnida; order Araneae; family Araneidae; genus Argiope; species Argiope argentata. The sequence goes on from JAOUZG010020552.1 coordinate 2,614,070, forward strand.
ATTTTGGCTTGGAATATTCTTGTGAATTGTGGATTCATTTGACTGATTAAAAACACTTCATGAATTTAATGGTTAAAAAAACATATTTTTGTAGCATTTCATTTCTCTTGTTTTCTTTTGTAGTTTAGTTAAATTCTTCATCTGAATTTCCACTTTTCTGTGTTTGGGCTTTCTTTTATCGCTAGAATTCCACTTATCTGTTTCAACTGCGCATTAAATTGCTAAGGATAGTTTTTAATATAATTTGTTTAAAATATTTTTGGTGATGGAATTATATCTGGAAAAGCTTCATCTCATTTGTTTATACTTGTCTTTCGTTGTATCTTTCTTTCAAAGGCGTGGGGTGGTCTAATGACGATTATTTGTAATTATGATGATTACCTTTTAAGTTTTTTCAAAAAGATGGAAGAAAATTATATTGTGAGAACGAACTGTTTTATTGCTTATCAAAACATTTGTTTTTGAGATTCTTCCATTCAAACCAATTCTTGAAACAATTTTTCCACTTTGAGATATTTCAAAAACAGGGTTTTAAAAGGCAACAACAGCTTCTTGAGGTGATGAAAATCGCTTCCCACGTATCTTTTGTTTGACATAAGAGAAAAAAAGTCGTTAGGCGACAGACCTGGAGAATATGGGCAATAAAATATTAATTCGATATTTTTATCCTTCAAATAATCAGTTGTTTCGCGTGGGTGATGGCGTTGTGATGAAGAATGATGCGGTGATTTTTGTTGTTCTTTCTTGATTTCGTTGGTGATTTTTTTCAAACAAATTTCTGTACACCATATAGCGTTAAGTTTTTCGATCCTCTAAAGGAATGGTTATGATATCTTGTGAGGCCGAAGACGCAAGCAATAATTTTGTTGGAGGTGCTTCGTGAACGAGAAACTTGCGAAGGATTCCGTTCATTTTGAAACACTCAAACTATGGATTGTTGTTTAGCTTCCGGCTCATACGAATGTAACCAAGTTCCGTCACTTGTAATGACGTTGTATATTGTTTTTGTTGATTTTGCTAAATTTTTTATTATCATTTCCTTACGCCCATTTGCACAAGCCTCTTTTTGATCTTCTGTTAAATTGTACAAAATCCATCTGGAGCAAATCATTTTAGCAGCAAAATGGAATGTAAATTGCAGTTTGTGGGATGCCAAGGGTTTCTTCTCTCTCACGATACGTGATATGCCTATCTTCAATCATCTTGCACATCGATGTTCTTTGGAATCACTCTTGATTTTGGTCGGCCTTCACGATATTCATCCCTGATGGATGCACGACAAGGAAGAAATTCTGCAAACCAATTGTAAACAGTCTTTTCTTCTGCTTCATTAACAAAAGTTTCACGAAGCGATTCTATTCATTTTTGTTGAGCGGAGACCTTTCTTAAAATCTTTAAAAATCATCCAACGGAAACCTTTACGAGTTATTTCCATTTTTTCCCACTAACTTGTTTTTTTCAATAACTACTCTCTCTAAATAAAATACGCAGACGATTTCTAAGATACAACTGATTTTAAGATATAAAATGTGAATTTTACGAATACCCTGAAGGCAAATTTCAGTAACGCCTTTATTACTCGTTTGTAAAAGCTTATAGGCAACCTACGTAGCAATGCAGTTGGAAGTTAAAGAGCATATAACAAATCTGATAGTAAAATCGATTTTCTATGGAATGACCTATATTCTCTTAAAGGAAACAGATTTAAGTATCACCAGCCTATTCTGTGAATCTAAAATCTCTGTTTCAACTCTCACTGATGATAAAATTTATAATACTTGTTAAAAATGGGAGAGAGAGTCTGGTGCAATGCATCAAACTCTCCTATTTTTTGGATCATTGTAAAGGCCAAGATTGGAAAAATCATTTGTGGCAAAATAATTGTTAAAAAAATTATTGATGTGTACAAGTGGAATCCAGTAAAGCTTACATCATTGAAACGTAATAGAAATCTAATTTACATCAGTTTATAATGTAAAGCATGCAATGTATTGTCAGAAACACCAGGATGAAGCGTAATATTAAGTCTGAAATGGCCTAAAGAGTTGAGTTTAAAAATTGAACAAGATTGATTGGTATGAAACTATTTCGTCAGAATCCAACAATTTTTTTTTTCAGAGTATGCAATTTTTTTTACTTGCTACTCTGTTAGTATCAGTACATTCTCTTAACGCTTTGAAAACTTGCCACAACGTTGCTCCATTTGACAATGTCGCACGTATTAAAAGGTAATCTATCTGAAGGGGAATTGTTTTAGGAGCCTGCAAAGATGACTAAAGACCTTCCTCGTTACTTTTCCAAAATGTGCCACTCGGTACAAAAAAAAGATTCTCCCGACGTCGTGTGATTCGGCTCTGGAAACCGACCACAGACGACAACAGACTGATTCAAATGTTTAACCATAAAAATTCCTTTTTCGTGCTGTGCTTCAGGGACAATGGTTATTGTCTCACGGATGGCGTCATGTCGTATGTGAGACAAAATCATCCAGATTTGGACAAGTCGCTATTGTATCATCTCAGTGGAATGTTTGCTACAAAATTATTTGTGACTGATGAAGCGAGTTTGTACCGATGGACGCTATTCAGGAAAAGATCGAAAAATGACCATCCAGTCACAAATTATCTATTGTAAACATGAAGGTGAATGCTGGTACGTGTCCACCTTGTGGTAAGAATTGTATGAGATGGGTGGCTATATATTCTTTAAATTCAGTGTGAAAGGGGAAAGTGGATCTAATTCGACGCAATTGCAATGCTGCTTCGCAAGTCCAATCCTTACTCTTACCGTGACATCATGAAATATCTGGCCGTTCAAGTAAAAGATGTCTTCTCCACGGTGGGATTTAAAATTCCACCCAAAACCCTGACGTTTATTGTGCCAGCTGAAACCAAGCATTATCCGAAGGAGTTTTGTCGAGCAAAATCAATACTTGTTCGACATATATGTACTTCAACCCAACTCTGCTTATTTGGTGCCACCCGGGACGAGTTATTTATTTCTGACGGTGCAAAAGACATTTTTTGCTGTTGATGTGATGGCGTGGGAGGACGTAAAAGGACTTCAAGACTTTCGTACCCGTCGAAAATACATTCTACTGGCATATAATTTGCCTCCTCCCACGCCAGTACACGAAATGCAGGCCCCGAAAATGATTATACGAGAGGAAAGAAGAGCGAAGAAATTGAAAAAAACATAATGTTTTGTCTTCGGGGCTTGTATTTGCTTTTCCAAATAAAATTGTCCTCGCCTCGGAACCTGACATTGTAAGTCAAAATGTGCCCTTCCACGAACGAGTCTTGACTGTCATTCATATTTTAACAGAATGCCCAACTTTTAATCCTCATAGGTTACATCATATAGGATCGTTAGCTTTAAACCTTCATGGCATGGGAGAACATCCTCACCTGAACATTTTAAAAAGAAATGTGTTTTTTTTTTCACCTTATTTAGTATCATTTAAATATTTTTAAATGAGTTCTTTTAATTATTACTGATTTGTCAGTTAATAAATATAGTGAAACAAATTCTTTGCATGTTGTATTCAATTTTTAATACTTGTAAGATACTTTTTACCGTATCTGGCGCAGTATGACCCAAGCTGGCCCTTGTGCCATAAAATTTCAAATACAAATGTCATAAAAGGTATATTCTTCGCTTTTTAAAGCAGGTGATCTATTCAATCTAATGCATAACAGTTAGCCAGTCATAGCATTAAGATCTCTATAATTGATACAAAGAAGGATTTCCCCCCTCGATTTAAGAACGAGTACCACAAATGCAGCATTCTTCTATGACGTTCTATTTCAAAAATATTTCTTTACAGGCACAGAAACAGGATGACCATCTTTTTGTTGGTACGATGTCCATTGAAGGGTGGAGAATGATTTTAATAGATTCGGCTATAAGGAGCGGACTGTATAATTTTTAATCCAACCGTTCACTAAAATACTTACTGTCATTTCTAATGAATTGGGTTCCTTCCAAACACAGCACGAAGTATCCATTTGGTGCTATACATATTAGGAAAACCACCAGAAACACATGAGAATCACTACCTCAATAATCCAACAAAACCCGACTTTATTCACAAAGGCCTCGTAAACACTGCACCAACAACATCTCTAATATATCCAACATGAGTAGTGAGCAGTCAACAACTGCTGAATAGGATAGAATCTTAAAGAATAAAATTAACTAAATAGACATGAAGATTTACAAGAAAAAAATACACAAGGAATTATTGAATAAATTAAGATTTAAAATAAACTAAAATAATTAATGGATAAAGCAATTTTTTTTTGTTAAAGCAGTTTCTTGTGGCACTCTATAGTGGCAACTTTCCGAATTATAATCTTGAGAAAGCTGAACAAAGGGAGTAGGCTTTCCCCCTTGTTTAAACACGGTTTTTTAAATTATTTTTCAATGTATCCACTTTATTTCTCAGTTAATCTCAAAGATGGGTCGGCTTTGGACTCCTTGAATAATTACTTCCTAAACGAAATTATTTTTCCGATGGGGTGAGTGACTAAAGCATCATTTCTCTTCCTCCACCTCCCAGGATACCCCTTCTTCTGATAAGTAAGGGCATTCCAACCCGGAGGTACTCAGGGATCTATTCTTTTTCCATTGGAATTTCTATCTAGTAAAAACAGATGTTGCGCCCTCTGCTTGTCAGCCACCCTTCTTACTAATTTACGTTTCCTCTTGTGTATATTTGCAGATATTTGAGAATTATTTTGAATAACCTCATGTGTTGGCCGTGCCTGGTGACCGGATAAAAGAAAAAGGGAATCCCTATGTTCCTCCTGCGCTCCCTTTGGTCCGGACTTCTTCGTCAGTCCGGCGGCTGGAGACTTGTCGGTTCTTGTTAATCGGTTGGTGGTTTTGTTCTGTGGGAGCAAAGGCATACTATTGTAGTGTTAGCGTTGCAGCTTGTGTGATGCTATATTCTGGTGCCACCTGTAAGATAGGTGTCGTGTTTCGGGAAATTCCATAGTTGGCGGCTGCCTTCGTTTTTTGAACTCCATAGTGGACGAAGACGTAACGTGACGGACGTAATCAAATCTATGGGCTCCCCTCAAAAAGCTCCCAATGGAGATTGTGTCCACCGATGCCTCTTTCGTCTGATTAATATCTATAACAAAAATATCGATGCACCAAGAAGCAATCATCCGATTGCTTTGAAATTTCGTATGCATGAGTGTTTTGACCAGATATGCAAATGATTAAATTTTGGTGTCCAATGAATGAATGAATAGTTTGATCTCCAGCGCATCGGAACTGCGCATCCAGCAGATGTATATAAGGAGCAGTTTTTCAACGGTTGTTAAAACATTCGGTTTGATTCCTATTCAGATTACCTTTCAATAACTTAAAAATGCCTCGCCGCAGAGTTTGTGCTCATTATGACCAACTGTCAGTGTTTGACAGAGGTCATATTAATGGATTGAAAGAGGCCGTTTGGACAAATCGGAGAATCGATCATCATTGGAGTCGAAGCGATGCGACGATTCAAAGATTCTGGTAAGGATGGGTGGAAAATGGCAGAGTTCAGCGTCAGGATGGTAGCAGTCGACCTAGGGTCACAACAGATCGTCAGGACAGAGTGATTGTCCGATCAGCTGTCACAGCACTTTCTTCATCTCTATCAACCATCAGACGCTCAACCCAAAAATTAGTGCCCAGCATGACCATTCACAGACGGTTGAGACAGTGAAATCTAAGCTCGCGCCGACCGTTGCGCCACCTGCCACTCATGCCTGCACACTGCCTGGCCATATTACAGTGGTGGCAGTTGGAATGTTGCCGACATGGGACGTATAGTCTTTAGCGACGAATCCCGCTTGCAACTGCGTCCAAAGGATAATCAAAGACGTGTTTGGAAAGACCCAGGGCAGTGAGGGGATCCTGCTTTCACTATTACACGCCACACACATCAAACAGGACTTTCAACAAATGCTAGTCGAAAAATGCCACTGACAGTACCTCAAATTGGCAGACTGTTAATCATTAAAAGCACGGAAAATGAATTAATTCCATTTCTAAATCTTCTAAACTAAACCGTCCTTTCATCCCTCATTTAAATTTGATGAGCATTATAGCATTATAATATATAATAAAAGAGCCTTATAGTACTCCAACCACATCCAATCAATAAATGGATTCAACAGAACTCGACTGTCGAAACAATCGAGAATAATCAGGCTCTTTCCATCAATGCAAAAATTAAGTGATAAAAACTCGCAAAAGAAAAAAAAATGCCGGAATTCCAGCTCAGAGAAAATGTGGTGTAGTATTGAAAGGTTCATTAAAAGCCGCGAATTCAAATGATCGAACTGTCTTGTCTTCGTCAACCTCAGCTAGAGCAAGATAAATTGCTGTCCAACGGATGATAGTGATATGTTGACGAGTTAGTCAAAAGATGTCTTTAATTTTTCATTCCCTTTTTTTAGACCATTAAATTAATTTTTTGGAATTCTCAATGCCACGTTATCAACCATCTTTTATCACAGGCGACTGGAAAGGCCACAGCCTTCTCTCCGGCAGTGTGAATTCCAATACCCGAAGCTTACAAATTGAAAATCTAATGCTGAATCATTGCTGGTCTTTTAAAAAATACAAGTCAAAACATTTTTTCACCAGTTTACCAGAACATTTCATACACTGGATATTGCTAAATGTTGGACATTTTTGTTTATGGAATGGAATTTTAAAGTTGGAAATTATTTGTATAACAGCGGCCGTTTCCCCATTATTTCAACTTTTTTTTATCTGCCAATGTAAACTAACCCTAAAGACCTTGTTTTATCTTTTACAAAGCCAATTTCCAACTTTTCAAAAACTTGAATGAACTCACTGATCAATTACTAGATCTAAATAATCCCGTGAAAGCGGTGATGGATTGTATCATAAAAACTGCTGATGCATCTATTCCCAAAACTCCAGGCCCCTCAGGAGCTCCAGGAGTGGCTTTTGTGCCAGAAAAAACAAATCAACCAACCAACCAACCCTCAGGAGCTCACCTATTAGAATAGTTAAAATTAATGAAGTGTAGATCCTTTTGAAAATTTTGCCAATTGGTCTTGATCTTCCCAGACTCGGGCAGTTCATATTTAAGGAAGAATTCTAATTTAACTGGGTTAAGGTCAGAAGCAAGTTCAGGTAATGAAATTATTTGATGTGGGTAGAGGAAATCTTTTACATTGGCTAGATCAATCGTTGAGGCAGAAATTGTACCATATCTGGTGTGTGTGGTGAATGCTATCCATATATATACCAGCCAACTTCCCTCGGACTGAAGTGCACTTTTGGCCCAACGGATTTGGTAGCTGCATCGATGTAGAAGATAGTTGCCTGCACAGTGCTATTTGGTGGGTTGCATCGAATATTTTACCAAATTCTTTACTCAAGTACCCGTAGTCAAGGGTTACAGGACAAGAGTATTCGAGACTATCCCTGCCAGGATAGTTGATATTTTCACAGTTTAGCGATCCTTTGGCTCTACTTCTCCAGCTAGAGTTTGCTACAGAGTAAACAGGACGGAATGGTGGTTCATCTGATGGAGTAGGAGGTGGAGCAGACGGCTTGGGGTGCCAGTTGTTATCGCTTGCTGATTCAGTAGAAGATTCAGAGCTCAAAGTGATGTTAAGTCTCTTTTTCTTGGCCCTTCGTCTTGCATTTCGGCGTTGGCTAGGGGTCAGGGCAACCGATAAGTTGTTGCTAGTTTGGTGCTCCTCTGAACAGACTGAAGAATTGGAGCTGAAGTCTGCTTGACGACTGTCACTCCTTCCGAAGATTGATCCAAAGGATGGTTGTTCTCCGGTTTCCTCCTCTTCTGGTTCTCTCTTTCTGCCGTACCTGCTTCTGGGAGGTCCACAATCATGACCGTCATCTCCGGAAGGTGGGGGAGGAGGAGTAGGGGAAGTTCTTTTCTGAGCAATTTCTTGGACGATATCAGCACGGGAACCAATTTTCAAAGGGTATAGGAATGATCCCTTCATTGGATAACTGACATCATACTGTTCGTAGGCAAACCGGTTATTGTAGTTAGCAGAGGTAAGTTGGATCACACTGTTATTGTTGACTGCATGGTTAACTTCATACGCTGGACCAGTGAAGACGAGCCCATTGGGTGGGGGAGCAACAACTGCCTCTCCTCGGGTGTCAGAAAGTCCTGCATAACTAAATTGGAGTCCATCTTGTATGGGGCCGGGATTCGTTTCGACGCCTTCTTTCGCCAAATATAGACGGATGCATAGACGATATACAGAAGACTTGCTGTTGCCACACGTGACGTAATGATGGTGTAGACTACATCTTCAGTTGAGAATCCGATCTGGCACATTGAATAAGGAACTTCAGGGATCTTGCAGTAAGTAGCAAAAGTGAACAGATCCTTGAGGCCAATGTCGTTTAACCAGCTCATGACGAATTCGTTAGTAGATACGTCGTTGTTATGCAGCACAGTCCTGTTGTCTAGCCAAGTGATAGGGCAAACCCTGTTCTTCATTGCCCTGTTCTTTATTGCAGCCCGTAGCGTGGTTGGATTTTCAGATTAGCGTAAGCAACTGCCTCATTGCCAAACTTGGTTCCAGAAAGAGGGAAAACGGCAGGTAGCACGACTTTGAGATCGATGACTCCATCGACATGGGTCCAGCCTGATAGCACTGCGTAGATTGCTTCAAGTTCGGCTTCGTCCACATCTGTGAAAGAATGGGACACTACTGGATAATATCTGCCCTATCCAAGAGCAAGTATGATGTAAATAGCTAGCATCTTTTGGTAACCTGGATTGATAGCCCAGTCTCCAGGTACAAAGAGTACATTAGTGGCTTGAGCATCCAAGATGTCAGCATAGCAGAATTCAATCTGCCCTTCATGTCCCCATCGTGGTAGTATGCTTTGATTGTTCCCGTCCCAGCACTGCACAGAATTGGCTGTTACCAACCAGGTAACAGCTGAGCTCCCATCTGCTAAATTCTTTCCTGTTACGGGCCGGCCGGCTTGCGTAACGGCAGTGAGGTTAGCAAATGTGAAGGAATTAAAACTGCTAAGACTGGGTTGTTTCAAGCCAATCTGGTCTAGACGGAACATTTCTCCAGTAATAAGGCACTGAACCCACAAGTGGTAAGTCAGGATCACTTTATCCAGGCCAAGAGTAAAAGTTGGTAGAGCTTCTTTGCCTGCAGAACCTTGGAAAAGGATTTGAGTACATCGTAGGTTAAAAAGCCACTCAGCATGGACCCAGAGTTCCTCAGTTCGTGATAAGATTGTTTGAAAGTAGCATAAATGGTGGAGATTGCTGACGTAGGAGCACACGGCGTTGTTGCGTTTTCTAATTCCTTGACGGAGTGGCGTATAATTGGTCCGTAGAAACGTGGGGATGGAGCGCTTCCTCTTTCGATTTGTTGATCTTGTGGATCCTCAGTCTCGTAGAAATCATCTCGCAGAGGTGTCCCTTTCCTCGTAATAATAGAAGAGTAGACAAGTTGATCTCTGGATGGGTAACAAAAGGGAAGAATGTTCTTGCAATGTTTGTCAGCTCCAGCAATGTGATTTTGGCCGCTCTTATAACTGAAAAAGCTGCTCACAGTGTTGCAGATAGCTGAAATGATACCAAGAATAGTGTCAATCCAGCCCAGTGCCGAACTAATCGTTTCCTTCGTTCCTTTGTCGAGTGGTAAACAATTAACCATCTCGTTAGCGATTCCAATGGCCCATTGTCTATTTTGAGAAGTGTTGATTTCACGGAAGTATTTGAAGAACTGAGCATCTCCTTATTAGGAGGGAGGGATCTCATACAGTATTTCTGCTCGGAGCGTTTCCCTGCGGCGAACATTCCAGTGGATGCGCCTTTATTTAGAAAAGAGCTGAAAGTCGAAGGATTATGCCACAGTCGATCAAACGTTGCTTCTATCCCCCAGTTGCATGGAGATAAGATCAGTCCAATATGACAGTCAAAGTCCTGGTAACTCATTTCAGTGTCGCTGATAATTGCACTTGAATCAACGTAGTCTCTCCCGAAACAGCCAAATGAAGTGTATAATTGGGTCCAGTCATCCAGCAGGTTACAGGGTAGTGATGACTTGCCAGACGTGTTTAAGTAGTTGCTTCGAGCCCCTTGGCACAGTGAACGAATAGTGCCGGTCATACTTCCGCCAAACATGGAAATTCCACTGTTGTTAGCAATTAGATCTTTCATCTCAGCCAGGTCTTCAGGATTGTAGAAAGCATTCTTTATGTTAGGCTGAAGAATAGGTACAGCACACATTCTGGTTCTTTGCATTTTCTGGAATCGAAACTTTACTGTTAAAGTATCCTTATTGGACTCTATTTTGGCGTACACTGTTGAATCACTCGGTTGCGGACCAAACGAATCGGGATCAACATCAACGCTTAGTCTCCACTGTCCTTCTAAAGAGATGTCTTTCTTTTCAGTGTGCTCAGTTGGAGCAATAATTTCAAGTCCAATTTGATCAGCAAAAGATCTTAGAGTATTTCTTCTTTTGGTGTTGTATCTACAGTTCCATGTAGTATGGTGAGCGTTGTAATCTCCACATATAATTTGATTTGGGCTGCACTGCAGTAAATTTTCTAGGTCGAACGTAAACAATAATTCATCAGACGACGGCGGAACGTATATTGAGGTAAGAGTTATTGGTTCAGAGTTCTTTGGAGTTATTACTATTGTGGTTGCTTCAGTGTAATTTAATGTTGGGAGATTGAGGTTGTAGTGTGGGATAGATGCCTTAATTGCAATAGCAGTGCCTTAATTGCCACCACTTGATTTGTTAGGGTCTTGATTTGATCGATAGCTATAGTATATTTTATAATTGGCTATATATATTTTACTATTCGGTCTCAGGTGAGTTTCCTGCAGTAGTATTGCATCGGGGCTTTGCTTATTTATAAAGTGTCGTAAATCATTGATTTTTGATTTAATCCCATTTGCGTTTCAGTAAACAATAGATAATGATCTAGCTGTGAATTTTTAGTTCCTGAGGTTTGATGGGAAGAATGTGAAATAATACTTATGAATTAAAATAGTTTAGACATGGGATCACTTGCTTTTTGCATTTCTTTAACTGCTACCATGATATTGGGAAGTTGTGAGAAAATATTCTTCTGTTCGTTTATTGCTCTAAATAGGTCTGTATATCCTGTTCCATTATCTTCAGTGCTTATGTTGGTATTAATTTGATTTTGTAATTGAAGGGGAGTGGATTGTTGCTCGGTGACAGGGTTTAGAGCTTGAGCAAATCATAAATTTTTTCTTGCATATGAGTTTACTGTTTTGTTTTTGAGCAAATTACTTGGAGGCTTTGGAAACTTAAGGCATCCCCTATATGCTGCAATATTGCCTTCCTGTTCACAGTTTATGCATGTAGGGTTTTCGATTTTATCTTTGACATCGCAGTCCCTAGTTTGATGTACACCGTTGCATTTTAAGCATCTCGGTTTTAGATTACGGTCGTCTGCTCTGTGACCGAATCCATTACAGTTATAGCACTGAGTTACCATAGCTCTGCCCCTGTACTGTTCAACTGATATTTTTAAATACTGGAAATATTCTAATTCAAATATTTTTTCCCCATTTTTGTTCCTTTCAAGGTCTATAAGTAGAAATGAGAGTGCTTTTCGTGTTTTTATTTGGGTCATTCTCACTACCTATGTGACAGGATACCCTAGGTTTTTGAGTTCATTCTCCACACATTCCTCCATGATCTCAATGGGCAAACCCTTTGTAACAACCTTGATGGGTCTCTCAATTTTGGGTTTGATAACTTAGAATTCCCATCCCTGTTCTTTGCAGTACTCCTGAGTTTTCCTGTGACCGTGAATTGTGTTAGGAAAAACCTTTATAAAACCGTTCCCCAGAATATTATTGGTGGTGCCAAATTTTTTATATAAGCATTCTAGTATTTTAATATAATCTTTTCGGAATTTCAGCATTATTGGGGGGATTTTTTCCTGAACTTGTTCATTAGTTTTGTTATGATTTTCAATGATGTTATTTAGGGCCTCGAACATATTTTTAGTTTTAATATTTTTTATTTGTGGATTATTAATTCTGCTTGGATCCACATTTTCTGCAGTTTTCCTTTTGCTGGGTGAAGTAAATCCAGCTTTCTTACTCTCTAGTAAATCATTAGCCATAACCCCATTAGTACTCCTATTTCTACTAACCAGACAGTCGTGGGACGAGATACAGTCCAACAGATTACTCTCACCTTTAAAATGGTCCAGTCTTTGCTTGGTCCTTAAAATCTCCAGGTTGGTACTTCCGATGGCTTCCGAATGATCTACGAATTTACTTTTCTTTAAATTCTCCAGCTGTTTCTCTGCTCCCTCAATTAAAATTTTTTCATAGAAAATTTGCTGCTCTATCATCTCTTTTTTGTAACAATTGCTACATGGTGTTTGAGCGCGTTATCCTCATTAATATAATCAGTGTCCATGTTATCGTGGGTGTACTGCCTTTTAGCCTTAATTACTTCATTAATATTTCCGGTTAGTTCCGGAGAACCAGACCGGCTCATCACGAATTCGGTGACAGTATACCGGGTGGCCAGAAATAAAACACCCCTACTCTGACCTCCCTGGATATCGAACTACTCAGTGTAAAGGCTTGAAAATTTGTGGACATACTATTCAAAAAATGGGGAAACGGATTTCACGAAAAAAAATTTAGTTCCAGAAATCACCGATAGGTGGCGCTGTACCACTGGACGTATGCTGAAAAGACACAAAAACACGTTTTAAACACATTTTATTTGAAAGTACCAAGCATACATGAAACAAGGACGTTATCGATGCAGGGAATGCTGCTCAATATGGTTCCCTTCCTGAAGATGTAAAATGTGAAGTCTGTGGACAGCTTGTTCAACTGCGGATCGTAACTGGTCATCTGAGATGCTTCTCACATGCAGACTGATACTCTCTTTCAAATCTGCCAAGGTTATCAGACGTTCTCGATAAACAAGGTTTTTTAAGTGTCCCCAAAGCCAAAAATCACACGGATTAAGATCCGGTGAACGAGATGGCCAAGTTGTCGGAAACGCGCGACTGATTATTCTGTCAGTGGTGAAATGCTGGCGAAGAAACTGTTGCACAGGGAGTCCAATGTGTGGAGGTGCTCCATCTTGCATAAAAGTAATGGTGTCAAGGCATTGGCGCTGCTGCAAATGGGGTACAACAAATGTTTCGAGCATCCTTTTGTACCTGTTGGCCGTCACGGTACATGTCTCAAGGCCATTGGAAGTAACCTCTTCGAAAAAGAACGGTCCAAGGATGAATGTGGCTGTGAATCCACACCAGACTGTAACTTTCGGTGAGTGGAGTAGAATCTCTTGGAAGGTACGGGGGTTTGTCGTGTCCCATATGCGACAGTTATGGGTGTTCACTGTTCCACTGAGGTGGAAATGGGCCTCATCGCTCCACAGAATCTGCCACGGCCACGATGCATCCACTTCAACTCTAGCAAGAAATGTCAATGCAAAGGTCTGTGGCCAGCAATTGTTGATTAGGGCGGATTTTGTACGGGAAACAATGCACCATTTTTCTGAGTACGTTCCACACTGTGCTATAGGGAACACCCAAGTGTCGTGACACTGCACGTGCACTACTGCAGCCTAAAACATTATCCATTGACTGTTCAACAATACCGGTGGCAACATCTTCAACGACATCTGAACGAACCGGTTTGCGTCCTCGACCAGGCTGAACTCCAAGATGTCCAGTTTCCTCGAATCGAGCGATCATTCTCCTGAGAGCTTGTGGAAGCAATGGTCCCTTACGCAAATCCTTAAGTCGGCGAAACTCTCGAAGTGCTGCTGGAGCATTTCCTTTATTCTCGTAAAACAACTTCACAAGCAAAGCGCGTTCTGGCAGCGTGACAGCCATCACTAATAAGAATGACATTCCCCACCTTTTAACATGGCTTCTAACCATGCTTTATGCAAATTTTTCTGGTTACAGTATGAAATTGCAGTTACAACGGGAGTTCTAGCTTCTTTACTATTTTTATTTTCCATAAGGGGCAGAAAAATTAAAAAGGAAGCATTCCATTCCGCATAAACATTTTAATTTTTATTATTATTTGTGTCTTTTGATCATAGTTCCAGTTGTGCAGCGCCACCTATCGGTGATTTCCGGAACTAATTTTTTTTCGTGAAATCCGTTTTCCCATATTTTGAATAGTATGTGTACAAAATTTTGAGCCTTTACACTGAGTAGTTCGATATCCATGGAGGTCAGAGTAGGGGTGTTTTATTTCTGGCCACCTTGTATATGTAGGGTCGTGTTCCATGGTGAATACTCCATCAAAATAAGACCACAGGTTTGTCTTTTGAATATTTAAATGCATGGACACAGGACAACACGAACATGAAGAGAAAGAGGAAAAGTAAAGATCTAGTTCCCTGTTATCTGACATGCAACAGTCTATCAACTTCGATGCTCCCACATTCCAACTCTTAGCGTCACCCTTTTCTCCTCTCCCCTTTCTTTCGCTGATCCCCCTTTCTGGTCTAGTCGTACACTCCTGCCATCTGGTGGTGGCAGATAGTGGGAGAGTGAGGTCTAGAGACTGATACTACAGGCCGTTCTGACACTTTCAGCTGGCCACAGCTGAGTGGAGAAAAATCTGAAAGGAACAAAAAATAACATAACAAAGTACGTAGAATTACACAAATATAAAAACACAAATTATCATTCTTTAGTGCACAGAGTTGCTGGTCCATGTGTCTCTGCACCAAATTTTCATGTGGTCGATTGCAGTGGAGGTGGTGTTTGGTCCATTGTGCTAGCCAACTTTTTTGACTTCATATCGGTCATTAGGCTTCACTTGGAGCACTTCATATGGGCCAAAAAATTTCGGTCGCAGTTTTAATCCAATCCCAAACTGGGCTCTTCTAATTGCTACTAAGTCACCTTTCTTATATTGATAAGCAATTTTCCGGTTCTTATTGTAGGTACGTCGATTCTTCTCGGATATTCACACGATCTGTAATAAAAGCGATGATACTCTCCTGTTCAAGTAGCTCAAGGATGTGTAAATCTTGCTTTGTTCTGAGCTTTACACCTGTTAGAAGCTCTAAAGATGTTCTTTGTGTACTTTTTAAGACTGTAGAATTAAGAGTCTTGTACTGCTGAAACAAATTTGAACCATTTTGTGGGGTCGTCAATAGAAAGTTCGGCTAAAACTGGAATAGTTGTGCCATGAATTTTTTCCACTTGTCCATTATCTCGGGGAATTCCGGTTGTAATAGTTAAATGTTGAATTTTTTCGATGTCACAATATGCTTGACACTCTTTAGATGTAAATGCACTACCTTTTATCTGTTATGATCCGATTTGGATTTCCAAATGTTGTTTCTTGTTGCTTGAGTTTCTCAATGGCATTTTGTGAAGATGTAGATTTAATAGGATAGATCCAAGTAAATTTTGTGAATGCGTCGACTACTGTAAGAATGTGATTGTAATTTTTATTAGTCGAGGGCAGAGGTCCTAAAAAGTCAACGTGGTATGTACTGAGGGTACGTCACCTTTTGCAATGGGGTTTAATAGTCCTTCACTTTTACCTCGCTTTTTGTTCACAAGAATACATTCAATGCAATTCGCTATTACATCTTCTACGCATATTTGGGGAAAAAAAAGTTTGTTTTAAACCATTTTCTGTTTAATTTATACCGAAGTGTTCTTTAGAGTGAAAGTTTTTAACGACTTCAGCTTGCATTTATTGAGGGACCACTAGAAGATCAGAATCATTTACAATTTAATACTGTACGTTATTCTTCAAAATAAAGTCGTTAATTTGTTTGTTTGCCAAAAGTAGTTTAATAGAATCGATATATTCATCAGCTTTTTGACAGTGAACGATCTTGGAAGTCAAGTCATCGTGTGTTATCAACAAAATAGAGTACCGGCTTAAACAATCTACATGCTTCATTTGTTTACCTGGACGATGTATAATTTCATTATGAAAATCTTCCAAAAACAAGGCCCATCTAGCAATTTTAGGCGTCAGCTGTGCTTTGCTCATAGTCTTTTGAAATGCTGAACAATCTGTTACAATTTTAAACTTAGTGCCTATCAAATAGTTGCGGATTTTTTTAAGCTTCAATTATCGCCAAAACTTTAAGTTCGTAACTTGAGTACGTTTCTTCTTGGGGGATGTTTTTTTACTCATGTAATGAATTGGATGAAGTTTATTGTCGTCAGATCGCTGCAAGAGAATTGCGCCATAACCACCTTTGCTTGCGTCAGTATGCAATTCCAATTCTGCGCCCTCTCTATAACTATGCAATACAGGATTTTCAGACAGTTTTTCCTTTAAAGTTATAAATGCCGATTGTTGTTCCAAACCAAAATAAAATATTGTGTTGGCACGTAATAAATCGCTTAACGGCTTGGCTATCAGTGCGTAATCTTTAATAAATTTTCGGAGGTAGCCAGTGAGTCCGAGAAAACTTTGAACTTGTTTGACTTGTTTTTTGTACATGTCTATTTGATTTACATTAAAATTTTAGGTTTTCTCAAAATAAAAACTTTTAATTGTCTTTATGAAGCTATAATGCAAACTTGATACCAATAATATTTATTTCGGTGCATGTCAGGGTCCTGTATTAAAAAAATTTCATAAAATTTACTCAAAAATTAAGACGCATGGAACATTTTAAAAGATACCCAAAACTGATAAGATATAGTTCTGAGAAAAAAGCATTTAAAAAATATTTTTTAATTTTTACCTTATTATTATTTTCTTTTTGCGATAACTAAATGCTGATTTTATTAAACAGACATATTTATATTTTATTGTGCAAAGCTTGTTGTTTGAAAAAAAATAATAAAATGAAATTATGCAATTTGGCCTATTGAGATTTTTTGGAATGACATAATTCTTTTATCACAGTTAAAAATAGTTTATACTAAAAAAATAGATAAAAATATTAAAATTTGCCAAAACCACAAATTTCCCCTTTTGGAATATTTTGTGGTTTTGGCTGGTTTAGAAATCTTTTTGGCAATTCTTTTCTTTTTTTATATATTAGAGGTCCTATTTCCACTTTCAGTTATACGTCGTTTGTCACGTCTCTGCAATTTTTAATGATGTTGCATTAAATGCATTCTGTTCTAAATTAATACTATTAAAACACCCAAAATTAAATTTTCCCACAAAAGTTATTAATGCCATTTCTAATCTCTTTTTAGAAACAAACATTTCTTTCAGACAATTTTTCCAAATGATGCTGCGGATGCTTTCATTTACATTTTGGGTTTTACCAGAAGCACATCTTGCTAGTAATTCATTGTTACCAAACCTCTGATGTATGTGAAGTAATTTTTCCACACCTGTTCTGAAATTTCTGTTTTCATTGTTGAATGAGATTTTGGTTCTTCATTGCTACCCAGAGCCCTCTGATAAAAACACCATGAAGTAGAACCAGTAGGGCAATAACTATCATTAAATGTTTTTATCTGTAGATGACCAGTGGAACAATGAAGCAAATATTGCAGATTTCACTTTTTGAATATCAGGGACATTTTCCTTCATAACTTTTCTATATTAATTTGTTAACTTTAATATTGTGCTTTCTTTTGAAATTCCTCTTTACGGTCCTTTTATCGCATGTATGGCCAACAATGGCCCTTGTGCCGAAAAAATCCAAACAAACTAACCCTCTTTACGGCCACCAATTGTAATGTCTTTACTTCGATTTTTTTAAAGTTTTTTACGAAGCCCTATACCAAGTTTCTCCACATAGTTCACACATTCTTCCTTGATAAGTTTCACTTCTTCACCATACACATTTAATTCCTATATAGGTTGGTATGTATTGGCATCACCATCTGATAAGACACTCACATACCACAATTTTTTACTGGTATTTTCCAGAAAATTTCAGCAGCTTTGCCCTCCATAGCATTTGAAGATCCCATATAGTTTTTACTGCATTCAGATTTATGTGCTGTGAACCATATGGAGAATTCGGGACTTTTTTTTCTCTTAAGTAGTTGTATCTTAGTTTCTCTTAGTAGTTGTATATTCTGGACAATATTTTGAAATGACTTCATAATCGATAATAAGTCCCGTAAAATATCTACAATTCCTATTCCATTCAGTGATGAATGCCCCTGCTTTTGGCATATCCCATCATATGATACTGTGATGTCAATCATATCTATATTTTCATCAGATGAAGATGATAATTCCTGATGGCTTTAGCGAACTATCTTTCGAGGGACTTCCATGATGTAAGACTGTTTTTCCTCATACGGTTGGTGGAAACATTTTTGAAAATGTCTTTTTGTCTATTACATCTATGCCAATAGCCATGGAAAACATCCATTGCCTTTCCCAATCTTTAGAAAAGCTTCAACGGGGTTTTTGTTTTCCCCGAAGCATTTACTATCATTTTTTCGAGTACTAGAAAAAATGGAGCTAAATATTTTATCGTAGTTTTTTATTTTAGCTCTATTTTTTGTTGAAAAGCCATATTGACCATTTGATTGAACATCCAATGTGCACATGCCACATTCACTTCATTTTATATTTGATAAAAGTGATAACCACATTTCATTGTTCATCATGATATAGGAATTTTTTTCTGTATCGTTACTAGTAGATGAAGAGATTGGTTGAAATATCCTAATTTCTTAGCACTTAAAAATTTCGTATTTTTATCAATACATATCTCTTCATTAGTAACAGAATTGTCCACATAAACTATATTTTTCAGAATTCTCTGCTACAGTTTTATTCCATTTTTTGCTAATATTAGCAGAACACATACGCTTTCTCATAGGCTCTGTCGATTGATAAAAAAAAAGCAAAAGAATCAAAATCTAGCAAATGTGCTCGCCTACTAGCCAGTAAAAGAGATAAAAAATATCGCAAGTTCTTCTGTAAATTGATCACCTTCTCGAGAATAATTTTTGAAAGACTCGAAAGAAAAAAATTACTGATGGGGGCGAATATAGTGATTTAATTTTTTTTTAAGTTCATCCATCTGAAGATATGTCTGCCAGTGAGGTTGATGATTTCTCGCTCTCTGTGTAGTCTTCCGCTTCAGAACAGAACAGAACGCCGTCCCATACCCCCGTATCTATGACCATTCTGGTCACTTCACGGTTTGGTGAGCATGTTACGGGAATTTTATTTTAATTAATAAGATATATAAAATTAAAACAAAACTCTTTACAGAATTTACAAGAAAATGAGATGATAATGAGAAAAGTTTACAGAGATTTTCATCTTTGAAAAATGGTTTGACACTATTATAAGCTGAAATTTAACACGAGTTATATTTGTGTATAATAGGAAATTGCTTGTTGTTATCCTCAGTCTTTTTGAGTATGAAACTTGTTGAGGACTAGGAAGGTGAGAACATATTTCTATTTCCACTTATGAATTTAATTATGTGATGAATTTTTTGTCTGGACAAACGGTTGCTGGCGACTCTTCTCAGCCATTCCAGTTCATGGCTTGGTGATGGTTTCTTCATATGCCAAGAGATTGTGAGAATACATTCCGTGGCATAATGAAGTGACGTGCCAGTCCCACCACAACTGCACTGGTCACTCTCAGACAGGTTGAACCTTTTAAGGTAGCCAGGGAAAAGGCCGTGTTCTGAGAAGAAAATAATATCCTCTCTTATCTAGTTTGTAGGATAAGCATTGACTAAAGGCAGAATATTGAAGAATTTCCTGCCTGTGTCGCCATTGCTCCAATATCCTTGCCATTCTTCTAGCATGTCTTTCCGGAGCAGGGCTTTTATATATGGTTTGGGAAGTTTTGTTTGTATATAATGTTGCCCATTTCGAGTTACGTCCTTTGCTAGTTGGTCTGCTTTTTCGTTGCCTAAATTTCCTGCATGCGCTTTAACCCATGAGATCTGTATTGTTGGTTTTGTAAGCAAGATACCAAAAATTTCTCTTGCTATTTAGTTTGTACTCTTTGGATTAGAAGATGCCACGATGCTAACTCTATTGCCCACATGTATTTTAAAAGTGTTGTTGTTTGCGAACTGTGATGCATATTTTACTGCTTCATGTAGTGCAGTGAGTTCAGCTTGAAAAACGGTATTATTGTCATTAAGTTTGGCAGGCCATTGGTAGGCCCAGGAATAATTTATCAGGACATGTTCTGTTTTTGAGCCATCTGTGAAGATGTTGATATTGCTCATTTGAGTTATAATTATTCCTTCTTCCAATGAGATTTGGGTGGGATTGAGATGCTGTGAGGGGTGAGTTGACCAGCCAGTTGCTTTCGCCTCTAGCTCTTCTGGTTGAATCTCTGTTATGTTGTGCGCAAGAAGAATTCTTAATCGATATATTGATATTAATCTGGCTTCAAACTGTAATTGCAAGTTTAGGGGCGGGATGCCGAGAATGGTTTGTAGAGCTGATGATGGAGTTGTGCGATATGCACCAGAAATATAGAGAAGAAAGGGTCTATGAATGGAAATGAGTTTCTTCTTCATTCTGTAAGTTGGGTTTAGACACCACGCTGAGGAGCCATGGGCGAGCATTCTCTCAACCACTGTCTTATAGAGAACTCTCCAGTGTTTCTGAGAGATTCCCCATGTGTTGCCAGTGATTCTTTTGAGACTTTGGTGCATTTTAAGGGCCTTTTCTCCTTGTTTTTCTATATGTTCCAGCCAGTTTAATTGATCATCAACATGAATTCCTAGATATTTGAAAGATTTAGATCTCTTTATGATGTCTCCATTCCAAGTGACTCTGGGACCTTGCAATTTTACTGAACAAAATATGGGTTGTTTTTTCCATGGAGATGGATAGTTTGTTATTAGAGCACCAGGCATTAAATTGGGCTATTGCAAGTTGGGTTTCTCTTTCAAGGCTATTTTTTGTGTTCGCTTCGATAACTATTACAAAATCATCTGCAAAGGCTTGGATATGAACATTTTCTGGCCAGACCTGCTTGAGAATTTCGTTGGCTACGAGGTTCCACAGAGCTGGACCGCTGCATGATCCTTGAGGGCAACCTTGTTTCTCATCTTTCATAGCTCTGCCTTCTTGAGTCAATAGGGTCACTTTCCTATTTTCGATGTGACCGTGAAAGAGTCTTTTAATGTTTAATGGACAGGTGGTGGCATCCAGACTCTTAAGGATTCCTTTGTGTTGCAAGTTGTCAAATGCTCCTTTTATATCAATAGAGAGCACTAAGACATGCTTTAATTCTCTTTTTGCTGCATGAATTTTCTTTATTAGCTCATGTATGGCTGAATCTACTGATTTTCCTTCCCGAAACCCATATTGATGTTCACTTAGGCTATTAGTGATCTCAAGATAACAAGTTAACCCTTGCGTCATCAAATTCTCCAGCACTTTCCCGATTGTTGGCAGGAGAGAAATGGGTCGATAAGAAGCTGCCAGTCTCTGGTCTTTTCCTTGTTTGTGGAATAAAATAATGTTTCTTATTTTCAAGGAATCTGGGAAGCAACTTAATTCCAAGCACTTATTAAGGAAAATTGGAAATATATTATGAAAGCGCTTGTGGATTATTTTAATAAGGTTGTCGATTCCATCAATACCGGGAGCTTTACCTGAAGGAAGGTGGTCTATTACCATTGAAATTTCTTGGAGGGAAAATGGAGGGTTAAGTGGCTGCGTCGAAGTGTTTAAGTGATAATTAGTTGAAATAGCAGGAGATGGAAAAATCTGATCCAGGATGGTTTGAGCTGCTTCTTTCAGACTTCCTTTCGGGTCACTATTTATCAGGTATAGTATTTGTGATGGAAAAACTGATTTTCGAAAAGCAGCTTTGTAATGCTTTCCATATGGGTCGGAGGCTGTTGGACCCATTTTCAATAATTGTTTCAAGTGGCGAAATCTGAAATAATAAGAAAGCTTTTCTGCTCTCTGGAAGAGAATATAAAAAGGCAGTTCGATGATTTGAAAAAAAATAATTTTGTAGAGACCCAGAAGCAACCGATTTTGAGGAGAGATTTAACGATGATGTCAAGTGGTTTTCTTAAAGGAGCCATTCCAGGAGGGGTTTGTTTATAAACATCAATAAATTTTAAAGGTTCAACTATATTGTAGAACCGGGGCGCTTTTAAAGAGAAAAATTCGCACCGCTGTTGCAGAAAATAAAAAAGATTAAATAATAAAGATTCTTCAATAAGAGTAGAAAATATTTTGCAAATTGCTGAGGTCTTGGAGGAACTCTCGTAACATCTGTTGCTCAGATTGTCAATAAAATAGGAAAAGAGACCCATTTTTTAATATTGTTTTCAAGTGGCAAAATCTTTGAAATAATAAGAAAGCTTTTCTGCTCTCTGGAGTGAAAATAAAATGTCAGTTCGATTAGCTGAAATATAGTTCTTGTGACGAGGAGAAATATTTATTAATTTATTTTGCAATAAAGTAAAAAATTTTAACACAATCCAAAATAGTTCATTGGAATGGTGATGGAATCAGAGAAGCACTAGTTACCATGCAGTTGCGTCATTCACTCATAATGTTGTTGTTTTTATTTTCAACAAAAAGTAATCTTATTATCAGGCTTTTTTCCTTTAAAAGAGAAGAAATTTTGGTTTTTATAAACAACAGCAAAAGAGTTTTCGTTCCAGTTTTTTTAAATGAGTAAATTTAATAGAGATGGATGTCTATTTGCTATGATCTAATGGAGGCGAATTTTTTAGTGATAAAAATTTATTTTTCATCAGCTCTCAGGAGGCTGATTTCAAAACAATTTAGTTAATTGGAATTTTAAAAAAGTGGTCCATATGGGTCTAGTTCTCAATAGAGTTTTTATAGGTTTACATAATGTAGAGAGGAGGAATATTTTTCAATAATATAGTATTTCTAACAGATTCAGGAACAACTGTTCATTGGAATAGTTGAAGAATGACACAATAGTAACTAAGTTTTTGCCCCACTAACAGATTTTTTTTTCTGTACACCAAATCGCAAACCCAATTTGATGCTTTTTCCATAAAAAGAAATATATATATATATAGATATTTGATTTTAAAATGCAACAGTGAAAGAATTTTCATGTCATCCGTTTTGAAAAAGTAGATTTAAAATAAAGACAGAGTTCCATTTCAAATATTCTACGGAAGACTTTCCGCCTTCTCTTTGCAGGAATTCCCTCGAATATTAACTACGGATTCGGCACGCCCGCTTTAGACACAAGCATCTTTTATTTGGAGAGCAATGCCCTTTATGTTCAAGATGCCGTGTACTTTTAACAGTCCGACATGTTTTGCTAGAATGCCCTGATTTTAATCAACATCGCTTAAGTTTTTTTCATTCATCCTCCATCGAATTGCGAGATCTTGTGGGTGAAAATCCTCACCCTAACATTTTTAAATTTTTGCATTGCATTGGTTTTTTACATTCTATTTAGCTTTGCTTCTTCATTGTCGAAATATTTTATTTTAAATTCGTTTGATACTTATTTTAGAAAGTTTGAAATTTTTAATTTTCATGCACAAATACATATGTTAAATGTCTGAATTTGACTTTTCAACTGCAAATTTGCTTTTACTATTTGTTTTACATGACTTTAATTTATACAACCATTCGAGTGACGCAGCACAGCCAGATTTGACTTTTGTGCCAAAAAACCCAAAATAACCTAACCTAACCCTCGAATATTATATAATCTTTATATCTATTTGCTTTATATATTTCAACTTCTGGGGTCTATTTGTTGAATGCGGCTACTGGCAGATCATTTTTTTTTTTTTCGAAAATTGTAAGGCCCAGCACATAGACATTTTCTCCCCTTTAAGATTGTGTTATGGTGCGAACAGCAAAAGCGACGTCTTTGTCTAGAACTATGATTCTCCTCTGAAGAACCGCAAGTCTCTGTGCCAGCATGAAGATTTGCTTCATTCGTTCTTTGTTTTGGTCGCCAAGATCGGGTGCCTCCAATTCGTGCGGACCATGCTCGATAACAAAGGCCGCATGGGAGAGGTCCCCTAAAAACTGGGCCATTACTCTCCTGTAGAGGGCCGTGCTAATCACGGGTGCTTCTGGATCTCTCTGTGGAATAAATAAAATGAATATCAAAGATTTAAAAATGATGCAAATTTATGTCAATTACGTTATGAAACTGAAAATTTTGAAATGAAAAAAAATTTAATATATTTCATTCCTTTATTCACTGCAACTCATGCTTCAGTTTTAAATTCTGATTGAAATTTTTTTTTTGTGGCATTTTCTTCCTGTATCCCAAAAAACTCGACATTTTAACTTGGCATTTATTATTTATTATGTACATTTCAGCCCTTAAAATTAAAATTTAGAATAAATGATTTGTTAACGTAAAAATAAAGGGAAGGAAGAAGATAATTCCAAAGTTTTAAACCTTGATTCGAATGGCATTTACAATGTATTTTAACTTTTTTAAACTGTTTTTCTAATAAATGCTACTTAATACCAAGTAATATTAAAAAAAAACAATTTGAAAAAGGGCAAAATTCATTTTCTTACGAAATAATGCTCCAGAATAATTGTTAAACTGCCTGTTAGATATTTTATTTTCGATGGATTTGTAAAATTTTGCCAAGAGATTGAAATTGAAATGAAAGATTCCGATACATTTTTTTTTATAAATAGAATTAAAATTGTATGTTCATTGTTATTCATAATAATGCAAGATTGCTTTAATTTAAGATCGTCTATTTTGAAAGTTTAAATACTTATTCTATGACAGTATAATAAAAAATTCCCTTTTATTCTATGCAACCAAAGCTCACTGAAGGTACTTCCTTAAATATTAGAGTCACTTATCTTTGAAATTTAGAAATTACTGATTTGCGAAGAAAACATTGAATTATTACATCATATGTTGTCACTAACCAATTCTAAACACTTACATTGGCTATCTCTATCCGCAGTAACCGGAAAACAATAGTTGTAAATAGTCCTTAAATTTGAATTTAAGTAAAACTCCGCATGATTGGAATGATGTGAATAGCCGTTAGAAAGTTAACATGAAATAACTGAACGCATAACAATTAGGAACAGAGGTAGGAGGATGGTAAAAAATTAATAAAATTGGTCAGAGCTGCACTGTTTTTATCGGACTTTTTTATCGGATTTTTTAAAAACTCGTCAGCATTGACTTGTCCAACTTTCAGCTTCCTGAAAGCCTAGTGTTCCAAAGTGTTCCTTTCCCTTCAAAAACCGATCTCACGGTTCAAAATTGTTTCAATAAAGTAAGCAAAGTATTTCTACAAAAAAAAAAAAAAAGAAGACCTAAATATAAGAGGTCAATACATGCTATCGAAACGTAGTTTATATCTTAGGGTTTTCTTTTTATTCTACTAGACCTCTTTCAAAGGATGTGAAATAAGCTATGAAAAATATATTCCTTCGGCATTGTAGAGGCTTTATTAAAAACGTATTGAGGAGGTCAGAAAAATTCCAGCTAGGTTCTCTTTTAACAGCCAATTTCATTTACATTTAGTGAAGCTCTAAAAAATTATTTTAGTTTGAATATTTAAAATTATTTAAAACCATCCTACTTTATCACTTATAGCACATTTTTCTGGTTCCTATTCAGTCTTTCACTTCTGGACATTTTAATTTTTAGTAACAAATTTCACATTAAGACTTACATTAAAAATTTTAACTATTACTTATTAGTTAAAAATGTTACATTTGTTTAAAAGCACCAGTTAAGAACAAAGATACGCCTCTCATAGTTGCGTAGCTTTAATAACCGGACACATTGATGAAATGACCTGTCAGGTTTTCGTAGTTGAAAACAATTTAATATTACTAACAAAGGCCCTTTTACTTAATTTCTTTTAAATTGCTATTAAGAAATGGAAGATCAAAATGTAAAATGTGTAAGAAAAAATTGAACGCAAGAAGCGTCTTCACTTACATTCGTCACTTGAAACCACAGATTGTTGATATCGTCAATTGTTCTGTTGAAGATATCCATTTAATGTAAACAAAAATAAACGGCCATATAATAACATATTAAAAATTGTTGTCTTTATTGCTTTCATAAAATTAGAAATATATGTGGTTGGAAAGATAATTTTAATTATATATTTCGAGTTTTCAGAGTATACTTATTTTAAGAGCATGTCAAAAATTGGTGGCAATCTCATATTTACAAAGGCTTAATTGTAAAAGTGTAGTCTTTTAGATGGAATACTTCATATGCAATAAAGCGAAAAAATATTTGTTTCATCAATTTGATCATACATTAAATTATTCTTAATAATTCTTGCTAAAATGTCCAACAAAAAGCCTTGTAAGGTTATAAAGTATCTGGTTGGATATTATGACTTCAAAAGCCAATAAATAAAAGGTTTTGTGCTAAAAATCTGTCAAAATTAAGGAAAGTATTCATATTCGATAGCTTCAAAAGATCAGAAAAGAATTTCTGAATTCATACCAACTTTCAACCAATTTTTTAAATAGAATTTTATTTTTATAAAATTCTGCATTAATTTTTATCATAAATATATCGTAAGATTGCTGTATATACTAATTTAAATACTTATGAATACCTTAATAAGAAGAATGGTTTCTGGTTTTTTTTTTCTTTGAAAAATTACATTCAATAATAAGCCTTTATAAAGCCTTTATGGATGCAGTGTTGCGTCAACTCAAGCTCAGCTAGAGATGAAAAAAACATCTTGCAAAAGCTGAATTTCCTGGTCTTCAGCGTTATCGAATATTAACACAATTTAATCGGTCACAAATAATATGACTCATTAAATTTCATCTGCTCATGCGTTATAGACTTCTTCACGTTGAATTTTGTGGACATAATTGTCCCAAGCTTATTTAGTGAAAAATTCATTTTTTCCCCAAAAACTCATCTATTATTACATCTTCAATCTCATTGTCATCCCCTTGTTTTGAATGTTTTGGATATTTTAAATAAATTAGCATCACGTGTTTTTAATGTTTTATTATGCTGGATACCATCCCATGTTGGGATTGTTGGAAACGAAAGAGCAGACAAAGCTGCCAAATTGGCGACTGCCTCAAAGATGATGGCTATACCTTTGACAGACTTGAAAAAAAATATAAAAATACTTCTTTTAAAGCAATGGCAAAGAGAGTGGGACACTGAGAGTGAAAACAAGCTTCATGGAATTAAACCTAGCGTGGAACTTTGGCCTTCCCAAAATAACAGAAAAACTGATACAATTCTGACTAGATTGCGAGTTGGTCACACTCGATACACACATCGTCATCTGCTGTTTGGGGAACAAGCCCCAAGGTGTTCTCGGTGCAACTCCACTGTGTCTGTCCAACATATACTTTCTGAATGCCCAAATTTTTATTCACATCGTTTACATTTTTTTAGATCGAATAACATTACTTTATCCGCTTTACTTGGTAAAACCCCACATGGTAACCTATTAGTTTTTTTAAAATCAATTGGTTTTTATTTACGTATTTAGACTGTCTTCCCATGTAGGTTGTCTATATCTTTATTCTTAATTTTTTACTATAAAAAATAATTTCGAAATTTCAATTTGAAGGAATTTTACTTGGACTGGCGCAGCATGGTCAAAACTATGGCTCTTGTGCCAAAAAACCAAATCATCTATTATTATTTCAATCTTGTTAAAATTACTATATTATTTGTATACAAATGAACAGTCCATGTAATAAATATTTTAGAAATTAAATATCTCTCATCGTATAATTTTTCACTGTAAAACTAAATTAACTATCTTGTTGCAATAACTAGTTATTGTCTATACAGAAATGAATAGACAAATCAAAAGTTAATTCCAAAATCTGATGCATACCTGAAATTCTAGTAATAAAACCGTACGCCAAATATTGTATATACGAGGGCTATCCAGAAAGTAGATTACGTTTTGGAATAAAAAAATAAACAAAGTATAGGAAACAAATTTTATTATAGACAGATGAAAGCCACACTCAAATACTACTTTTCTACATAGTCACCATTCAAATTAAGGCATTTATCGTAGCGATGTACGAGCTTGGAAATTCCTTCGTCGAAAAATTCGGCCGCCTGCGCCTTCAACCACTTCGTTACCTCTTCTTGCAGCTGTGCGTCGTCATCAAAACGTTGCATAGCCAGCCACTTCTTCATTGCTGGGAATAGGTTCCGTTATTGTGAACTTTCTATTTTCACGGACTTTAGCATCGACTTTTTCGACAAGTTCGGCAGTCACTATGCTGGGTCTCCCACTTCGATCTTCGTCGTGAACATTGGTTCGGCCATTTTTAAATCTTATGACCCACTCCACCTTCAGTGATAATGTTGTCCCCATACACTTCACAAAGCTGCCAATAGATTTCTATCGGTTTACAGTTTTTTGCAGTCAGAAACCTTATTACTGCACGCAGCTCGCGGGATTTTCAATTAACGCAGACATTTCAAACCGTCACAGTATCTGAACGGAGCACAGCACGAACCTCTCACTAGCACGGCTAGATGCCGACTGAGCTGCGCTACGCTCTGCCCCCAAGATGGCCGCGCTAGCCCCGCCCCTAGC
>JAOUZG010020552.1:2682384-2729358 GCA_026289955.1 Argiope argentata
ATTATTTTAAATATTCTTAATTGATTTTACCTTTTGCTTGGCGCAGTTTAACCAAATATGGTTCTTGTGCCATAAAACCACAAACAAACAAAACAAAACAAACAACCAAACCGTTGCTTGTAATCTCCTGGTCTAAAACAAAGCCCAAGTACTTTGGATGTTTAACATATGAAAGAGACTGATCTTGAAAGAGAACTTGGGGGTGGTATGAGTACAGGTGTTTATTGGTGGTAAAAAGTCCAACATATGATTTTGTGACATTAAAATTCAGTTTGTGGTTGTTTGCAAACCTCCACACATCCGTTAACGTAGCGGTTAAAGTTGATTCAATATTTTTCACATCAGGGCCAGAGCACCACAGCACAATGTCGTATGCAAACATTCCGACATCACACTCCGGAGGGATCATACTTTCCAATCCAGCCAAAAACAATGAAAACAAAGTTGGGCTAAGGACGGATCCCTGAGGGACTCCCTGATACGTTTTGAACCAGTTAGATAGGGTGTCTTGATACTTAACCCAAAAAAGTCTGGCTCTTAAAAAGTCAGCAATCCAGACAAGGGCACTGCCTTTGATTCCAAATTTGTCATGCAGTTTCAGGATTAGTAGGTTCCACCATACTCTATCAAACGCCTTGGAAAGATCTAGAAAAACCGCAATGGTGTGATTTGTTGGTTTGGCGTTTTGGGAATCTCTGATATTTTGACAAAAGAACTTGATCTATGGTACTATGTCCTCTCCTAAAAGCAAATTGTTCTTTTGGTAGTAGGTTTTGGAA
This sequence comes from Argiope argentata, assembly GCA_026289955.1. Taxonomy (NCBI): domain Eukaryota; kingdom Metazoa; phylum Arthropoda; class Arachnida; order Araneae; family Araneidae; genus Argiope; species Argiope argentata. Next base: position 2,683,164 of record JAOUZG010020552.1, read on the forward strand.
GTCAGATGGTAAGAAAGCCTGGAGAGGATCATTTTTTCCATAATCTTGCATGGAATGCTTGTTAAGGCAATAGGTCTGTAGCTGTCTGGTGAGTTTGCATTTTTATCAGGTTTCCTAATTGGAAGAATGGTGGCTTTTTTCCAATTTCTTGGTAGCCGACCCTTGATCCAGGAGAGATTAATGATTTCTAGCAATCTCTTCCTTGCCTTCTCGCCGAGATGAAGGATCATGTGTCCATATATGCCATCAGGGCCAGGAGCCTTGGACAGTTTCAAATTTCCAATAGCGAGCTCTAGTTCTTGCAGAGAGAAAAGAGCGCCGAATAATGGGTCACTTGCTTTCTTGTTTCGGTGTCTGTGAGCGAGGATTCTTGCCCTACGTGCAATAGTCTTGTCTGGGCTAGTGAATGACAGTTTACTGATATTACTGTAATGCAGGCCCAAGATGTCTGCGGCTTCTTTGTGACCACGAGGGACACTCCCGTCTGGTGCTAGAATAGTGTTACGGCTCTCAGACTGAGGTTGGCCTTTATCAGTACTCTTTACTAGTTTCCACAGTTTGGCTTCGGGTGTTCTAGAGTCGAGAGAAGTGCATAATTCCCTCCATCTCTGCCTCTTTAGAAGAGCGTACCCCCTCAGGGGCTCACCTTCTTTAGGTGGGTACGGGTGTCCCAATCCCGAGGTACCCAGGGATCTTTACTCCCTTTAGTGTTTATTCTACTCTTCGCCTTCTGCTGTTTGCTTTATTTTTTCTATCCCTCGATGGCAAGCGAGGGAGCTCTCCATGAGAAGCTGCCGCCGCTCTGTTTGTTTCTTGGTTCTTATGGACAGCCAAAAACCCCACGTGTTGGCCGTGCGTGGCGACCCATTAGACGGGTGGTGCACTGTGGTCCCCGATGCATCAATCTACCTGAGTTGTTAGTTTGCTAGGGATCAAGCGAACGGATTACTCCTTGGGCTTGGCGTTAAGGGTGGTCACTGTCCCCGGGGGTAACTCCGAGCGTATAGGCTTCGGCTAGCACTAAGGTAAGCGCCGAGGCTGGGAATGGCCAGAGCCGGTGGCTGCCTTCCCTTATTGGGCTCCATGGTGGGCAGTGCCGTCGGGCCTGAATTTCTACCAATGTCGTATGGGCAAACGGAAGTCGGTTCCCTTCGGTGGGCAACAAATTGTTATGAATAACACAAGATCTTCTTTTTTTCCAACTTTTTTATAGTGAAAAGAGTTTCCTAAACGAATGATTCCTTCCATTCGGTTTCTCCTTTCTTAGTTGAAAAAAAAGCATCAACAATAATATCGGGGATGTAAAAAACATCAAGAAACTTCGTTCCGGAGACTTGCTTGTGGAAGTTCAGTCCCGGAAACAGTCACAACAGATAATGAAATTGAAGAAATTTGATAATATCTCAATCACCGTTTCTCCGCATGTTTCTTTAAATTCCTCTAAGGGGGTTATTACCTGTCGAGAATTGTTTAATGTGGAAGAGGATGAAATTCTCAAAGAACTGACGAGCCAAGGGGTGAGTCATGTCAGACGTATATTATTACGGAGAGATGGCGAACTTCATAAAAAAAAAACAGCTGATTTTGACATTTGGTTTCCCAAAACTTCCAGAGTGTATAAAAGCAGGCTATATGCGTCTACCAGTAAGACCGTATATCTCCAGTCCACTTCGTTGTTTCAAATGCCAACGTGTGGGGCATTCTAAAATTTCTTGTCGCGCGACACTCACCTGCGGCCGTTGTGCATGCATCGGTCATGACAGTGCTCAATGCACCTCTGTAGAAAAGTGTGTAAACTGTAAAGGTGCACATACCTCATTTTCTAGAAATTGTCCGATATGGTTGCTTGAAAAATAGGTAATTAGTACAAAAGTAAGAAATCAGATATCCTATTCCACAGCTCGGAAACTTGTGAAATCTCAAAACCTATACAAACACTAGCTATGCTTCCATAGCTAAAACAGAAGTTAAGCTGTCAAAATCTTTCGAAATATCAAATGTTTCTTTAACTTTAGATAAATCAGTTGCAATACCCGAAAAACAGAGTAACTCTAATTCACCTAACTTCCGTACAACTCAGAATGAAAATGTTCCTGCCTGTGAATTTGTCTCAGCTTCACAGGATTTAACCGATTTTCGATTAGTGAAATAGAAAAGGAAATATAAGAAAACCCTAATATCCTCTGTTGAAAACTCCAAGGAATCAATGACAGAAAAATTCAAATTTTGGGTAACCTCAACTTTGCAGGTTTCCCCTTCTGCTGTTATTTAATGAAGCAGGTTTCTTTTCTCGTGTGAGACAAATCAAGCCAATGCTGTAAATGAAAATGGCTACCAAGACCTTTTCTGAACAGACATCGATGGAAACTCATTCTAGTGACAATGATATCGGGTCGTCTACGGTAGAAGATATTATAGACTATGACCCCAACGAAACTATTGAAGAAATCTCCTCTACTGTTGATCTGCAAGAACAATCGACAGTAGTCTTTAAAAACCCTACGGCAATCGGTGATCCTACTGTAAAGGCAAAATTAAAACGCAGCTCATTCCATTGGGTTAATTTTAAAACATTTAATCTTAAGACAAGTAGTACCCCTGTCCATGGCAAGTACACAAAGTAATATCGTGACAACAGACTACAATAAATTTCTTTCTTCATTTTCGGCATTTTTTTTTTTGCCTTTCGGATTTTTTTAAATATTTTTAATAACGTCTTAAAACTTATCTTGTCATCATACTTTGCTTTACGTTCTCCATATCTTAGATTTTATGTCATTTTTACCATTTGATTGGCGCAGTTTAGCCAAATATGGCACTTGTGCCTTTAAACTCCAATTAACCAACCAACCATCCTAGTCATATGACTGCTGCTACATGTACGTAGGTTAATCAGAAAGTTAGACGGAACATATTTACGAAGTAATGCAACTAAGACTGTTTGGATGACACTCTGTGGTAACACTTCAAACATGTACCTTTATCGTGTTACGTAACGGCTTCCTCGAGGTAAGTTTAGTTATTCTGATAATCAGTCGCAAACATGTCTCGACAGCTGCAAGTAGTGTCCAAATTGAAAATGTACAGTGATTCGTTTTTGTGGGCAAAAAGATTCAACTGCACCTAAATTTATGGGCAGTTGCATGAAGTGTATGGTGAAAATGCAATGTCACGTCAAGCTATTGCGAAATGGTTCAACATGCTTGCGAATGGAGCGCAAAAGAAGACCATTGACTTCAAAAAATTCAGAAATCGCTGCTCACGTGAATGAATGCATTCCTGCAAACGGACACAACGATAGACGGAATCTCAAACAAAAATAAAACTAGAAATTTGTCATAAAACTTGACATAAAATTATTACCGATCACCTTCATTTTCATAATGTTTGCGATCGATGGGTGCCACGTCTATTGACGGAGGAACATAAAGGAAAGCGTTTTGAAGTTGTATTTCTGCAACGTCACCAAACAGAAAGGAGTTTTGGGACAAAATTGTGACCGAAGATGAAATTTGGATTCACCACTTCTCGCCAGAAAGCGAAACGCAGCTCACTAGAGTGGGAACACTGCAGTTCCACGACAAAAATAGTGTAGAATTGTTCCATCTGCAGGGATATGACTCAGTTTTTTGACAGAGAAGGCGTGGTGTGTACAGAGTTCTCGCCGAATGGTGCCACAATTAACGCATCTTATTGGGAAACACTAAAATGATTGCTATAATCACTTAAAAATAGACGGCCAGGCAAGCTATCGAAAGGCATTGTGCTCCTGCATGTCAATACAGGAGCAAAACAAATGTGCGGACTTCTGAAAAAGTTTAGGTGGGAAGTGTGGGATCATATTCCTTATAGCCTAGAACTTCCACCTCCTGACTTCAACGTTTTTGGTCCCATAAAACAAGAACTTTCAAAGCGGCGTTACCGCTTGGATGACGAGTTGAATGCTGCAAGCCAACATTGGTTATCGGACAGGATTTCTTTGCAGAAGGCATCGAAAAACTTTTCAACTTAACCACCTATCTAATTGGCGCAGCATGGCCAAGAATGGCTTTTGGGCCAGAAAACCAAAATAACCAACCACCTCCGTTATTTAAGAATTTGTGAAGGCGTGGTAAAAGTAGATTTCGAATGGAACTTTAAGACACTAATAAACTTATTGTAAAATTTCTATCCCATTTTGTTTTTTGAATTAGTTCAACGAACTTTTTGACTGACCCTCGCATCTTCCATCAAGGGTGAGACAAATTTGAAAAGTAAGGTAGGTTGTTCTAAGGTAGTTCGTTTCTTTGACTGTTACTCTTTAACATCACCTGAAAAGAGTTTATGAATCACCCAGTATAACTGAACTTCAGCCTTTCAATCAAAAAATAAAGAATTAAATTTAAGGATTGTATAAAAGTCATGAATTAAGATTCAATTAACTTTTTGCATTTTCCTAAATAGGAATGAAAAGTTAACTATGCACACAAAAATTGGAATAAGCCATCTTGCTATAGACCCTCATGTGGAAAACTATTCAAGACTTGACTGCAACTTTTTTAAACTTATGGTTTGTAGCAGTGCATGTTAATGCATTTATCAATTTTGAAGACGAGATTGCAATCTGCTCACAAGCAATTGTAAAAGCCACCATACTGGAACTCTTGGGTGTTAGCAAGAAGAGGGGGGCAGGTTGATCCATATATTTGATAGTTCTAATAAGGTCGAAAAGATCTTACCTTAAGCTTTGGAAGAAAGCTTGACAACACTCGATGTCTATTGAAGGTACAACAGATGAAATATTTGAGGTTTGAAGTATATAGATTTTTTAAAGTTATTTCCCAAACACTGCACCTTAATCAATCATTGCTGTTTAATCATTTTAATGTACCAAAGTAATTCAAATAAAAACTTTGAAAAATAAAAATATGGCAGCTACACTTACTAATTTCCAAAACCTAGTTTTTGAATTATTACAGGATATGACAAAAATGTTTGACAATGTAAATTTTAAGGAAAAAGTCATTAAGTATTTGTCTCCATTGAGTAACAATTTGATGAAGTTTAACATGGCAATAACTGACCATGTTTCCTCAATCCATGAATTAAAGATGCATCTATATATTATGCGAATCCACAAGATATCCAGTTTCCACAGATCAAGATAGATTGAAGAATTGAATAAGTGGGCACAATTAATTGCAATGTCTTGACATATAATAAACATTAATAAAGTACATAACATCTAAACAAAATAAAATTCAGTTGGTAATTTTACTTATACAATGCATTACTTTCACTTTGTTATCAGAAGCAGTAATGGTATAAACATATTTAACGAAACAGCATACATTCCTATACATTTTTAAAATACGACGACAGGTTCTATTGTTGAACTTAGTATTAAGCGTTCTTTAATTTGCATTTTTTTAAATATGGAGTCTCTTGTTAAGCATGTATTTCAAGACTAGATAAAATTTAAAGCAATTTAAGGAATTATTCTAATCAAAAGCTTTATATATATTCATAAGCTTTGAAATATTTATAGTTTACCAACAATCGAGTTACAAACAGATGCACTTGCGAGGAAAGTTTCAATTTTAAAATGGATATAATAATATGCCAGTTTATTCCAAAAGTAATAGAGAAAAAGTTTATTGTGAGGTGTCATTAGTACATTTGAAACATATGGTAATAAAAAGTCATGAATTAAGTATCAAAATATATTTACTACATGGACGAATAGTTTTTTCCTTGTACAAATGACACCTTACAGTTTGTTTTTACAACAGGTTGTCTACTTAACAGTTATCATTCAAAACATTCTCAATTTCAAGAGCATTTTAGAGACTAGAAGTTCTCAATTTAACAATTTGGATATATATATTAGGCACAACCTATTTTATTTAGCAGACACAAGGTTGCTGTAGAAGTGTTAAAATGGATGTAGTTAGATTTAAAAAAAAATTCATTTATGTAGTTTAATTGACCAGTATACTGGTTTTGTATTTATTAAAGCGCACGTACACTTGTAGTATTGCAAGATTAAAGTATATAAATTCAAACTGCATTTCAGAACAGATTATATGTAATCAATTTACATTTCAGTTACTCTTCATATTTTAAACAATTTAAAATTATATATCTATTATGTATTCAAAATGCTTCTCATGTAGACAATAAATCAACAGTAAAATATAAATAATGTAAACAAAGTACTTAAAAAGATTTTTTTTTTATTGTATCAAATCTGTACACAATGGTTTTAACATTTCATAAAATATATCTACCAAAAACGTCAGAATTCTAAAAAAATTAAATGCTTCTTTCAAATGACAATTTTAATAAATACACACCAACACCTTACATTTTGAGAGAAATAACCAATTGCAAAAAATATGATGTGTTCCTTTCTAAAAGGAGAAATGTTCACCGAGAATAAAAATTTGAAAGAGCTGCATGAAAATAAAATCAGTTAAAATACAAATTCTAAAATAAAAACATGTTGAACAGGTTTTAGAGATTGTGAAATTTAACAAGTTTACAAATTTTGAAATTCTAAGCTCATGAAATAGAATAAAAATTGCTGATTGGCATTTTTTTCCACAGGAATGTCTATTCTACAGTCACTGATTTAGCCAAGTTTCGAGGACAATCGACCTGTATGGGGGAAAAAAAGGCAAGTCATTTTTTTACATTAAAACCACAGCTATTTAAATATTTTGTGTAATTAAGAAGCGTGTGGGTTTTTTTATGGGTAATAATATGGTTTATCAAATTTCATTAGCTTAAACTTTAAATATTTCATAAAAATACTAAAACAATTTTAATCTGTTATTACCAGGTTACAATTGTACCTGTAAAATACATTAGCTTTAGTCTGAAAGTAACAAAACCATTTTACAAACTTGTACACAACAACTATGTACCTGATATAATATCAATTTTAGTTAAGCTCCCTAGTTTTAGCTGAAATAAAATGTTACTAATACTTAAGTCTATTCTGTATTAATCTACTTCCATAAAACAGTTCAATTTAATTTTATCATAGCAATATAAAACAAGATTTTATCATTTAAAAATCTGAAGAAGCCAATTTTACAGTTTCTCTATAAAAATCAGGTCTAAGAATTTAAGTGATCTTTAGCTAGTTTACTCCTTTACAATTCTCTTCATTTATGAATTTTTTTTTTTTATTCGTCAACATCCTATACATTTATTATTGTTTTCATCATTTGTTCATTTCAGTTAAAAACAATTATAAAAATACACATGCCCGTTATATTTTAGATTTATAAAACCTTTTAATGTATATTATAATAAATAATTTAAATATATTTAAGTTTAGTTAGAATTAATAAGCACTATATCAAACATTTTTCCCATATGTAAGTAAAATGAGTAAGTTTTAAGTAACAAAAATTTTAATGATATAACTTCCTACAATTAAACAAAGCTTACCTCTGAAAAAATTTAAAATTTCTTTAAACTTTTTTTAATGAAGTTTAAACATTCGAATTCTATTATTTTACGCCAGTCAATGACCATTTATTGATTAGTAGATTAAACCATTTTAATAGGTGCTTTAATAAAGTAGAGGTTTTCTGAATTTCGCAGCTTAGCCAGTTTTAGTTCTAGAAAAAGTTAGTTTAAAATGTAATGATCGAAATATTTTGTAACTAACCGGAACAAGGGACTAGAAACTTAGTTAAAAAAATGGATAAAAAGTTAAAGTGAATATCTAGTATAATGCTTTAAAAGATTAAAAGTAAGCCTTCTTCAGTACACAAAGCTAATAAAATGAAAATTCATGTGTATTTATAGAAATTTATTCAGAAAGTTTAAGATTGTAAAAGGGAATTTAAGTTATTAGCTTGTTAACCTTCCATTTATTATTGAACATTGGATTAACTTTCTGCAAGAATTCCCATTTGGTGACTTTATTCAATTTAAGGAACTTACAAATAAGTACCCTTAATGTATTTACATAAATAAAACTTTGAAAGTCTATTTAATCAGGTTATATATATATATAAATAGTTATGTATCATTTGCACGAGAAAAATTTGAATTAAATTTCAGAAAAGACTTTTAAAGTGTAGTTTGATACTAAATTTCTTATAGGTTTAAATTTCTGAAGTGTTGCAATACAATTAAAAATTCATAAATCAAAGTTTAATTCAAATGAGTACTTACATTACATTCTCGGAGAACAGCAATGTGATAGGACAGTAATTGCAAAGGAATGACAGTAAGGATGCCCTGGAGACAATCAACTGAATGTGGAATTTCTAGATATTTAAATGCGTGCTTCTGAGTCTCTACATCTCCCTTTTCACAAATGAGAACAGGACGACCTCCACGAGCGGTAACCTAGAAAAAAGCAGATTTTTATAGATTATAACTTTCTGCAACACATTTTTTTTTTGTTAATTTATTTACATTCTTAATTAGTATCATGTATTAGGATGCAAAAACAAAATACAATTATATTTCAAAGAGATCATATATTTTATGCAATAGAAATATTAATACCAATATTTGTCTAAACTGAATATCAAATGTATTCTCTTAAAATGAGGAACAATTTGCGATAGTAAATGATTAGTATGCGTAGTACAACAGTTAACAAACAAGTTAAAGAATAATGCTGGAAAGTTAACTAAATCAGGACAAAACGAATTATAATTTTTGAATTTCAGTGTTGCCTTCAATTTAACTTTTCAAACCTTAAAGTAGTATATTTTAAATACTTGCTTATTATAAATAAAGATTAACAAAATGAAAGAACTTATATTCAATTATGGCTTTTCACTCAATAAAATTCAAAAACAACTTTCCTGTAATAGTAATTGGTTTCCAGCAATAATCTTGTATGATTGGCTTAAAGTGTTTTAAGGCAATGCCATGATTGGCTTAAAGTTCAAGTTAAAAACTGTTAAAGTGATTTTAAACTCTTAGACAAGACATTGTTTTAGGTTTAATTTTTCCAATTATCAACATTAGTAGTCATATTCTAAATAGAATTTTTTTTTAAGTTATGGCAGGTTTAAAAATAAACATGGTACTACTCTTGATAAGTTTTTACAAAACATATTGCATAGCATGAAAATCAACCTATAGCACCATCACCTTAAAAGTTAAATAATTTAATAGAATTTTAGCCATGTTACTTGAGATTTATTTTTAAAAAGTAAATAAAGCTTATCTAATTAAGTATATTAGTACTCATCTAATTTAGTATTAAATATAAAAAATACATTGAAATCTATACCTGTTGTAAAGCATTCATGCATTTTGAATAGACGGGGTCCTTAGTTACTATCATAATAACAGGCATAGCATCATCAATAAGTGCCAGAGGTCCATGTTTCAATTCACCAGCCAAGATTCCCTCCGAATGCATATAGGTAAGCTCTTTAATTTTCTAGGTAGGTAAAAATTCTTATTAGAAATGTTGTAATGTTAAAGTTTCTTTTAATACTATAAAAAGTTTTAATTATATAATACTGCTAATTAATAGTATTTTTTCTGAAAAGAAATGTGGAAATCATTTTATGATTCTTTACTTTTTATTACAGTTGAATCGTAAAGTATGCATGACTTTTAATTTTAAAGTAACGTTCAAATAAATTTTAGCATTTAATATCAAATTAGAATCTCTTGTAAAAACTTATTTAAGGACTAGCCTTAAAAAAATGGGAGGTAAAAATTTAGTTGGACTTAATAAATTAAACAGTTGATTAATCAAATCAAAGAATTTAAAATATCCTTGACAAGTAGTTCTCTAGTTTTTGTATGAAAGAACTCATATTACAGAGTTGATGAAAAATGCTTAAAATTTACAAGATATTTCATTTTAGAATGAAAATTTCGTATATTTATTTATCGCTACTTTTTTTGATGAGTTTTAGTTTGATATACAGAAGAGTTGAATACATTAAAACCAATTTGTACAGGTTCAATGTATATACTACTTTAGTCATTTGCTTTTTCAAGCTTAAATAGAAGATTTGTATCTAGGTATTATAGAGTTTTATTTTTAAAATATATTTAACGTTTTGTATTAAAAGATAAATACATGAATATTTTGAATTATTTAATTTCTCCTAGATGTATTATCTTTACTTTTAAATGACAAGAATATTTAGGAAGTTTCAAATATTTATCCTAGAATTTAATGCTAAATACCTGTACCTAGCTTTCTTATTCAATAAAATTCTTAAACACTTTTTACTTGGCACAATTTAATATATACTAGTTTCTTCAATAACTGATAAAGCAATGTTCTGAATTTCAAACTAAGTTCATTCATTCCTAGATAAATTTTTTGCTTTACAATATTCAAAATAATTGTTCTATTTTAATAGGAATAACCATACTGAATATAAAACAATCATTTCTATATATGAGAAACGGTTTTTAGAGAACAAAACTTTGATGAGAAAAAAAGATAATGGTAATGATAATTAGTAATTTAGATCTAATTTATACCAACTAAAACAGTTCAAGACCTTTTAGTTATAGTATATGATTAACATAATAAAATGCTGAAGCTTCAGGCATTTGAAATATAGAATTAAATACAAAAATATGAATAAAACTGGTTTGGGTTACAAAATAAGGTTCTTGTTACTAATTTAAAATTGGATGTATAATGCCAGGTTTAGGATTCTATGCATGAAAAATGCTTATTAAAAATAACTTAAATTATAATGTATTAAATCCTATCATTTGAAACCATCTGCTCAAAATAAGAAAAATTCAAATATAAAATATATCTAGAAATTTCATGAAACGTAATAAATACTCCTATATAATAATAAATAAGAAATTATATTAAGCTATCATTTTTAAAAAATGAAATAATGAAATCGGAATAAGAAAAAAAGCTGTCAAAAGGAAATAGATTAATAATCAGCATAACTACGAATGGCTTCAAACCCATCACTTTCTACTAGATATCAAAATCACTTACCAATGCTCCTTCTAAACAAGTGGCATGATTATAGCCACGTCCCATAACCAAAACAGACTTCTGATGATACATTTCTTCTGCTAGTTTTAAAACTTCAGAGTCCAAATTCAAGACTTCTTTGATTAGCTCGGGCAAAGCTTTTAAACCTCTGATGATTTCACTTCGTCTTGATTGCATAGAAATTCGATCTTCAGACATAACCAAAGCAAACATGACTAGTGACAAAAACTGACTGGTATATGCCTAGAAAAAGAAAATTAGCAATAAAAGCTGCAATTTGATTAAAGAATAATAGCTTTTAAATATATTGACTGTTTTTCAAATTACACAAAAAACTCCGTTATATTTATAGAACTGAACAAGATTTATGGAAATAGAATTGAGAAATATAAAGTGAAAATTATACTTAATTCAAAAGTTGTTTACACTTTAATATTCAAGTACATGTCCATGGTTTTCAAATTTTATCTGCTGTATAATAATATAAGAAATCAACTATAACAAATGAAGTAACAATTCTTACAGCTTAATATGTTAATTGATCATTGTTAATTACAAATACATAGCCCTTAATATATAAAATCTTAACCATTAAATTTTTTTTAATTATAAAGATCTGATCTTTAAAATTTTATATAAGAAAATAAACCTTGATATTCTCTTTACTTTTTAAATTAGACAACTAAAAATTTAATTTATAAGTACAAATATTACAAGTTTTTATGTCATAATTAAAAAAAAAAATCAAAATTCTATGTCTTAAACATTATATGCATTTCACAAACAAAATTCTATTATCTGAATGATAAAATACCTTTGTACTGGCAACTCCAATTTCAGGACCAGCATTAATATGAATACCACAATGAGACTCGCGACAAATGCTACTTCCTACAGTATTTGTGACTCCAACAATAAGAGCTCCATGATTTTTACAATAACGAAGAGCAATCAATGTATCAGCTGTTTCACCTAAAATGACAAAATTGAGATTTTTTTAAAAAAGATTTAAAGAACAAATTTCAATATAAAAAATGAAAAGCATTTTATTCTATCTATGATTTTTTTTAGAAACTAGTGTTAATATTAGTAAAATACAAGCATTTAAATTTTATTTTTAAGAAAAATTTGAAATTTAAGGTACTTTATAAAATGTGCTTTATAACTAAAATTACAAATTTAACAAACAATATAAATTCTTATACTTGAAAATTACATGTTATATTAGAATTTCTCATTTGTTAATAAAGGTACCGACCAACTTTGTAGATAAATTAGACAAACTTGAATAAGCTATATACAGTTGGGAATATAAATGATAAAATACTTTGAAGGTTCTTTGTAAATTAAAAAAATGCGATTACTTAATTATAATAGTACATGTCACTTATATGAATAATAAAACTAAACATTTACAATAATTGAAGTGTTCTAAATTTGTCATTTGAAGCAATGTGTTTCAAATATTATTCATGCAATTATGACAAACTATTGTAGTCTATATCCATTAACATTAAGTTACACACTTTCCCCACCGCAAGTTTTTACTTTATTGGCATTCTATTCCCCATTATAGTGTTTCTAACCTTTTATTGCAAAAATAACGTTTCTCAATGACAGTCATCTTCAAAAAGTTGAATCTTTTAGAATAATTTGATTTTGTAAAGTTTAATCGGAATTTCTTGAAATTTGTAAAGTCATTCATATTAAAACTTAAAATAGGCTAGCTTAATTTAGCTGCTATAAAGTATGTATGAATTTGTATATAATTAATGATAAAATGTACAATTGCTGTTAATTTTATTTGTGTTGCAATTGCTTTAAATGTTTTGCCAACTTGTTTAATTGCTTTGATTAAATTTTAGCAAACCAAAATATTCAAACTGCAAGTTAAAATACTTTTTGAAACAATTGAATAACCAAAATGAAATCTACAATTACAGAGTTCAATTTATCATGCAAGAACATTGTTATTTTTAAATCATTGTCTTAGTTTAAGTCACTAACCAGTTTAAACCGGTTTGGAGCAATCACAAGACTTCACTAAAAGTCTATATAGAGAGAAACTTTCATTTTCTCGCTGGCAAACTAAGTTCGAGACTGACCAATTTTGAGATGGAACAGAAGTTGTCAGTTCTATATCAACCTTTTAAAAAATATGCCAGCTGTCAAAGAACCACACATAAAGGTAAAGGAACATATGCATTTAAAAGTTGATGAATATTGCTATTTATGCTTTGTTCATTGCCTATGCAATTGAGCTTCAATAATTTAAAACCTAATGAATATAACATGTTCTCACATAAAAAAAGCTGAAATCCTTCGAGCAAGTTTGATATCCAATGAGATTTGCATATTAAAATCCAAGTAAATGTTCTTTTATGTATAAAAATGTTTGATAAACTATATACGATAATGCTTGGAAATTCCATGTTTACCTGACTGAGATATGAAAAAACAGACATCATCCCTAAAAATGGGAGTATTACGATCCAAGAAATCACTTGCAAGTTCAACCATAACTGGCAGCTCAGTTAACTCTTCCAAGATTTGTCGAGTCTGAAATTTAAAACTTTGGGTTACAGAATCAACTTAAAAATAATTTATATAAAGACATCTATATTTATAGTTAATAACATAAATACTATTAAGTTAAAATGCTAAGTCTCCAAATTGAAAGATTTTAATCAATACCTTTGCATTACAATATTTCAATTAAAATATAATCTATTAATCCAAAAAAGTAACTATTCAACTATTTAAAATATTTCATAATAGAACTGAACTAATGTTTTGTTTTATAAAAAGTTTTATTAACATTTTAATTAGATGTTTTGGTTTTTCCCTATCACTTTATACAGAAATTTGGTAATAGATACATATTCAATTGAATATTTTAGTTTGCAAGACAATTCAAGAATTATGAAATCTATGTTTAAAATTAAAGATATCAAAACAGATGCAAGATAATTAGCTTTATATTACAAACAAAAGATGCTTCAGAAGAATAAGAATTGCTTTTCCTTGCAGCCTTGTATCTTATTTTTATTTCATTAGGTTCGTGTAAAGCTGAAAGAATTGTAAATATTTAGATTTAACAGGAGTCGAGTATAATCTATTTTAGATTATGTCTCTAACTTAAGACATTAAAAAACACTGCTTTTATAAACAATTTAATATTTGAAAAAATTGTCTTGTAAAAGTTATGAGTTAAGATATTTCTAAACATATACCAATAAGTTCAAAGACTTACAGCAACAGCACTATGATAACTAGTTCCACAACCAATAAGCAGTAATCTTCTACAGCGCTTTATTTCGGGGATGTAATCCTTTATGCCACCAAGAACAACAGTTTCCTCAGCCAAATTGACTCTGCCACGCATGGTATTTATGATTGATTCAGGCTGTTCAAAGATTTCCTTTTGCATGAATGAACTATAACTACCTGAAATAAAATTTAAATTATCAAAACATTGTTGCTTCTAATGATGGCAAGTACCCCAATGAAGTTTAATGAAATCTAGTTTGAATAATTTTAAAAGTAGTGCTAAATCAAAAAACATATAGAACTTGTTCAAAGAAAAAAAAATCAATTTTCCCCATTAATTTTTTTTTTAAGTTATGAAAGATAAATTTTAAAATATTGACAGGCTAACAAGTTCTGTTTCTTAGAACATATCTCAAAGCAGGATTTTATAAAACATGATTGATAAATGACTTGTAATATTATACCTAAACATTCTTAAAGCATAATCACTTAAATAAATAATCAGCTAAATTGGACAAATATTTGGTGACAAAGATCATAGAAGTCTTCAGTTTGTTTTGTTTTTTAGTCTGATATTACAAAAAAGAATAAAAATTTAAAATTGGCATTAGAAAAGTCAAAATCAATAGAGAAAAGTAATTTAATTGTTAAATAAAGTTTACAAATCTCAAAAAGAAAATGGAAAATGTACAGTAAATTTTAAATACATAACTATTGCAATGTTTAAACTATATTTAAAAAGGAATTAAAGGGAAAGGGAGGACATTTAAAAATTTAGAAATGTAAATCCATGTCTTCAACCTGATAAATGTCAGCCATAAAATTCTTGTTCTATAACCAAATTTTACAATTTGAGATACATGGACAGTTATTCAATGCAATTAATATACTGAATACATGAATTAATACCAATGGATGTTGGTTTTAATCTAGGAAAATACTAGATTTCAAACCATTCTATTCAAGATATATGCACAATTAAATTCTTTAAATAGATTAGAACAATATATAATATAGGAAACATCGCCTGTTACAATTTAAATAATTTAAATTAATTTTTTTAAAAAAATTAAAATTTCTGTGTATTTCAATATTAATATGCTTTATAAAATAATATTTTAATGAAATAATATATTTTCTTGCTTTTATCATTTATAGAAGATATTATACTTTGAATATTTCTTACTAAAAGGAATTTAAAAATTAGAAATAAATTATATCGAATAGAGCTTGATAAGATGTATGATTTTTTAAAATGTTCCTAAAACTCAATTTAATTATTTAATCTTAAAAAGTCTAAGGAAAAATAAATTCTGTTTAGATTACAATTCAACCTCAATGTTTTATATCATATTTCTTGTTTTATTCCAAAATAATTGAACATTTTATTTTACTTGAATATC
Organism: Argiope argentata; assembly: GCA_026289955.1. Classification (NCBI taxonomy): domain Eukaryota; kingdom Metazoa; phylum Arthropoda; class Arachnida; order Araneae; family Araneidae; genus Argiope; species Argiope argentata. The sequence goes on from JAOUZG010020552.1 coordinate 2,698,794, forward strand.
TGGCTAGTTGATTTTATCCAGAGCTTTAGTTTTGAAAACCAAACATAATATAAAATATTCATAGCAGTAAAAATATAAATAATGGTTCTATTTTGTAAGCATTTTATTTGTAACTTCTTTTATCTTGTAGTAACAGCTTTATTTTTTTTTTATGTTATGATTTTGAATTCAGAGAGTACGCTACTGATAACTGATGTGAATGTTTTCGAAACTTGAAACCTTTTCTTTATATTAATAAACTCAATATTTCATTTAATCTCCAAGGGGAAATTTTGAACAGTCAACAATTTATGTTGTTTTCTCATCTGTATATTTCACGAAATTCACAGATCATATTACACTAAAACAAATTTCATGGCAGGCTGTAGGTCTATAAAATTATGCTTAATAATGGAAGTAGTGATGTTGGATTGTTTTGAAAAGTTGTCATTGATACAAATAAAAGATAACTTGCATGGTGGTAAAATAGGTGAAAGTTTATATTCAATTTATAATATCTATACTTGCATGTAGTGAATCTTGATGTGAACCAAACCCTATCTTTGATGTGAACCAAATAATATAAGTATCTAATATTATTTGGTTCACATCAAAGATAGTTACTGTGCTGGAACCTAAACTTTATAGAAACCTTTAAAAATAAAAACATACTTGAGATGTTATTCAAAATACTAAAATATATAATGAATATCTGAAGTTACCCTTCATGATTTCTTGAATTGCCATCTTCAAAGTAATAATTTCTCGGGACAGTGATTCATCAGGAAGTCGTTTCACTCTATGAATAGTCAGATCTAACATTTAAAAGAAAATAAAATTAGAATTTAACACTAAGGTATCTTTAGTTAATAGATACAATTCAAAATTTTTAAAACAACTCACTTCCTTCTTTTACTGCTGCCACATCGTCATCTTCCAAAAATATTACCCGATTTGTATGTTCAATTACAGCACTTGCATCTGAAGCAAAGAAATATTCCACTTGCTTGTCTTCACCAATAGGACAAAACTCTGTGGTTGAATCTGATCTATGCATTCCCTGAGCTTGAACTGTACCAACAGTTTGATGCGGAGAACGTAAATCTTTTTCAAAAATTCAAATGATAATTAGATTTTATTTTAAAATGTTTTATTTTAATGTTTAAAAATATTAAGTCAGAAGAAAATTTAAAAAAATGTAATGCTCTTCTAAAAATTTTAAAGCTGGAACTGCAAATACTATTACATTTTGATAAATATGAACTAAATTCAAGAAATATTTAATTTCTGAAAATGAGAAACTAATTGAATTTCATCATGATTAAATACTAGACAGCACTTGATCTTGAAACATTTTCAAAATACATAAAAATATTAGACCTTTTAAGAATTTAATTTTATTAAACAGAAGTTTAGTACATGGGTATTAAGACCATGCAAAGAAATCAATAGTTAAAATGTTTAAAGTTCGGAAAGATAGGGAGGGGTAAACAATTAGGAAAACTACACAAAAGAATCAAGGAATAAAAACAAGCAATGAACTACTGCTCTATATATTTCTCAAGCCTGTAAATTTCTGAACCTTTAAAAAGAAGATACAATTGAAGATTATATAAATTGATACCTATAGATTAGGTTGTATTTCAAACTGATAATTTAAATTGATTATATTTTTTTATATAAAATGTAATCTGTATTATTTATGAACACCCAGTTAAATTTAAATTAGATATTTTTTCCCATGGAATATTAGAAAACAAGATTGTTTCAGATAAGCAGTATTTCATTCTTGAAGGAGGTAAAAAAAACAATAAGTACCTGATCCCTCATTGCCATCTAGATAAAAAGGTGCAACCAAGGATTTCAACATGCAAGAAGGGAAAAAAAAGGACAGAATACAATAAAATGAAGGTTATGAAATGGTTAAACACAGAAAAATGATCAAATGAAATGAAACAGTGCAGCATCAATAATCTAGAAAGATCCAGCAAGACAACCAAAGTTGTATCTAAGTCCAAGAAACATTAAAATTGATATGATCAAATATTTATTAAAAATAATTTTTTTAATCTTGAGTGTCAAGACACATAGATATGAAATGAAGATGTTAACCAATTTTTGAGATAGGATACTAATAGTGCAAGAAAAAAAGAAATATTTGAAAAGAGATTAGCATGGAATGTTACAAGATAAGGAATATTGAATATGCATAAAATTAGAAAAATCATGGATAATTCTAATCATATGCGTTTGTTAATGAATTAAAAATGACTAAAAAATTAAGTTGAATACAACCCTAAAATTCAGAAGGCTAGTTTACGATTTTAAACAAATTTTACTTTTATTCATTTACTTATTTTTAGCAAAACACTGAAGCAAAGTTGCTAATTTTAATTGTTATTTCTGAAATTCATATGTCAAATTATTTATCAATTTTACATTTTGTTTGATAAGTCCCTGTTCAAGCTATATTTTATGTATAAAAGTGTTTTAATTAGAGTTCATAAACAAGATTCTGCCACTAAAGTAATGAATTATCAAATTTATAATCAATATTAAAAAGGTATCAAAATAAAATTTACAACTGATGCCACATAACAAATGCTATATTTGGTTAAGTAATTGAGACATAATTAAGGTACATCAATTATAAGTCTAGAATTATTAGGATCAATCTGATTATTAATGCCAGACTGTAAAACATTGATATACAAGTTATTTAGCATAATAAAGGCATCACGCAGCAGTAAGCACATTTGAATGAAATTTCAAATCAATTGATTGAAATGTATAGCATAGAAAGTTTTATCGAGTTCCTTTAGGAGAAAGGAAACTTCAGATACTGCTTAAATATAAATTAAGGAATTGTATTAATATTTAGAATTAATTTATGGTTTCATTAAAAATAAGTTATTTTCAGTTTAGTTATAACCAGTTTGTAAAAAAAAAAGTAATACAATGTAAAGATTAATAATTCTATCATTTAGTTAATTCATAGGAAAAAAGATTTTTAGAAATCTGCAGTGATTATAGACTAGTGAAAGACAAGAACAAAATGTTTTCAAAACAAATTTGTTATTGCAAATTAAAAATCCTCTAAAGGAAAAACAAATAGCATTAATTCTAAATAAAATTCTAACAAGAATACCATAATATCAAGCATATTCTAATTAAGTTAGAATTGTAAAAAAAAAATGAGGAAAGATTTAAGCAATTCTGAACTATAGTTTAAATTTTATAACAGGAAGACAAGAAAGAACCATTCAATTTGTAAATACAATGCTATAATTTATTTAAGAATATTAATAGAATGGATTGATCATCTTTTATTTAAAATTTATTTTAATATAGGAAGTGATATTACTTATTGTGCAAAAAAAAGAAATGAAGGAAAGAAGAATTTCTTATACCTTGTTTGTTCTGCTTTTCCAATTCTGAAGTTGTGTGCAAAGTCGGAGAAAAAGGCATGCATGGGGAAAATAAAGATCACATCCACAATTAGATAAACATACAGAATAATTAGTGCAGAGGAAAATACACAAAGAATTCATAAGGAAACTAGAATATACATATACGTGTAAGATTAAGACATGACAAAAGGAACTAATATATATAGGGAATTCAATATTAAAACAATTTAATGCACATTTTTGAAATATTTTTCCGATATCTTAAGCTACATCCTTACCTTAAATAATTAACTATGTTGAGTATTTAATGGTTTCTATATTTTATCACTAAATTGGTTACAAGTCTCAAAATATTTTATATACCCCAATAGACTTACCCTTACTGTACAACACTGGTATATAATCAGTATTCAAGTGTGTTTTACTTTTGATCCCAACAAGAAGGGGACTTCCTCGTCTAGATTGGAGAAAAAGTAAAATTTCATTATTTAAGTTTAAAAAACACTTACCTTCAGATTATCAAACTAATTAAGGTTTAAGTTACTAGTTTACATCATTAAATAGTCTTTTTATAAAATACTAGCCGCCTTTGGCGAACCAGTCGGTGCGCCAGTATTAATGCTCGCTAAAATTTTCATATAATATTTTATGTAGCTGTGTCTCATAACAGGTTTTTCACCAAAATATTTTTAAGCCAAACAAATTTTGATAATCATATAATTCATTTATAGTATTATTTTCTTCAGATGTTCTGTTCATTGTACTACTTGTCTTTCTGTTTCTATCCGAGCAATGATTGTCCCGGAATTAATAATTTACTTAAATGGTGGAGGGAAAGGTCTAAAATTCTGTTTTTATAGAATAATGAGATTCAAATTCTCATTAATATAAACACACTAAACAAATAAAAACACAATTGGTTTTCAAGAGATGCAAAAGCTTAAAAACAGCTTGGAAAATGCCTCGCACAGACGAAATAATGGTGACACACACCTTTCTTTTCTTTTCTATCCTTTTTTTCTTCACTACTTTTCTTTCTATAAACCTTTTTTCCCCTTTGTTATTACTTTTTTTCTTTCCTGCCCAGACTTTATTTTGAGCAGGCATAAATTAAATATCCATACAGACTAGTAATAAAAGCAACTATTTTCTTTCTTTTTTAAACATCCCGTTATCTATGAATGAAAACCAACTGACTTCGCGTATTTCTTTCTAAACAAATCATAATTTATTACTTCCTGTTATCTCACTCAGTTGGTGTGGGGGGAAGGAAATGCAGATTTTTGGCGGGAAAGTAAGAAAAGTGTCATTTTAACTATTTTCGACGCTGTTTTTTCATTTTTTCTCTCCATAAGAACCATCCTCGTACCTTAACGAAAATATTTTTAAAAAAATTAGCCGAATCGGTCAAGCCGTTCTCCAGTTTTGCGCTTAGCAACGCATTTCGAGTTGCATTTTTATTAATATACATAGATCAAATAATACCAGTTAAGCTTATTTAAATACAAGATAAGCCAATAGCAAGATCAATTTTTATAAATTAAGGAATTATATAAATATAGTAACGTATTAGAATTCTTTTAAATTTAATGCATCAGAATAATTTCTCATTATGATAAATTCATATATAATAAGCAATGTATAATTCTCAATATTGTTTGATCTAGTCTTAATCAGTTATACAAGGCTCTTTAAGACATTCATTGCAATTTCTTAGCTATTATATTGCAAATTAAAGATTATAAAATTCAAATAATTTTATGTTCACTATTTAACATTATTTCAGAGCCATCAGGTTCTGGAATTTAAAAAGATTCCAAAAATTTAAATCTTGTAAGATAAGATTTTAATTTTAAATATACTGCAGTACATTTTTAGAATGATTTTAAAAATATATTAGCATTTAAAATAATTAGATTTTAAAAATATATTAGCATATATAATACACAACATTTTTTTGGCTCGCATATTTTTAAAACCTAAAACTTTTAGTCAATTTCAAAAAAGAATGAAATGTTAGAATTAGGTATATAATCAGTAACCAAGAAAGATAGGAAAATTTAATGGATTGTGTAATATCAGATTAAAATTAAATACAAAAATTGAATTATAATAGTCAACTCTTTATAAAGAGAAACTCGGTATTCATCATAGTACAAAAGTTTAAAGAAAACACATTCACAAAGTTAAAGGTATGTGTTATAAAAGATGCTTATTAAATTCTGGACTATTTCAAGACTAATAAGTTTTATTAAAGGATGAATTTTAAAGAACCTTTTTACCTGGTTGCAATGCATTCATTTGGGTAAACTTTGCTTTTGAAAACTAAGGCAAATGCACCTTCCTGTAATGAAATCAAATTTCAATGCATGGGTCTATTTTTAGTTATTTCAAATACATTTGCAAGTGTAATATGTTAAACATAGATAAAACAAAAATAAATTTGTTTTTATTCTTAGAACGATTTATTATATATTAACTAATCTTGAAATAGCAAATAATTGATAAATTCTTAAATTCTGAATCAAGAAATAATGAAGTTGAATTTAAGTTAAGACAACTAAAGAGGAACTATTACTTTTTATTGAAATAGATTCTTATTCAGAAAGAAAAAATTGACCAAGAAACCATCAATATTTTCATTGAAAATTGTTTTAATACATTCAAAATTTCAATACAACATAATAAAGTGAATCACAAGATATATATATTAAACAAATGTTATTGAAATTTTGTAATTCTTTTCTAAATCATGAAGAAAACAGATATATTCAATTATATATAAATTGTTTTTCCTTAGTATTTTTCATTCTTAATATGTTTTTTAATGGTATACAATATGTTTGTAATTATTAAAATGTTAAGTTATGTTTCTTATATACAAGCACCTATAACTAGAAATGTTTCTATAGAACTTGAAAATACAGATAATTAGGCTTCTTAGAATTCAGAAGAAAATCTTAATAGTATAAATTCTAGACTTGAAAGTTAAATTAGTTTTCTAAAACAAGTATTCTAATATTATAAATATATTAAGAATGTTTTACTTAAAAAAATTATAATCTATAAGTTAAAAAAGATTAAAAAAAAATCGAGGCTTAAATTTTAGCCACCTACTTACCAGCTGTTGAATGACTTGTTCAACAAGTTCCCTAAATGATAGATGAGAATTGTTAGTGTAAATATGCTTGATTAGTTTGGATATAACTTCAGTATCCGTTTGCGATTCAAATTCATATCCATGATTTACCTAGAAAGTTATAGAATGCATTTCTATGATAAAATTGAAAGATTTTTAAATAAGATTTTTTTAAAGAGTAGGTAAATAAGGTCAAAAATAATTTCGCGAAACAAACTGAAGAACTCAATACAGTAAAATTTCACAACTGAAATATAAAATACAGAATCTAGTCAGCTAAAAGATTTGAAAGTCATTAAAAATTTGGTCAATTCTTAAACTTAATAAAAAATTTAATAACAGATTTATTCTAAAATAATTTTATCTGGGTTTAAATAATTTATGTATAACTAAGATAAAAATTTCATAGAACTGCATTTTAAAAAAGAAGTAGAAACAATTTCATATATTCTATATACAATTTCATATATTCTCAAAATACTTGAAAACTTTAAACACATTACTTATCCATGAAATAAATTTTAAAACTTTATAAAAAACGGACAATAAGGATTGAAAGTTTATAAATTTAAACATAAAAGTAAATATTACCAAAAATTTCTGGACATCTTTGTAATTGGTGATGATGCCATTGTGTACTACAACAAATTCTGAAACAGATAGAATGAAATTAATCAGCTTCATATCACATTCAAAGTTTCAGAATTCATTACAAAGGTCATGCTAAATCAAAATCTTATATGCTGAACTATATAAAGTTCAGAACAATTTTAAAAGTTAATAGTTCATATACAAACAAATAGAATCTGAAATTTATTCTATTCAGTATTGTATCTATGAAGAAATAAAATTATATTTTATTATAAATAAAATTGGTTAATAAGCAGTTTAATTTCAATGTAATAAAGAGTTTTAACAGATAAGGTGGTTTCTTATATAGGATATAATATTGTGTGTTTAAAAATTCACAGACCACTTTTAAATAAGTATTCAATATATTTCATTAATAAGTAAAAGAATGATATATAAAATCTTTTCATAGTAAGGATGGGGGGGAATTCTTAATATTAGTGTTTTTACTATCAAGTAAAAGCTTTTAGATTGACATTAGCACATTAAGAGAAAAAATATGTATTTTTTATAAAACACTGCTCTAATGATAATTTAAATTGTAAACTAGTGATGTTAAAGTTCAAATTTTCAATCATTTCTTGAATTTTTAAAGTTATAATATACAAGTTAATTCAGCAAAGATAAAATTACTTATTTACAAATGAACATAATTCCTAGTTTCATAAATTTTATTCTACAAGAAATGAAATAATATTTCCTTAAAGTCTTTTTTACTATCGATTACTGTTTATATCCCTTTAAAAAGTTTAAAATAATAATGCAATATTTCTATAAGAAAGTTAAAACACTTTTCAAAACATACCATTATTTGGATCAGATCTCTGTGGATGACTGTTTAATGCACTAGGTGCACCGTGGGTAGCCCATCTTGTATGGCTGATACCAACATGAACATCAAATATTTGATCAAAATCAATGTCTTTGGAATCTAAAATTAGAGTACGCAAGTTAAATATTTGAGAATTGTAAAATATGTTACGAAAAAGCAGATAATCCATGAATTTATTATTCAAACCTTTACTGAATCTTTTGAATTTGATAGTTTATTAATATAAATGAAAACTTATTCACAGATTATAATCTAGATAGATTAATGGTTTTCTAAAAAAAATTCAAAATTCTAATTTTTAAAAAATTAACAATTTTGAAGGGAAGTGTAAAGATTAATTTATAAACAACTGTATCACAATTTATATATCTGTTGTATTAGCTTAAAAAATGCATCGAAAAGTAATTAACGATTATACAATTATTCAAAACCGAAAAGAACTTAAAAATTCGGATTATTCTCATAAAATATTGAGTTACCTTTCTTGATATATTAAGTTTATTAACTATTTGACAAAGAATGATATTTAATTTAATTATTAACATCTTACTTTTATGCACAAAACTTGTTATAATACATCAAGAATTATTTATATTAATATAAAAAGCCATGTTAACAATCTTTAATGAAAATCTGTCAAGTTAATTTTTTATCCATAAAGATCTTCCTTTATTTAATATTTAGGTAGAAATAATTATAACTTGTATATTTTATACAAGAGAGCAAACGAAGGATAAAGAAAAAAATCTTGAATACTTTCAATAAAATATAACTACTGATATTCAATCTTAAAGAGAAATAAAAACAGTTTGAAAGACAACTGAAACATGTTTCCAAATAAAGAGAATTAAAATCCATTAAGTAATTAAAATTTGATATAAATTTGAAATTTTACAAATTACATTATTTGAGACTAAAAACAAGATTTAATATAATGAAAGATAATTCTAATTTTTTTAAAGATTACAAGTATTAAAGAATCGTTTTAAATATTGGAGTATATTAAAAACAAATTACTTACTAAAAATTTCATTTTCCAACATCTTTACTTTACCACTTCTTCGAATAATCTGAATGGAATTTCCATTTGCATCTCCGTCAACAGCCACACCTACAAGAGTCAGTTTGATTGTTTAAATTATATTTAAAATATAATAATCAATTCTTTTCATTAAACAAATAAAAATACATTCCAAGTCAATATTGTATAAAAATGTTTTTAAAAAATTTAAATTACCTATTTAAAAATATAGTATATAAATATTATATATATCTAAAAGTAAATGAAATAATATATAAACCTGTTAATTAAAGTGACATTAAAATTTTTAATAAAAGCATTTCTGTGATTTTAAAATTATTATATTCAAGAAATTAGAGGATTTCTGTAATTATATAAAATGAAACAAGAGTCCTGTTCTAAAAAGTATTATAGAAATATTATATAACCTAATATTTTATGTTCGTATAGTTAAACTTTTATATTTACAGATTTAAATAATAGCAAATCTATATATGAATATAATTCAGAAATAAATATAAGAGAGGATATTTATAAACTACTAATATGTTTTTATAAATTCTACATAAAATTTAATAACATTTCCTATAAAAGAAAATCTGCATTATAACTTGTGAAGAAATTTCAGCTATTAAATATAACACAACTTAAACTTTCTATTAATTATAATACAAAATATATTCAAAATGTAATAAACTTCATATTTTGAAGTCTTAGCTATTAGTAAATATACTTAGCTTAAAAAGTACTATTATCAGTTTTACTTAATAGTCCTGAAGATTATAGAACAGTTTCATTTATAAAAAGGTTCAAGACATAACTTCTAACAAGTTGCGAAATAGTGTATAGACAATTTATTACTATTTCCAACTTGAAAACGTTTATTGGTCAACTCAAGTAATTTTTTTATAAACAAATTAACTTTGTATATACTTTTCAAATACAATTTATTTTTCCCTTACACAGTCGATACTTATGAGTTTGTTTTATGGAACAAAAGCCATCTTTGTTATGCTGATGAAAAAATAAGATAGTCAATTAACAAATAAATCAGTAATAACAGGTTCTTGTATTGTATGAAAGATAATTTAATCTGAACTCAATGCAAGAAAATAAAGTTAAAACATATCAACAAGTTAAAAAAATATTGATTTATTAGTTCATAAAATAATAAATTTTTTCAGAAGAAAATATTTGAATCTATTCTCTTAATTAGGATTAAGTGTTCAAAAGTCAATCTAAGAATCTATACTTATAAATTAGTTAATTTAGAAAAGTCACTTCAAAACAGATTTAATGATATTTAAGAAAATATAATGTTAAGAGACTAAATAAAATTATATTAAAATATTTATATACATGAAACTAAACAATTAAATGAATATTCAATAGTTAAAAATATTTAAACCTTTTTAATGTATAAAATACAATAAAATTTTATGAAATAAACTAAAAAGAATACCTAACGTTTAAAGTTTCATACCTAAAAAAAAACTAAAGACTTGATATTGTTGATTTTATAATAATTGTTAATAATAATATGAAATTCCAATATTATCCTTTATATTTTCAAAAATATAAAACAAAACTAAAAAAATTACCAGCAGAATCATAGCCTCTGTATTCCAAACGTTGTAGGCCTTTGATTAAGCATTCCAGAATTTCTTTCCTTGTTCGTGGCTCCAAATAGTTGAGGTAAGCAAATATACCTAGCATAAAAAAATCCTAATTTTTAATATCTCAAAGTTAATTAGATAAAACTAAATTTATATAGAATTATATTCTTATTAAAATTACTTTATTATAAAATTTATAAAATTCTTTTAACATGGTAAAAATTTATATAGAACTATTTGATGTCTAATTTTATTATTTTAAAAAATTATTAAGCTAGCAAAATTAATAACTTACTTAATTTATAATAAGATTAATAGCCAACTGAAAAAAAAAGAATTTAAAAAGAAAAATAGTCTTTAAAAAATATAAAAGTATAATTTATTATATAAAATGAATGAAAGAAAGCAAGTTGGATGTCTAATGAAATTAATAGATGAAATCAAAGAATTGCTCCTATATAAATTATGATACACGTTTATATAACAATTTAAGATCTATATTAAACTATGAATATTTTGTTACAGTAGACATAAATACTATTTTAAACAAAAAGGTAATTTATTTAAATTATTTTAAATACAGGGAGAAGGATTTTAAAACTGTTTTTTAGTTATAGTAATACCTTTTAATCAATATAAAAAAAAGTACAATTTTTTTTTTTAATTTAAGAAGTCCCAGAAAATAAAAGCATGGAGAAAATGGAAGATAATAAAATAAGGTAATATTATAAAGTTCAAAATTAACTACATTAATAAATGCTAAATATTAAAATTATATTAAATAAAAATTTAATTTAATATACAAGACAGGTTTTTTTTTTTTTTTTTTTTAAGTTTCAATGAAATTTTTGTCAATTAAATTTTTTTAAAATTAATATAAAAATTTTTTTAAAAAATAAAAAAAATTATAACAAAAAAATATTACTTGTATTTGAAGATCTTATTAACACTAAATATCTACTTATTCTCGTACTATATATAAGCACATTGTAATTCTTTCTTAATATTACTTTTTTAAGACTTATTTTAATTGTTTAAAATACTTTTTTTTTTTTTGAGATCCAATGAAATTTTCTGGCAATAAAAATGAATAGTATTTTAAACAATTAAAATAAGTCTTAAAAAAGTAATATTAAGAAAGAATTACAATGTGCTTATATATAGTACGAGAATAAGTAGATATTTAGTGTTAATAAGATCTTCAAATACAAGTAAAGATTTCTTAAGATCCATATTTAGATGTCCAAGATCAATAGTAGAAAGATCTTTATATTGATATGTTAATATTATAGCATTAAATATTATTAGAAAAACATTCTCTAAAGATATTAAAATATAACCCAAATTAAAACTCTAAAAATTTTAAAATTTATGATCCTCCAAAATACATTTATTGGTATTAAACTATACTTATGTCATTTTAACTTTTAATAGAATACTAACAAGTTCAATAAAGATTTTTAACCTACTGGTCACAAAAGTTATGAAATTGCATAAAACAAAATTCAGACATAATCTTCAGTTGTATTAGTTTTAATATTTATTAATATAAAAATTCAAGAAAATTTAAGTATATTTTCATTACATTTACTCTTCATAAATTTGTTTTTTTTAAACATAATAAAATTGAATATATTATAAAAATTCATTTAAATTAAAAGTAAATAATCAATGATACTTAACATTATCTTAAGTTAAGAGCCCAAAACTATTAAGATCTGAAGTAGAAAAAAAAATATTTAAAGGATTAAGTTGAAAATGCAAGTTATATAAAGAATGTTCTTGATAATTTCTAAAATATATTCACTAAAACAAAGTTAAATATATAAAAATACAAGAATATAATTTAGAAAATATTTTAAATATTCAGATTAAAAGCTACTTATGTCAAGACAATTTAACAAAAATTCAAGAATTTTTTTTACCACGATATTTATTAGAAATATGTTAAGATCACTAAAAACTAGCTTTCTAAAAAAAAAAAAAAAAAATGACAAAAAGATATTTAAATTTGCTTCAGTCAACTAGTCAAATGTAGAGTAACAAAACAATACAGTGATGAGTATGCACCTAAAACATTTTCTGCATTCTCTTCATACTTTCAATCCATATATCCAATACAAATAATTTCTCATTTCCCCTTCACAGTTGCATCTATACAGCCAGCAAGTACCAAAAAATGTATAAATTGAAAATATGAATGATCATTTCAAGTTATAAGCTATAGTTTAATAATCTTGCTTCAAGTCTCAATTTATACAAAATTTTGTTATGTTTTGTTTTGAAGTTAACAATAACAACAGTAATTAATAACCATTTTTAACACGATTATTCTATGCATTTCACAGTCCAAAAATCTGTCAGTTTTCGCAGGTTCTAAAGATAATTAAGTCAGATTTCACAATTATAAATGGATATGATTGTAAATCCACACATAGTTTTAAAACGATGCCGCATTTACGAATAGAAAAACCAGTTTCTCTAATAGAGATGGTAACATGTCAAAGCTGTTCCCAATAAAGTTCGAACGAAATCCATTTTTGACACTAAAAGAAAGTTGACAAGCACGTTTTAATTGCATGGAAAACATTAAAAAGTAATCGATACAAACATTCGAAACTTACCACACATTGTTATAACCAAGAGTTAATGTTCACTGCAACAGAGAAATGTTGAAAAGCAAGCGGTGCTAACCAAACGTGCCGGTTTTATCCTTCGCCAATGAGAAAAAGAACTGCAGAAGGAGTTTGAAGGGAGCCGAAAAACAAGGACTCAAGTTGTGACAGCAAACTGGAAAAACGAAACATAAAATCCATTTCTCTTCGCCTGTCGTACTTATTTCTGATTGGTTCGACTTTGGAGGCTCGTTTCAGACGTCAAAGAATTGTGAGGTAGAAGTGAAAGTTGCTTTTACAAGTTATGTTTTTATTTTATTTATTCAAATTTTATTTTCTAACAGTTAACAGGCCCAATCAATGCATCATGAACGCATAGTGGAAGTTGACTTTATTAAACGGATACTTTAAATGAATTATTTTATATTGAAGAATAAGATGGTACTAAATACTTACTAAATATCGAATATAGTTATAAATATAGTTCTGTTTCTTCAAACACTTATAAAGTTCAAGAAATATTAAGATGACTTAATTACAATCCCCAATTTGACTATCAAAAATGTTTCATTATCTTATAAAATGATTCATTATGACGTATGCCTAAAAAAGTTTGAATCCTGATTTAGGAATATAAAGGTTGAATTAAGGTATCACTTTTAATTCCTATTAATAAAATGTTACTCAAAAAAAGATGAAAAAATTCATTTAATTTCAATATATTATTTTTAGTTTTTGATGTTTTAAGTTAACTGAATAGTGAGAAAGATAACATTAAAATATCCTAAACAGTAGATCTTAATATTTCAATAAATCTGGATCTAATTAAGTCTGAAAATCACTTCTCACTGTATGTACACGTTAATTTGAAAATCCAACAAACTCGCCAGATGAAATTTGGCCTGTGATTTTTCCACTATAATTGTAGATTGGTTTTAAATTTTGAATTCGATTCATCAAAGATGTACCTATTAATACATAGATTTTCAATATGATAATTCGAAAATGCATTCAGCTACAACGATGAAATTTGATTCATGGTTTTGCTGCCAAAATTGTAGCTACATCAACAGGTTAAATAGCTGCAGATTTATTTATTTGAGAACATATGGAACTAATTATTCCAAATTTAAATAAACAGTGAATTTCAGTTAATAGGTGAATTTTATATAGTAATTGTAAAATTGTTAAACATTTAAAGACCATTTGTAAGCGGTTAAATTGGGGTTTTCTATGCATTTTTGCATGTATGAATTCAATAACTTACAAATTATGCAGCTAGTTGTCCGGGAAGCTTAATGAACTATTGGTTTTGACACTTGACTACCAGAACAGATCAAATTTTTGATTGTCAGTCCGAGGAATATTTCTAAAATACGAATTCGATGTTCTTCATTCTACAACTAAGATAAACACTGTTTAGTAGTTACTATCTCCAGTATTGCTACTATGTCCAGTTTCAAAACCTACTATGTCCATTTGAAAATAACTTCTTACAGTAATTGTAAGCTAATTTAGTTTAATTATTACTGAAATAATAATTTATTTCTAAGAATTTCAAGATTTTGATTCACAAGGAAATAAATCGAAATAATAAAAATATTCGAGTTTTCAGTCCTAACTATTAGTGACTATGTAATTCATTTATCTTCATTTTATTTTTAAAGTTTGCTCCCGATTATATAGCGTCGATAACATTTACAAAAAAAAAGTATTTATTTCGACACAAGAAAGATAAATATATATTTGGTTAATAAAACAAAAATAATTTATCATTGTAAGATGCACTTAAAAAAGTATATTTTTTTAATTTTTAAAAATTCCACAGAAATAATATTAGCGTAGTTGAAAAAATATTTATTTAAATTTTAAATTCGAGAAACATTATTTGTGTGCAGTAAAATTCTCTAAGTGCTTAAGATAAATGTTAACATTTTGAATAAATATTTTTAAAAAAAATTTATAACATTTTGAAAAGCCTTTCTTATTAAGCATATAACAGCAATTCTTTCCAAATGTAACAAAGTATAAAATTTTATAGATTTAAATGTACGTTTCAGAATTTATTATTATTTTTTCCATCATTCATGTCACAACATGCAAATAACAAACTATATATTATAAATTTACTAATTTTTAGTTATTATTTTTTTCATCGGGCATGTAACAACACACGCAAATAGCAAACGATATATTATCATGTTACTTATTTTTCAATTATTACTATTATCATATTACTTATTACTTATTTTTACTTATATATTACTTATTTTTCAAACAATTATTTTTCGTATTTTTTTTAATATGAGATGTGCTTTTTGTGATACTTTTTTGTTAGCCGAGCGGCATAGAAAAATCGCCAAATAACGCAAAATTCCGCCAAATTTTCTACGAGGATTTAAAGCGAAATACGGTGTTTTTAAAGCGTGTGGAGGCTTGATTTAAGTTTAGAGCTAATGCTTTTCTTCTAGGATACTATGCCTAGCATAGCATCGTCGTGAGGGTACTGCTAGTGAAATATAAAAAATAAAATCAAAATAATAACTTTATTTTTCTTGCAAAAATTTCAGCTAGTTTAGATTTATTTTTTAAATTAAATTAATTTTTTTTTCGAAATCTTTGAATATTAAATTTTTTTTAGAAAGCAACTTTAGACTGGGCAGACTTTCTGAAAGGGAGAATAATTGATGTTTTTAAAATCCAAAATTCTTGTCTCACAGGCCGTAAATTAACTGACGAAATATGTTCTCTTATTAAAAGAAAAAGAACAAATCTTCAATTATATTCCATCTTTCTTATCAGATAAAATTATTTATTAAACTTACACTAAGTAAAGAAAAACTGTCATTAAAACAGTAAAATGGATTGATTCAGTTATTCAGAGTTCTCCAAGTAGTTTAATATGCAACACACAATTTTCCACGGCGATATATACTGCCATCATAATTCAGCAACTGCTACTAATAAAATTACAGCAATTTATTATTATTATTTTTTATAAGTTTTGTTCCACAGCTAGAGAGAACAATAAATAAACCTGGCTAGATTTCATAAACTCATAATAGTTTCTGACTTACAGGTAATGTAGTTCAATGTGCGGACCAATAGCCTCTGGGGTCATGGACATACTCTTGTTTGACTGACATTAAGAACGCACCTGGATTTTGTTTTTTAACAACTCAATTCGAAAACGAAAAAGAAAAAAAAGATTAAATGAAATCTGTTATATTTTTATACATTTTAATTGTTTCATCGAGTGAGTCACTTTAGTATTGCAAGCGATCCAGAAAAACTTTGTCTCGCATTTATTGTTTTTAAAAAATATAACATTTCTTATTTATTTCATTTCCTATAATCACGTGCTCCAAATGACATGTTTCTAACTTTTATTTGCTGTAGTCAACTTATTTTTTTATTCATAGATTTTGTAAATGCAATGGCAACGCGTTATTAAAAGCTGATTTTTTTTTAGATGCTCATGCAGATAATAAAAATTTTATTTTTCCCCTACAGATTTTCGTTGACGCCAAAAACTTATCAAAAACAACATCATGCTCTGACATGATAAAAAGTGTAAGCAACGTTTACCATCTTGTGATTCTTCAAATATATCATATTTCAAAAGGATAAATGTTAGATTGTCATGGATATTAAAATATGGATGTGGAAAGATATGGATAGTAAAATATGGATATGGAAAAATATGGATATTAAAATAAATATAAAAATATATGGGTGTATGGAAAAATATGGATAGTAAAATATGGATATGGAAAAATATGGATATTAAAATAAATATAAAAATATATGGGTGTATGGAAAAATATGAATATTAACAATATTTATTGATATGCAGAAATTCTAATAATGTATGCATCTTTATAAAAAAATTAAAACGAATCATACTTTATATAGTTTAGCCAGCTGCTATAAATTAAGGATATGACAGTATTTTAGGTAGAGTAGTTATCACGAAAGATCCTCTTTCACCACAGATTAAACTCTGGTGAGAAAAATAAAGAAGAAAAGGCACTTGGAAATCATGCACTGACTGCAATTTTGATTCTAAATTGTAATCGCATTCTCTTAGTATTCTTCAAAATCACAAAACACTTATGCTGCTGAATGCTATACAGAAATTCGCACGTCACAGATTCTAGAAGAATGTAACAAATTCAGGCCAAAGAAAATAATTTTTTTTGTCTCTTTTTTAAAAAAATATTATAGCCTTTCACATTTGCCCTATCTGGTATTATCAAATTCACTTTCTTCCTTTAACTTAAATTCAGTGACCTATTTGAAGTCTTCTAAAAAAAGTTGATTTTCATCTGAAAAAATCTAGGAATTTCGCAAGAAATTGTGAAATAAAGTCTTTCAAGATGATGTAAAAGGACGAATAAATGGGAAAAGTTTATACTGTATTATTAATGAAAATCAATCTTGGTGGTGTAAATCAGTCTATATTTAGACGTAAAATTGGATGAGTGAAACTGTTTCTAGACAAACTTGGGCCGAGAAAAGTTTCAAAGTTTCATTATCAAGACCTTAACTTAAACTATAATGGATTTTATGGATTTTTATAAAGATTAAGTTACTATTATCACAACTTTAAACGAGTAATTTTTGTATGTACATAAATTTCTTTATTTCGTGTTTCTCGGAAACAGTTATAACGATTTGGAACAAATTTCAAATTTAGATAAGATTTTGCTATTTAAATTTATTTATATAGATGTCTTTCTAGACGCAAAATGCAATTTTACACACAATTTTTTTATAGATTTATATTGACATGAGGCTATACTTGACCAGTGTAAACATATCAGAGATGTAGTAACGGCTAGGGCTTATACTTTTATGCATTTTCTTGTGTTCGATTACACTTTTAGCAATTGTATTAGACTTCGCTTATAACTTTAAACGTTCTAGAATAGACTTTTATTTGCGCCATTACAAAAAACAGGTAATAAAAAAATTAAGTTGATTTCTACAATGGTCAATAAAGAGAATTTTTATTTTAGCTACTTTTATTGAATAATTACAATTAATATAAATAATTTATCAAAAAATTATGTCTGGTTAAAACAATATAAAGTCCGTATCCGTTAAAATTAAAGCAGAACACACTGTGCATGCGTGGATTTTTAATACCATGTAGGGCAGTGCAAATCCGTGAACTTTCTACACCAGTTAGGTTAACGCAATGCACATTAGAAATTTTTAATTTCCTTTATTCGTTTTTATTTTAATTCAAAAGTACTTCAAAACGATTCCGAAAAATTGTTAAATTACCAATGTTTAGTTTTAAATACATCACCAATAAGAAAATAAACAAAATCGTTTGAAATAATCGGTCGAAAACACATTAAGCCTAACCTCATTAGCATAGTGAAAAATTGGTCTTATTCATTTGACAGTGGGGAAATAAAGATTTTCGGCGGCACAGTTAGTTTTTAATTAATTAATTGAAATGAACCAAATTAATGCATTCATATTTTAAAAAAAACTGCATTAACGTCTAGTGTCATCCACTACAATGTTTAAAAGATTAACTTGAACTAGATAGGATGAATAAAAAGCACATTATAAACGATTGAAAATTCGAACACGATATATATAGGGAAAGTGTGAACTAATAGTAGGAGTTCAAAAAAATGCGAGTTATTAAATTCTTAAGTGCGGCTTATTTATATAAAAAATTTGTTTCCTAAAAGCCTTATATTGATTCATCTACTTTGTGGTTTTTAGGGTACTAATAACTCGGTTGTTTTTAAATACTAATAATATTTTAATTCTAAGAAAATGCTGCTTCATTGGTATTTATTTGTTTGCACTCTAATATCACATTAATGTATGCAATGTGTTCCTGAATTATTTACGTCATTTATTTTATAAATAGATTTGTCTTCGTTTTTTTATAATAATCTTAAGCTTATAATTATTATATGCATTCCAATAAGAATAATTTACATAACTGTTCTGTATAGAAATCTTACGTGACCCCCCCCCCTGCATTTGTATTCTTGTTCATGATGTTTCTTAATATTTATATGCCAACTAGAAATAAATGGTCATTTATTTCATAAATATATGTGTCTTCGTTTCTTTTATAACAATCTTAAGCTTTATAATAGTTAGATGCGTTCCGATAAGAATAATTTACTGTTTTGTCTAGATCTCTTATGTGACCCCCCCCCCCCATTTGTGTTCTTGTTCGCGATGTTTCTTAATATTTATATGCCAATAAGAAATAAATGGTTGTTTTATGGACACACCAAGCTTTTTAATATTCAACTCAGCTAAATGAAATAAAAATAATGAAAGCTGCTGTGCATATCTCAATGTATCACGTCAGAACGTAATTTCTTGAACGGCCAAGCACCACGTGCTCGCACGAGCTAAATTTTATTTTTATTCACTTAAATTGTTTCATTGAATGAGTCACTTTAGTATTGCAAACGATCAAAAAAACTTTGTCTCGCATTTATTATTTAAAAAAAAATATCGCATTTCCTATTTATTTCATTTCATATCATCACGCGCTCAACATGACATTTTTCTAGATTTTATTTGCTGTAGTGATTAACTTATTTTTTAAAAATCAGAGCTTTTGTAAATGCAACGGCAACGCATTATTAAAACCTGATTTTTTTGAGATGCTCGTGCAGATAATAAAATTTTTATTTTCCTACTGCGGATTTTTCTTGACGCCACAACCCTCATCCCCAAAACAACATCATGTCCCGACATGATAATTATCTGGCAGTATATATCCAAATATCCTCCAAGTTAAAAACAAATAACAAATTGAAGCGCTTTAACGACCGCTATTCGATCGCCAGGAAGGATCTAAACTCTTGCTGACACAAAAACGATCCCTTGAACAGTTCTTGAAGCATACTTTGTATGCAAACGAATCCGGTATTTAATTAATCGAAACGGTGCCAATGTCGTTATTTATAGTGTGCAGGACCTGTTATTGAAATCGATGGATATCCCTATTAGCATATCAGGTTATGGAAGAGATATTTTTGTCTAGTCGTTTATAGACTATCAATTAGGTTTTTATTCTAGAAATCACAAAACGGCAACGTTTTGCACTTTTATATATCTAAGTTAACTTATAAAGAAAATGCCTCGTTTTCGAGAGACGTAACATATAGTACACTACTTATTAATGATTTTTTCATAACTTAACTAATGTCGTTTTACGTTGATTTTCTAAATATCATCTAAAGTTAAACATTTTTAAAGTTAGCATCTACTAATGCGAAGCTCACTAAGGAATTTTTTCCATCCATACAGAGTCGTTTAAATGCTCACTACTTTGTGTCAAATTATAAGCTTATTCAGTTTCTGACTGGGTATGGAAACTTTAAAGCACATTTAAAACGCTTCAATTTGTCACAGAATGATAGGTGTTTGTGCTACAGTGGTACAGTCCAAGATGCCAAGCACTTGATATTTGAGTGCACTAAATTTATTCACGAAAGATGCAAACTCAGGAATTGTCTTCTAAAGAGCAATATAGCTTGGCCTCCTCATTTATCTGCATTTGTGTAGAATAAATCATCTTACATTTCATCTTGTACATATATTAATAGTATTTCCCCCACCCGTGTTATTTAAACTTCATTTCATTTCAGTGTGTTTGTCTAGAAATGTTTGCATATATTATTTTGTATTGGTGTTTTGAATGTTCTATTTTATTTTATCATACTTCTTCAACTGTATTATAACATATACTGTGTGTTTCTGCTAGTTTGTGGGCACTTTTTGTGTATTTAACTTGTGTATTTGCTTTCCCCCTCTTTTCTTTGCATTTGTGCCTATGCCTTTACATTTGAAATTTATTCTACTGTTAATTGTGAAATGACTTACAAATGCAAGATTTCTAGTATACTTGTTGGCACACAAGGAGTTATTCTCTTCGAGAACCAATAAAAAAATTCTTTTTATTTTAACTTTAAAAGCACTAATTTCGTAATTGTTTCACTTGAATTTTTATCAATTAAAACTTTAATCAAGATTTCAAAAATAAAGCTGTAATGAGCACATTCTCATCATCTGTAGCTCGTTTGTGCCAAATTTGATAATTCTAGGACAGACGGTTTGGCCTGCACAGAACCAATGAAAAGGACATGTTCTTCTTCATTGTTAGGAGATATAAAACATGTCAATTTCGGTCTTATCTCTAACTAGCAGTACCCGCACGGCTTTTCCGGTGGCATAGCATCTAAGAAGGAAAATTAATTTTAAACTTATGCCTCCTAGCCCCCCCCCCCCCCCGATATGACATGGGCATTATACGCAACATCAAACAAAGATAAAAGTGTAAATAGAAATGATCAAAAATTTATCTGTAACTATTTTTGATAATTTTTAAAGAACATGTTAAGAAATATTTAGACTGTTACAAAGATAAAAATATATGTCCGTTGACAAAACAACGACGATCATTTCGAAGTTGGATTTTCTCCCCCCACCCCCAGCTAAATGAGATTTGAATCGTTGTTCAAAACCAGACGCAAACAAAGAAATGTATAGTATATGCGCACCACAGCCTTTGCTATTTGCACATGCGCAGTTTGAGATTTTCTCGCATGCGCGGATAAGTTAAAATCACAATAATAAAAAAAAACTTCCCTTTTTATTTTGATACGATTTTAATGCACTAAAACAGTGTTTCACAACCTTTTTTGTGCCATGCCCAACTCTAACCTATCTAAAGTTTTCACGCCCCTTATGTAACATATATAATATTTAATATCAAAAAATTGATTTGTTCACTTAAGAAACATAAATGATGGATTCCAGGAATAAAGCACTATGGAATTTTTAACAAAACACAGTAAGTAAAATTTCAAAACATATAATGAAAAACTAATTATCATTTAAAAATTTGCATTTTTTGTAAAATTTGGCATTGATGTCTAGCATTGCATTTAAATGGCCCGGAGTGAAAGGGTTAAAGCTATATCAAGTCCAATTTCAAATTGCCACCTTGCGAGAGCCCCCCCCCTTGGGACGTGGGCCCCACGTTGGGAAACACTGGACTAAAATCTTTCCCAATAAATTCTCTACAAAATGGTATAAATATCTGTAATATCCATTAATCATTTCTCGAGTTTTTGTGGTTCCAACATACAGATGCTTTCAGGGGACTTCATTTTATGCTATTTATAGATGTGTAAATAGTTTTAATTACTTCTTTAGAATAGCATTTATAACTTCAAATTGTTATAGTCATTTAGCTTATTAAAGCTTTATCGTTAGCTTATTAAAGCTTATATATTTCTCTTCGCTGAATCAATGAATTTGAATATCGGAATTAAATCTTGTGAGAATCGTAGCCAGGCATGCCATTTAACATCACATATTGTCTCTCTTTAATAACATATAGTATTATGCTACTTAGTTATTTCACTTTTCTTATTTCTTTTACAAGATGGGTAATTGGGTAATTGGTTCGTATCAAACTACCTTCAAACATACTCATCCGACAATTACCTCGAGACCATCCATTTACTCCGTAACTGTAACCTGTAATGGGGGAAAATCCATTACAGAAAACAAAGTTAAGTGGTCTGCAATCTCACTTAAAATGCTGCTGTAATGTTAAAAGGGAAGACTAATAACGGTGCTAAGAATATTCTTGAAGTAGAAAAAAAAAGATATATAAAAATAATTAAGTCGATTCTATTTAGGTCAACAAAGAAATTTTTTATTTTAGTTACATTTTATTAAATAATTACGATAAATATAAATAATTAATCAAAAAAAATTATACCGGGCCAAAACAAAATCGAGTTCGCGTCCTTTCAAAATAAATCAGAACAAACTCAATTGGCTTTGAATTTTCATCAACAATTGAGGGTTCAACGCGAATTGAGGCAATGAAAATGAGTCAACTTTCTACGCCAGTTGGGGTAACGCGATACAGATTACAAATCTTTAATTTTCTTTTTTTCCGTTTTATTTTAATTCGAAAGTGTTTCAAAAGAATCCGAAAAATTGATTAATTAACATTGTTTAGTTTTAAATGCATCAAACATTAAGAAAATAAACAGATTCCTTTAAAATAATTGCCTAACAAATGTTAAGCCCAACCTCATTGGCGTGGGGGGGAAAACAAACTGGATTCGTTACTAATTTGGAGGTGGAGAAACGAAGATTTTTGGTGAGAAAGTTAGTTTTTAACTAACTAACAAAAAATAATGAATTAATATTGGAAGAAAACTGTACTAACGTCAAGTGTTATTCACTACAAGTTTTAAAAAATGTACTTGAATTTGATTGAATGAACATAAAGGGTTTTATTGACGATTGAAAATTTGAATAAGGTATATAGATATGTAGGGAGAGTGTGAGCTAATAGTAGAAATCGAAAACAAAAAAGCTAGGACTTTCCTTCTTACATGGGAATTTTTTATCCATGCACTTTTAGTGTTACCCCGGTGAAAGAAACTATCTACAGTTCTCGCGATTGTCATTTATCTCTTCGGATCGTTTTGAGTGGAGAAAAAGAAATCCTAAAAATAGCATCATCTTGAATTGAATAAAAAAATATAGATAATGAAAGTGAGGCAACTGACATTGATGGATATGTTCAATCACTTATAATTTCACAGACATGATGCAATGTCGTTTTTGTAAAAAATATATAATTGTTGTTCTCGTGATCCGCTTTACAACGGAAGGAGGGGTACAATAGCTTCTGAGGGTATGGACCCCTGACCACTTGAGGGAAGAAGTCTAACTTCCAGCTCGCATACGTTACAAATCCTTTTTACGGGGTGGACTTCATTCATACATTGCATTCATTCATAAATAGTTATTTAGATCTGGAACAGAGAAAGATCACCTCTGACCCAGTACCACCAATATTATTACTCCCGACATGGAGGACTTTATGACTAATACAGATTTAACGTGCACCAGCCACCACACACACGGAGAGTCTTCGGCTGGCGGGTTCGAACTCTCAGTCCAACGGATGCAAACCAATACCGTGCCAACTAGACTAGTCCGACCCAAAAATTATATAGTACATTTGTATAATTATATAACAATTTGGCAAACTTTGTAATATTTTGATCCATAAACATTAATTCTACTGTAAAAATAAGTCTTTTTCAATTGGACTTTTTCATTCAGTGCTTGCAATTTTGAGTCAATTCTTTGATCCATCGTATAAATGACGATCTACAATATTTTGTTTATATATTCTCTTTAAAATTTTTAATGGAATACTTAATTTTATTATGGTATGTTAATAAACAGGAATAGAAAAACAAAAATACTCATTTTTACGATTTAGAATTTTTGCAGTTCAGTTTTTGTCCAATAAATTATTTCTTGTGTTAAATTGATGCCTGCTTTTGACTGTTATTTTAATTTTTTGTATTTACAAAATATAGAAAAAGATGTCATGTGCGGAAAAGTTCACGGAATTCTTGAGCTCCATAATTCTCACCCTCCAAATATTGTTATCATTTGGAGAAAGTGGTAACAAATACATAAAATAAAAGATCAAAATGAAATCTTCCACGCATATTTCAACGTATCATGTCAGAACACCATTTCTTGAACGGCCAAGCACCACGTTCTCGTGCGAGTTAAATTATATTTTTATTCATTTCAAATGTTTCATTGAATGATTCACTTTATTTTTGTAAACGATAAAAAAAACCTTGTCTCGCATTGATTGTTTTAAAAAAATATCGCATTTCCTATTTATTTCATTTCATATAATCGCGAGCTCAAAATGACATTTTTCTGAGTTTCGTTTGCTGTAGTCGTTAACTTATTTTTTTTTAAATCAGAGCTTTTGTAAATGGGATGGCATCACGTTATTAAAAGCTCATTTTTTGAGATGCTTGTGCAGATAGTAAAACTTTTATTTTTCACCTACGAGTTTTTGTTGACGCCACAAAACTTTATTCCTGAAATAATATCATGTTCTGACACGATAAAATACAGAATTATGTATGAACACATAATAGAGATAAGAGTATTATTAACAATACATGAGAAGACAAAAATAAATAAAAATATAGAGAGAGGGACGGATTATTTACATAACATTTGTTTCACAGTCTTGTAGGAAAAGAATTACAGCTGATCAAAGCAATCTAGTTAGCGTTCGTATTTGCTATTGTACTGTTATCGTTAGTTATTTTTCCGAAAATTCCACATGATAGACAAGTATTTAACAAGTTAATATAAAGATAATTTATATGCTTCAGTCTCTAACTTCAAAATGCATGTGTTTAGCGATATGAGGATTGGATAACTTGTAAAATTCTAAGATAAGTAGATGTCTTTATTTACTATTGAGCTATCAGTTCAAATACGAATATCCTTTTCATTATCCTGTTAGCTCTTCACTTTTTCTTTGTAAATCAACTTTATTTCAAACTGAATAGTTATTTAAACCAAAAATATTTTAACATTTCAATTTTTTTTCAATTGATTGTTACCAATAGGAAGATTAGTAAAGGACAGAACAGAGAAGGAGGTCATTATGCAGCTTATAAATTCAAATCAATCACTTTGTACCGCTTGAGTGATCTGCTTTAAAATCGTCTCATAAATAATTTTGCCGTTCTAAGAAAGCCGATTGTATTGATTTAAATAACGCCATAAATTAAAAGTTTGACATATAGTTTAAATATAAAGAATTTACTTCCTGAATTTAAAATTGCCAACGTATTAATAGAAAAAAATTGTATAATTATAACTGGATATTTCAGCTTAAATATTTTTGTTGTAATTGAATATTTATTAATAATACTAAATGTCTACGTTTAAATTGGTGCTCAGTAGGATAAACAATTAGAATAAGAATTACCAAATTTGGTACACATAAATTCTGATATGCAAAAACCTTGCATTTAAGGATTTTTTTGAAGTTTTAATTCCATTCTTATTAATTAAAAATTGTACTGTTATTTAATATTCATTAACAAAAAAATATATCTGCTTGAATTGGCGCAATTGGTACACTATTAGATAAAGGGTTACCAAACTTGGTACAGATACATCTTAATCTATAGAAACTTGTTTTCCGGAGACATTCTTTAATGAAATTTTAATTACAATTATAATTTAATATTTATTCTTTTAGTGCGTTTCTGAAATAACTCTGGAAAATATTGTTGCATGAATCTCATGCTTATGTACCTCATGTAAGGTCATCCTTATTTTTTATTTATAATAATTTAATTGTTTAATTTTTAAAGAAAATTTTTATCAGCATTGTTGCAATTAAATGCAAATTGATTACATTGTTTTATTATCATGTCAGAACATGATGTTGTTCTTGGGATGAGGTTTTTGGCATCAAAAAAAATCCGTAGCGAATACTTGATACATTATTAGGTGCACGAGCATCTCAAAAAAATCAGCTTTTATTAATGGGTTGCCATTTCATTTACAAAAGTTCTGATTTAAAAAATAAGTTAATGACTAAGCAAATAAAACCTAGAAAAATGTCATTTTGAGCACGTTTGTTTATGAAATGAAATAAATAGGAAATGGGATATTTTTTCAAACAATAAAATGCGGGACAAAGTTTTTTGGATTTTTGGCAATATAAAAGTGACTCATTCAATGAAACAATCAAAATGAATAAAAAATATAACTTAACTTGCACGAGCACGTGGTGCTTGGCCGTTCAAGAAATGATGCTCTGACATGATACATTGAAATATGCATAGCAGATTGCATTTTAATCTTTTTATTGTTATCAATGAAATATATAGGAAAATGTAAAATATAATTTTCAAGAATCCAAAGGCATATTTTTCTTGATAAAGCATTCGAAATTATTGATTGTCTGAAAAGTTGGACGAATTATTTATATCAATTGTTCCTTTTTTTACTTCAGTTATGCTAATAATTTCATATTTTTCACTATTTTAGTTAATTTGGAGAGACATATATTTAACATTTTGAGGAAGCGTCTTTCGATTTCATATTTACAACTAATTTCTATGAAAAATTTGCATTAGTGAAAAATTATTTTAATTTATTTAAACTCTTTATAAAGGGAAAAATGTTTCTAAATAATTTTATTAATAACTTTATTTTAACTTTAATTAATAAGTTGTTATAATGAGGTTAAACTATTTAGAAACTATACCGATGAATGCTGACTCAAAAAAAAAATTATGTGGTGCTAAAAAAATGTTATAAACAAATTTATAGAAATTTTAAAGAAAAAAAATTAAAACATTATAGTGATGTCTTTCAGCTCAAATTACCAAAAAATAATAATTAAACTTTATAAAAGAGTTTGATAAAAAAAATTCTGAAATATCATTCTAAATTGGCTTATATCTTCGAAACAATGCTAAAAAGGAGTGTGTCAAAGAAAGGAAGATCATTATTTTTGCCTTAAAATATTTCTGTAACAGGTAAAATCTCAATCAATGGTCTGTGCATTAATCATCTGTTTGAATATAAGTTAATGCGATAACTGCAAAATTAAGAGAACAAAAGGCAATAAAAAAAGATGAAATCTGCTATGCATATTTCAATATATCATGTCAGAACATCATTTCTTGAACGGCCAAGCACCACGTGCTCGTGCCAGTTGAATCATATTTTTTATTCATTTTAATTGTTTCATTGAATGAGACACTTTAGTACTGCAAACGATCCGAAAAAATTTGCCTCGCATTAATTGTTTAAAAAACATATCACATTTCCTATTCATTTCACTTCATATAATCACGTGCTCAAAATGACATTTTTCTAGGTTTTATTTGTTGTTCTCATTAACTTCTTTTTTTAAATCAGAGCTTTTGTAAATGCGATGGCAATGCGTTATTAAAAGCTGATTTTTTTCAGAGGCTCGTGCAGATAGTAAAATTTCAATTTTTTGCCTACTGATTTTTGTTGACTCCAAAATCCTCATCCCAAAAACAACATCATGCTCTGACATGATAATAAAACAATGTAATCGATTTGCATTTAATTGCAACATTTGTGTTGAAAATTTCACACAAAAAAAAATTGGAAATTTTGAGAAAAAGTAAACAGTTAAATCATTATCAAAAAAACATAAGCATGACATTACATGAAATACATAATCATGAGATTCATATAACAATATTTTCAAGAGTTATTTCGGAAACACGCTATAAGAATAAATTTTGGATTAAAATTGTAATTAAAATTTCATTAAAGAATGTCTCCCGAAAACAAGTTTCTATATCTTAAGATATATCTGTACAAGTTTGGTAACCCTTTATCTAATGGTTGTACCAATAGCGCTAATTCAATCAGATACATTTTTTATTGTTAATGAATATTAAATAACAGTACAATTTTTAATGAATAAGAATGGAATTAAAACTTCAAAAAAAAAAATCCTTAAATGCAAGATTTTTGCACATCAGAATTTATGTGTACCAAATTTGGTAATTCTTATTCTAATGGTTTATCCTACTGAGCGCGTCTGCCTCGTGTTCTGGAGGTCCCGGGTTCGAGTCCCGGTTCGGGCATGGTTGTTCCTTTGTTTGCTATCTGTGAGATGTGTGAATGTGCCCCCCTGTAAAAAGGGGCTGTGCAAGCGTATGTGTGTGTGTTTCATCTTCATATGAGCTAGAAGTCAGACTTCTGCCCTCGGGTGCTCAAGGGTTCATACCCTCAGAAGCTACTGCACCCCTCTTTCCGAGGTAAAAAGCGGACACGACATCATCATCATCCTACTGAGCACCAATTTAAACGTGTAGATAATAAAATTTCAATTTTTCGCCAACGGATTTTTTTTTGACGCCAAAAACCTCATTCCCAAACCAATGTTCATGTTCTGACATGATAAAAAATGCATATCGTGTGAGAATCTCTCTGTGATTGAGGAAGAAAAACCGAATTGTTTCTGAATGTCGGAAGTAAGGACAAATTAGAAACCGAAGAAGAAAGTTATCGTTCTCAGGTAAACGGCGATCGACCGAAACGACCTTCGTTTTTAACCTCTTTTGAGGCGATTTCCATTTTGTTTGGGAAACCGCTGGGTGTTTCTGCTGCTGGATTCCAGTTTGACGTGGTGCAGCGCTCGGGGCCGCCCAAGGAACGGGTATCGGAAAAAGTCCTCTGCCCTACATCGGCAGACGAGGAAGTGAAGTGACTGTTTTCTAGGTCGACGAGAAAGTGCAGCCCAGAATTTCGGTTTCGAATAAGTCCGGAAAGGTTAAATATCTGATGGTATTTCATCTCGTGTCTGATAAAGAATAAAACATAAAATGTATCGAAAGAACAGTCCGAAAATATTGTGTCACAAAAAAATGTGGGGATGGGGGGTGGATGGACATTTATCTTAAAGGATGTTATCTTATTTATAACTCTATAAAGTACTGGAAAATGTTCCTGAAGTTTCTATGGAACTAGATAAACCTGTCATTCAGTAACATCCCCCCTTTTTCGAAGGCGTGATGTGAATCTCTATGAAAAGATGAATTAGAATTAACGAAACCCTTTTTATTCAAACCAGTACATAGATTTACTGAATCTAAGATTATTTATGAAATTTTGAGGATTTTATGATTGACAAAATGTTAAAAACATATAAATAAATTTATGGAAATTATGAATATAAAAGCTGATAAATCAGGTGTTGATGATATGTATTATTAAAATAAAAGTAACTTTTTTATTAATTGAAACAAAATGGTTTTTGATATCTGCCAATTTTTCAAAATCATGAGCTTGAAGTTATACCTGAACAATTCTGTCCGAAATTAAATATAATCAATATTCTTGACGAACAAGCAGATCTCTAGAGAAGAAGAATAATATAGTAAATGTAAGCCATTTTACAAAGTTACTGAAACAAAGAATCAACCTAAAATGAATAATAAGCATATTGGGTAAGTCACTAAAATGTGAAATTAAATTGAACAAAAGGGCAGGGATAGCCTGGTTGGTAGAGCATTGGATTCGCCTCCCTTGGGGCTCAAATTTGAACCCACCAGCCGAAGACTGTATATGTGTGTGTGTTACGAGTTTTGCTTTTATTTTTAAATATTGTAATGAACTTGAGCAAAATATACGTAATCTAATTGTGTGTGTGCGACGAGTCTTGTTTGTAATATTAAATATTGCATTGAAATTGTACTAAATTATACATAATTAAATTGTGTATGGGTGTGACGGGTTTTGTTTTTATTATTAAATATTGTATTGAAATTGTACTAAATTAAACATTATCTAATTAGATTACGTATAATTTTGCTCAAGTTCAATACAGTACTGAAAAGTTTTATTTCTAATATTAAATATTGTATTTAAATTGTACTAAACTATAAGTAATCTA
>JAOUZG010020552.1:2740449-2770653 GCA_026289955.1 Argiope argentata
CTTAGGCTTAAAATCCCTGATTGCGTGAGCGAGTTTATCCATGGGAAGGGCCATTATGAACAACAACAATATTTCATTTTGAAACAACACTAAAACTATTTTTTATGATGAGCCACCTAGTTTTGAACCCCGGTTTTAAGACAAAAATGAAACTTGAATCTGCATGCACATCTCAAAACTTTTATATTACAGCATCGAGAGGACATCTCAATATTTATAACAGATTTAACATGAACAAAGTTCATATTCATTTCGGATTCTTTGGTGCAATCAGAATACGAACGAGGAATCTTGCCTTCCCAAAGTCAAGACCTTACCATTATTCCACTGTGGCGTTATAACTAAAAGGAAATAGGGTTCTTGACCAAAATTTTTGTTAAAGTCAATATTTTAGAGTTATCAGTTACAATCAATGTGCACATTTTTTTACGTATTATATCACATAATGAGATACACTCCAGTTTTTATTGCTAATAGATTAAATATCCATTAAGATTGCTTATGTAACTTAACAATTTGTATGAGAAATGGGAGTTTAAACAAAGATCGGATGACGACAACATTGCCTGAACAAGCATAAAACTAACAAACGAGTTTCAAATAGATTAAAGTAACAAGATTTTTATATGATAATCATAGAACGAGAACAATTCCTGAGTTAGCACAAGATTAGCAAAGTTTTAGAATCAGGTTAGAATAGAGAAAGAATGTCTGAACTGTAGGAAAAGGATGAAAACAATGTTTGAGTTGGTGAAATTCTTTAGGTGTGTTCACACAAGACCAATTATTGCTCGCAATAGTAGACCACACCTACTTCCGGAAAAATCACATGATCACAATCTGACGATGACAAACGATTATCCCGACGGGACAGCCATTTGCCATTGTCCCAACGAGGTTGTCTCAACTGTTCATACGAGGACAATACAGAGACAAAGAACGAGGACAACGATTGTTGGCCTCGTGTGAACATACCTACTACAATCTTTTCAAGTCGGCTTTCTGGCACAGAGGTAGCGCGTCTTTCTCGTGTTCTGGGAGTCCCGGGTTCGAGTCCCGGTTTGGGCATGGTTGTTCTGTGTTCTTTATGTGAGATGAGTGAATATGCCCCTTGTAAAAAGGGTCTGTGCAAGCAAATGTAGTGAGTGTGTAGCTAAGTCGTACTCTTTGCCCTAGTTGGCGCTACTTCAAAAACAAGAGACGCTTCTTTCGGCTTAATTCTGCTTCTGTATCAGCAGGGGGCTTGTCCATAGGCAAGTGCCATAATTAACAACAACAACAATATTTCAAACAATACTCTTGATCAGAGTACACATGTTTGAACATGATCACATGACGGTGGCAATACTTAAGCCATCATATTATTAACAATATTTCTGAACCATATTTCAGAATTAAATGTTTGAACCATCGAAACTTGCGTATTAAACCGTCCAACTTTATCCCTAAATTTGAAGCCATCGCCAATGACTTGCTAAACTGCCAATTATGGCAATCCGGCATTGGTGTAATCTGTTGATCTTTATCGCTTGATTTAAATCCGTCGCCAATGAGTTATTAAAAAGTTGGCAATCTTTGGCGAAGACGGTCTAATACGTAAGTACCGAACCGTCTTAAGAAAACATAGACGAGTTTTGAGCCAGCATAGTGCTAACAAAATTTTTGAAACAGATCAGAACACGGACGTTTGAACCGTGGTTACTTTAGTCAAGATAACAATATTTTTTGAACCACATCGAAGTAAGGATTTTTGACCTTTGATACTCAGAGAGAGCCAGCAATTGATTTACTGATATTCAAACTCGGATTCTGTTTCTATGCTCTATTTAAATCACATGCTATATTATTTAATATTTATATAATAATAAGCACAACAGGTTATATTTAATATTTCTATGCTCTATTTAAATCACATGTTTCTATGCTCTATTAAATCACATGCTGATGGTAGTAGTGTTAAAAATAAACATGTTTGCTTTAATCAATACAAGAATAGACACTATTATCAGTTGCAACAATTTAAATGATTAAAAATATGGACTTGAATTTAAAAATATTGTTAAATTTGGAAATATTTTCTACAAATTATATTTTTTATTATTTAGCCCGAATTTAATAATTCAATAAATGCGATTGGTAAATATTCTAATAATTTATAATTCCATAATTTATTCTATTTTAATAGACCTAAGCTCTGAAATGAATCGATTTAAACAGAAATAATGCTGTTCATTAAAAAAAAACTACAGTGATCAAAATATGCTTTATATAATCAACAAATTCAGATATCAGCGCAAAATAATTTGTACCTTCAGTAAAAAACATCAATAGAAAACCTGTTGTGCTTTAACTAAAAACTACGCTTCAAAATAACTTTAAAAAACCCTCTATTAATAAACGATTCATTCTCTCAAGCAAATATTTAAATTAAGCGAATAATTCACAAAAATTTAAAATTATTTTAAATTTATTTATGACCCTAGCATGATACATAAGAATTATATATTGAATAAAATCCAATGTTTTCTATTAATATTAGATTTTTCTTTTTTTTAATGTTTTAATTTTTCAATTTACATAGTATTTTCTTTCCCTTGCTCTTGTTAGGTATACTATTTATAATGTTTTCATATTCTTAAAGAAAAAAAAATGTAAATTCTATTGATGTAAAAATGAAGGATTTATGAAATAAAATATTTTTATATTTATTAATATTTTAAAATATTTCAACAAGCATAGTTAAAACGTATTAGATTTATACATAAGTTTAAAAAAACTAGGAAAAAAATGAAAGAAAAAATATTACAGGAAAAATGAAAAAAAAATCCTACAGATTTTTTTTTTTAATTTACAATAGACCCTCAATGAATATGCTTTTTTATTTTATTTCGAAGATAAACATCAATTTGAACTTCTTGATTTACGTGTTTAATATTAGGATTTTTTTTTGGTTTTTTTCTTGAATAAATAAATCGCGTGAAAAATGTTTCGAAAATCATAATTGATTTTGAGTATGAATTACATAAAAGGAATAGCAAGTCGCCACGCGGCAGCTTGTGAATTTGTTTAAAATAAAAGTAAAAAGAAAAAATATATAGTTCTAATAAATATACTCTTATATTTTCTTTACTTTTTAAGTAGCAATTTTTAATTCAACATTGAAAAAGGAAAATATAGCATTTTTAATCTCAGATGTAAAATAAAAGTGACTTGTAACAAAATGAAGGGGGAAAAATAATCAATTAATTTATACTATTTTCATCGACACTTATGTTGCTATGTAAAGGATAAAAAATAATTTAATAATTTACAGCAACATTAAGCAATAAAGCTGCAGTCTTATTCTCATAGTAATTTAAGCGGATAATTAATTTAAAAACATAAAAATAAAAATAATTAAATATCTTCTAATAATAGATTGTTTATCATAATTCAGTGGATAAGTTTCCAAATATTTTACGGTGTAATTTATTCACATTTTTTTTAAATACAGATAGACAGATAAGCTGAGATATAAATAGATGTTACTAATTATACTGAAGAATCTAAATTAACCCTAAAATGAATAATTTAAAAAATTAAAAAATATATACTTATTTTGAATAATTACATGGAATTTAGGAAAATGAAATTTTTAAAAACAAAATTAAAAAGTAAAAAGAATTTTGCTATCTCAAATTTCAAATTATCATGTGAGAGCATTATTATTTTTAAGTCATTATTTGTCTTAATTAATTTGTCATTAACCAGTTTAAATAGGTTTGATACAATCAAAATACCTTACTATCTGTCTATATCCCCATCTATATATATTATAGTTATAATGATAATTCTTTTAAACTTTAATTTCCAATTTTTCTAGCCGGATAACAAAATTTTGGAGCTCGACCGATTTTGAAATAAAATAACAGCTATGATGTCATTGCTCTTCTTCAGCTTTTGAAATACGCATCTGCTGCCAAAGAAGCATATATAATAAGAAAAGAAAGCAATACTGGTAAAAGCAGGTGAATCTTTCAAAACATCAAGGAAGCGTACGCATTTATAAAGCAATACTGGTAAAAGTATGTCAACCTTTTAAAAATTCATCTGAGTCAAAGAAGCATTCGTAATAATAATGCAATATTAGTAAAAGCAGATAAAAAAATTCTTCAACCGATAATTTCCGGTGGCCCATAATCTTTATTTTTCCCCATATATTCCGGAGACATCTAAACCTCCTAAACAAAACATCCTATTCTCACATGATAATATAAAATTATGTTTAATATAGTCCAAACTAAATTAGAGACCAAACTTTTATAAAATTTTTGTCGGCCTGCTCAACGTTCTAAATATAAGACGCAGATTCAGCACGTGCAAGTCTGGAGTGTATATTTTTCTCACGCGCTAGAATTAACAGACGATATAAAAAGAGGAAATGACTACTATCCCAAAACAAATCGTCCGTTTTTGTGGAATTGAAAGAGGAAATTTCCGCTATAAAAGCAGTCAGAAACACCTGCTAGCGGTGGAGGAAAAACTCATAAACAAAAACTGCTTAAGTTCGTACGCTTCAATCGAACAGCGATAGACAAAAGCGCTTTTACGTAATTTCTGGAGCCGAGTCCATTCAGCCTTTAATGTGGGTCATTTTTTCTGCTTGCGCTGTTTAAGGAAATACTAGAACAAGAGATTAAACCGAAGTTTGGGTTGTCTTACACAACATTCCTCTGGTTGCTAGCACTTTCTTTCTTCCATATTTTTTTTTCTGTCTTTTTAACTGGTGAGTGAAAGTGAGGTGTCTATGCAGCTATGCGTGTGACAAAGGCATTTTTTTCTTAAATATTTATGCTCGACATTTATAATATCTGTTGTTGGCAACAGCTGTCACAGAAGATGTGATGGACGTATGATAATAACGTCAAGTTGCTACGTTACGCGAGCGCGCGTGCACGACAACTTTGATTAAACGTAAATCTTAAAGGATTTTTTGATCCGGTTTTGATACACTAAGAAAATATTTTTTTTTTCTAATTCAATTTTTTTCCAGTTGTTTGCTGGTAGATAAATTTTTAATGGGATCATATCGAGCTAAATTCCGCAAGAAAAATTCGTATCAATGTCAGAATTGTTCTAAGAAATTAAGAGAAATTTTTAATACTTCTTTTGTAAAATTTAATTTTTAAGATTAATTTTGTGATTAGTTTTTAACGTAATAACATCGAGCTAAATTTGGCACGAAACATTCGTATAAAGGTCAGAATCGTTATAAAAAAATTAAGATGAATTCTTACTTATTCACTTTATTTTAAAGATTTATTTTTAATGGGATCATATCGAGCTAAATCCGGCTCGAAAAATTCGTTTAAAGGCCAGAATTGTTGTAAGAAATTAAGATAAATATTTGCTATTTCTTTCGTAAAATTTAATTTTAAAGATTAATTTTGTGATTAATTTTTAATGGGATCATATTGAGCTAAATTCGGCACGAAAAATTCTTATAAATGTCAGAATCGTTATAAAAAATTAAGAGGAATTTTTACTATTTCTTTTGTAAAATTTCATTTTAAAGGTTAATTTTTAATGGGATCATATCGAGCTAAATAAAGCAAGAAAAATTCGTATAAAGGTCAGAATTGTTGTATGAAATTAAGATGAATTTTTACTATTTCTTTTATAAAATTTAATTTTAAAGATTAATTTTGTGATTAATTTTTAATGGGATCGTATCGAGCTAAATTCGGCAAGAAAAATTCGTATCAATGTCAGAATTATTGTAAGAAATTAAGAGAAATTTTTTCTACTTATTTTGTGAAATTTTATTTTAAAGATTAATTTCGTGATTAATTTTTAATTGGATCAGATCGAACTAAATTCGGCACGAAAAATTCGCATAAAGGTCAGAATTGTTATAAGAAATTAAAAAAGAATTTTTACTATTTCTTTTGTAAAATGTAATTTTAAAGATTAATTTTGTGCTTAAAAATAATTAAGAAATCAATTTTAAACAAAACAAGTAATATAAAAAAAACTTTTTTTTAAATCAATTCTTACTTAGATTCACAAAGGAAATTTTTTTTTAGTTACTCTTTATTCAAAAATTAAAATTAATATAAATATGTATATAAATATGGCAGAATCAAAATATTAAACGGCAAAATAGAAAGTCACTTTACCATTCTCCTTTCTATATACGTGTTCGAACTCGCAGACCAAGGGATGCGAATCCAACGACGTACCAACCAGGCGATCAGTGCTACGTTTTTGGCGATGAGGAAATGAAGATTTTTGGCGAGAAAGTTCGTTTTTAATTAATTAATAAATATATAATGAATGAATATTTGAAAACACTGTAATAACATCAGATGTCATCCTCTACAAGATTAAAAAAATGTGTTTGAATTTTATTGAATGGAAATTTGAATACTGTGTGTGTGTGTGTGTGTGTTTGTGGTGAGCTAACAGTAGGAATCGAAAGAAAAAAATATTTTAAACAAAAAAAAAAAGGAAGAAAGAAAAGAAACTAATTTTACATTCAAAATTTTGAGACAATGTCCTTTTTACAAAAAATTCGGGAAAATTTATTTGTGTATCTCTGAAAAAAATACTGTACTTTAAGCAATCTGTACTGAAAAGCAATGTTGTTGCTTTGAATTCCGATGTTAATAATAAACATATACTGAAAGACATGAAATTTTTTGTGTATTGATAATATATATCCTTTATATGTGTCCTTTTATTATCAATATACAGTATATTGATAATAAAAGGCAGAATTTTTTTCCATTATGTCCCATACTCAAATAAGAAATGGTTTTAAATTTTGCACAGTGTTACAAATTTAATATTTACAATAAGTATGATTTTTAGTTTTGGAAATAAAAATTTTGTTTGAACAATTTTAAATCTTTGCTTTTTTTTTTGCTATTTTTCACCACTTTCACCATTTTTAAAAATGAATTAAATACCATAGAAAAAGGAATATTAACATTTTTTCAGGTGAGAAATATATTTAATGCAATGGCTCTCATAACAAAACTTTACAACAAATTCTGCAAAACTTTAGCTGTTAGAATCTATAAAGTCTCAAACTAATTCTTATTAAAATATGTACCTAGTATAAAATGATGTCTCCTGAAAGCGCCTGTATGTTGGAACCATTAAAACTCCAGAAATAGTTAACGGATATTGGAGATATTTATACCATTTTGTAAAGCATTTGCTGGGGAAATTTTTAGCATATTCAAGTCATATCAAAATAAAAAGGGGAGTTTTATACTTGCGATTTTAATTTATCCGCAAATGCGCGAAAACAGCAAACTGCGCATGTGCTTATAGCAAAATCTGTGGTATGTATATGCGATGCATTTCTTTGTTTACGCCAGCTTTCAAACAGCGATTCAAATCTCATTATGCCGAAAAGAAGGAATCCAATCTCAAAATGATCGCCTGTTCTTTGTTTACGGACATATATTTTTACCTTTTTATTAGTCTAAATATTTCTGAATATGAGCTATAAAAATTGTTTTGTAGCTATTTTCAATAATATCCAAATATATTTTTATGTTTGTTTGATGCTGCGTAACATGACCATGTCATATCGGGTGGAGGCTGCATTTAAGTTTATAGCTAATTTTTCTTCTTGGATGCTATGACACGGCTTAGTGGCACAAGAGCCAGATTTGGCTATACTGCGCCAAACATATGATGAGTATATAAATAGATGTTAAACTTTAACTGTAATAGCTTAAAAGTAGTTATAATAATTACCAAATTAAATTAGTTTAGAAGTTAATTACAGCTATTAGTTTCGACTATTTATTACTTACACCTTTGACACCATACCATTCACGTATAACTAGTTTATTTAAAAATATAGGTGAGGAAGGCAGTGAGATTATGTTATTTTAAAAATGGAATGCATTTAAGCCTACTAATTTGATGGCAGGGATTGTTTTTTATTTTGTTTAAATTCTTTTGCTTTGAAATTTAAGTGCATAATTTATCGCAATTAGAATTCCTTTTCTACTACTAACAAAGCGTAATGTGTGTCGGCGCTTTACATTCAGAACCTCTAATCTACATCTACCAAATTTGGCACTTTTTGGCATACTTTGGGCGATAGGAATTCTCTTCTCTGAGCTACTTTTAAAATTTTTAATTGGAATTTTAAATAATTAAAAACTAAGCTTTCATCTTGGCATTTTTTAAGCTCAATTCTGAAATTATTTCTGCCCAAAAATTAATTTTAAACCATTTCAGATTTTAAAAGAACGTCTTTTTAAAGACACCAGTTTAATAGTTAAACAAACATTTTCTACATTTTGGAATTTTTTAAAAGTCTAATTTTCAACATTGGATTACATTGTTGCAGTTGTTCTCTTGTTCCGCTATGCATTGGAAGGAGGGGCACAGTAACTTCTGAAATGCAGGAAAATAAATGCATTTGTGGAGGAATCAGTACTGTTTACCACTGTTTAAAGGAATGCACATAAATCTACGAATATAGAAAAATATGCAAGTTAAAAATAATGAGTTGAGTTCAGTAGTGACGGTACCAAGTAATCTTAGGACTCTGAAGGACATGATGACTAAAATTGTCAGTTTTTTGCCAACTGTTTGAAAGTTTGTAGAGGCGGTGGTGGTCAGTATTTGATCACTTTGGGGCCAATTATCTCGAAGTGAAAATCAGTTTGACAGATTCGGTCAATGTAAGGATTGATATTGCTAGAGTCCACAGTTGGCCGCAACAAATCCTGTCGTTACTGCTACGTTCAGTGGTGGTGGGGTGGTCAGCTGTACAGAAGAAGTAACTACTGAGGGTATGTACCCTTGAGCACCCGAGGATAGATGTTTGACTTCTAGCTCACACACGTCACAAACCCTTTGAACGGAGCGGACTTCATTAATTTATCCACAAATCGTAATTTATATTTAAAAAAGAGAACGATCACCTCTGACCCAGTACCCCTAGCGGTATTTACTCTCGACATGGATGACTTTGTGAATTAGACAGATTTAGCGTACACACACACGCGCGCGCGCGGAGTCTTCGGCTGGCGGGTTCAAACTCACAGAACAAGGGGCTATCCCCTTATACTGTTTTTCTGGAAATCAAATAAATATTTGGACATTATGAATTTTTCTTCTATTGTAGAAAGCTAGAAAGGATTATGTTTCTGTGTAGCTTACAAGAAGTATACCAACGTATAGATAAAATATTGCGAAATTTACGTGATAACAGAATACGAGGGCCATCCAGAAAGTAGATTACGTTTTCGTCTGTGTCCGCTAGGGGCGGAGCTAGCACGGCCATCTTGGGGTCAGAGCGTAGCGCAGCTCAGTCGGCATCT
The DNA here is from genome assembly GCA_026289955.1 of Argiope argentata. Taxonomy (NCBI): domain Eukaryota; kingdom Metazoa; phylum Arthropoda; class Arachnida; order Araneae; family Araneidae; genus Argiope; species Argiope argentata. The sequence goes on from JAOUZG010020552.1 coordinate 2,749,785, forward strand.
AGCCGTGCTAGTGAGAGGTTCGTGCTGTGCTCCGTTCAGATACTGTGACGGTTTGAAATGTCTGCGTTAATTGAAAATCCCGCGAGGTGCGTGCAGTAATAAGGTTTCTGACTGCAAAAAAACTGTAAACCGATAGAAATCTATAGCAGCTTTGTGAAGTGTATGAGGACAACATTATCACTGAAGGTGGAGTGGGTCATAAGATTTAAAAATGGCCGAACCAATGTTCACGACGAAGATCGAAGTGGGAGACCCAGCATAGTGACTGCCGAAGTCGAAAAAGTCGATGCTAAAGTCCGTGAAAATCGAAAGTTCACAATAACGGAACTTTCTTTGAGCTATGCAGCGTTTTGATGACGACGCACAGCTGCAAGAAGAGGTAACGAAGTGGTTGAAGGCGCAGGCGGCCGAATGTTTCGACGAAGAAATTTCCAAGCTCGTACATCGCTACGATAAATGCCTTAATTTGAATGGTGACTATGTAGAAAAGTAGTATTTGAGTGTGGCTTCCATCTGTATATAATAAAATTTGTTTCCTATACTTTGTTTATTTTTTTATTCCAAAACGTAATCTACTTTCTGGATAGCCCTCGTACATTCACATTTTGAAAAGAGTTGGGATATCATGGGATAAGTCTCCACGAGAAAGACCTTTGTACAAAACGTAAATACCATGTGTAAAACACATACAAGGTATACGGATTTAATGCCTGACAATTTATCGAAATCATGAATATAAAAATACAGGGTGCCCATAATTAAATGATCCTTCCTTAAAGTTGTCTAAAGGCAAAACCATTCTCCAGAAAGCTTTGAAATTTTGTATTAGATATAATGAAGAGATCGGAATTCGTTTGAGCAACTTAAAAAACAATAGTTCTAAATTTTCCCACCAGGGGTAGTTTTTCAAATGAATTACACGTTTGGCATATTTTTGACTAATTTAATTACAACAAAACATGTTCAATATGACGGCCACCATTTTCCGCTGCCATCTGGAATCGTAGGATAGCATGTTCCACAGTTGACCGTAGTGTGTTCTGGGAGATAGTAAGAGCATTCTGTGAGATGCAGCTTAGTATCCCTTTTTGGTTACGAAAAAAAAAGTTCCAGATGGTAGCAAAAAGTGATGGCCACTACCGTCTGGAATCGTAAGATAGCATGTTCCACTGCTGACCACAGTAGGCACGTCAATGCCTTTCGAGCACAATTTTTATGCAAGATGGAGCTCCTCCACACATTAGCCATTTTGTAAAGGACATTCTCCATAATCATTTTACAGAAAAACGTTTCAACAGCCGTCACTTTCGTAATCTGTGGCCTCCCCGATTTCCAGACCCTAAATCCACATGACTTTTAACTTTGAGGTCATTTAAAACATCTGATAAGTCCAGGTAATCCAAAAACTTTACCTCATTTAAAAAGCAGCATCAACACACTACGGTCAACTGTGGAACATGCTATCTTACGATTCCAGATGGTAGCGGAAAATGATGGCCGTCATGTTGAACACGTTTTGTTGTAATTAAATTAGTCAAAAATATGCCAAACATGTAATTCATTTGAAAAACTACCCCTGGTGGTGAAATTTTGAACTATTTTTTTATGCACTCCAACAAATACCCATCTCTTTATTATGTCCCATACAAAATTTCTTAACTTTCAGAACAATGGTTTTGTCTGCAGACAATTTTAAAATAGGGTCGTTTAAATGCACATCCTGTATATATATATATATATATATATATATATATATATATATATACTGGAATTAAATATACCTATACTACTGCTAATCAATTGATCGCCAAAGGGGATTAATATAATTTAACAAAATACGAGTCTAATATTGCTTAAAAGTCGTTTCATTCATGGGAATAAATTGGGTTTGTAATGAATCATGGTACTAGATAACGCGGGATTAATCCTTTGCACTCGGGAAAGTAATTCGATGCATAATTATTCAAGATACAAAAGTTTGTTTATTGCTCCAAATTTGTATGTGTGTGGGCCTAAAATAGAATTTCTCCTTCTTTTTTACCATTTTGTAGGTATTTTCAATAATCAAAATGGAAAAATATACAAATAAAGATTAAAATGAAATGTGCTCTGCATATTTCAATGCATCATGTCAGAGCATCATTTCTTGAACGGCCAAGTACCACGTGCTCGTGCCAGTTAAATTATTATTTTATTCATTTTAATGGTTTCTCTGAACGAGTCACTTTAGTATTGCAAACGATCCAAAAAAACTTTGTGTCGCATTTATTGTTCAACAAAAATATCACATTTCCTATTTATTTCATTTCACATAATCACGTGCTCTAAATGAAATTTTTCTAATTTTTATTGTCTGTAGTCATTCACTTATTTTTTAAAAAAAAAATTAGAGCTTTTGTAAATGCGCTGGCAGCAGTTATTAAAAGCTTATTTTTTGAGATGCTCGTGCAGAAAATATTTTTTTCACCTATAATTATTTGTCGTTGCCACAAACCTCATTCCCATAACAACATCATATTCTGATCTGATAATAAATTTCAAAATTATGCACCGTCTTGAATGGTACCCAAGAGGCCTCATCAAGGCCAAAGGGTTAAATAGCTGTATATTGATCTCTAGACATTGTACATGGCTCTGAAATAGAATAATAATAATTTAAAAATATGATAAACCATAAAGAAATAATTAAAAGGTAACTTTATTTAATTCTAGAATATCTGAATCAAACATTAAAATATATTCCAGCTTTTTAGCTTAAGAAATATTACATAAATCTTCATTTTTGCAATAGAACAATCACTCATTGCTAATAAATTACATTAATACTCTGAAGTTATAATCAAATTCGGATAAATTTTGTTTTTCGCATCTAAATATATACGAATTTGAATTAATTCGATTAAAATATTTAAAAAAAAGTTATTTAGAAACAGAATTGTAATAAAGAATGCATATATAATGCATATCAGTATGAAATAATTAATATTAAAATAAAGGTGCTACACAAAACGAGCCCGGTTTTATGAAGTCGACGACTTCATAAAAATCTAAATAACTCGTCTGACGACTTTTTTTTTTCTCTCATCAACTTTCACACTCTTCAATCGTAAAATTTCTTCACAGTAAGATGGTAAAATTTTATTCCTTTTCTTGTTGGTAGAATTAGAGTTCATTACGTTAAGGATATTAAAGTAATGACTCACAAAAAATATTTTTGAAGCAGCATGCATAATGGCATGTAAAAAAAAATTAAAAAGAAATCTGCTATGCATATTTCATTGTATCTTGTCAGAACAGAATTTCTTGAATGGCCAAGCACCACGTGCTCGTGCAAGTTAAATTATATTTTTATTCATTTGAATCGTTTCACTTGAATGAGTCACTTTAGTATTGCAAACGATCCAAAAAAAACTTTGTCTCGCATTGATTGCTTAAAAAAAAATCTCATTTCCTATTTATTTCATTTCGTATAATCACGTGCTCAAATATGACATTTTTCTAGGTTTTATTTGCTGTAGTCATTAACTTATTTTTTTAAAATCATAATCAATCAATTATTGTAAAAGGAATGGCAGCGCGTTAAAAGCTTATTTTTTGAGACGCTCGTGCAGATAATAATTTTTTTTTTCGCCTACTGATTAAAATGTTTATTTTTCGCTTACGGATGTTTGTTGAAGCCAGAAAACCTCATTCCCAAAACAATATCGTGTTCTGACATAATAAAAAAAATTATATTTGAGAAAGAATGTGAAATGATTTAATCTGAAGAAAATAAGTTAAGGAAAAATTATATGATATTGAATTTTTAAAAATTCCATTAAAAATAATAAAAAAAATTAAAAATTAATTTCTTAAATTATAGGTACCTACACACACATTTTTAAAAGTTAAAAAGTCATGCATTTTATAGATATGTGCTAGTGGAAATGCACTTTTCTTCACCCTAAACGTAAAAGAAAGACCTAGTGAAATTCTGAGAAACCGCTTAGAACTGGATTTAGCCGTAATTTATAAAAAGTACGAGTAATTTTGAAGTTACAGTGAAATATTTCAGCTTATTTTTTGTGGTTTTGAAATTAAGGGCCTGTTTTGTAATTTATATTTGAAGGCAAGTTTGTTGTATGATTTAGAAGAATCTTTCTAGGATTTAAACTGCATTTTTATCAATTTTTTAAAAATTTGATTAAGTACTAATAATTAACTCAGTTCCTACTAAGGTAAAAAAAGAATTTTTTTTTATTTTAGCTACTTTTTATTATATAATTACAATTGTTGTTCTCGTTTTCAGCTTTACAACGGAAGCAGGGGTGCAGATGCTTCTGAAGATATGGACCCCTGATCACCCGAATGCAGAAGTCTGACTTCTTTCTCACACACGTCACAAACCCTTTTTACGGAGCGGACATCATTCATGCATTTCATTCATTCCCCCATAGATCGTAATTTAGATATGGAACTGAAAACGATCACCTCTGACTCAGTGCCTCCAGTGATATTACTCTCGATATGGAGAACCACGACAGATTTAACGTCCACCACATACAGACACAGTTTTCGGCCGGTATGTTCGAACTTGCAACCCAACGGATGCAAACCCAACGTCCTACCAACCAGGCTATCACGATCTATTAATTGCAGTTACTGTAAATAACTGATCAAAAAATTATAATAGCGTCGAATTTTTAAAGCCAATTTAGAATTTACCGCTAATTGAGGCAACACAAAATGCGTGAATTTTCTACACCAGTTGGGGTAACATAATACGATTAGAAATTTTTGATTTTCTTTAATTTTTATTATTTTAATTCGAAAATACATCAAAATGAATCCAAAAAATCGATTAATCAACAATGTTTAGTTTTAAATTCATGAAACATTTTGAAAATAAACAGAATCGTTTGAAATAATCGGCCGAAAACATGTTAAGCCTAAAGTGGGTAAAAAACAAACTGAATTCGTTACTTATTTCAAGGTGAGTAGATGAAATTTTTATGGAGAAAATTAGTTTTTAATTAATTAATAAAAATTAGTAAATTAATATTTGAAAAAACTGCATTAACATCAAATGTCATCGACTAAAAGTTTTTAAAAATTTACTTGAACTTGAGTGGATGAATAGAAAATATTTTATTACCGATTGAGAGTTTAAACATGATATATATAGGGAGAGTGTAAACTAATAGTAGAAATGTTTTTTTAAAAAGTTATTTTCTATGAGGCTTTTATTTTAATAATTTAAAAGATCATTAATATCATTTTTAATTTAATTTTTTTTTGTAAATATGTAAGTGCAGTTCTTGGATAATTTAAATTTAAATAGAACGTGTGAGATAAATTTTTTTGTTCGAAAAATTCGCCGATTCCAAAAATAATAGAAAAGACGTTGTGCATTTTTTTTCTTACAGAAACAAGACTTATAACATTTCACTTTGATAACCGGAAGAGAATATGCAAGTTGATTCTACTTTTCTTTTGTTAAAAAGGTCGCTAGGGAAGGTAGAAAATGGTATCAATTGTCTATCATTTTCCTGTTATTGGCGAACAAAATGACTCAAAATTCGTTTTTATGCATGCAAATCATGTTCCTTTACCCGTTTGAAGGAATGTTTTATCATAAATTGACATATGCAGCATTCAATTTGATAAAAAAAATATTTGTCAATAAAACTTTTGAAAATCACTTCCTGAAGTATTATGCGATTATTTTTATTTTTATTGATCAAAACATACTGCAATTTTTCGAGGTGAGCACCATCAGAGGTCAGAATTTTATTTCACGTATTAAATGCATTTAAATAAACAGTTTTAATTGTTTCGTATACATTATAAAAATAAAATAATACTAAGGTATATTTAAAAATGTCTAATTATTTTTTAAAAATGGATAATATATAATTCTAATAACTTTTTTTATAAATACCAACCGAATCCTCAACAAAAATTACTCTCTATTATAAGTGAAAGCCTGAATTAAAAGCAATTAAAAACATTTTTATTAATAAATTTTTTAAAAAGTTGATTTGGTTTCTCTTATGTAATTGCTATTAAAATGTTAATGTTATGTATCTTATTATTATAGATAGGCTACTATTAATGTTATGTTTCTTATTATTATAGAAATGTTACTATTAATATTATGTATCATTATTACAGAAATGTTTCTATCCATATTATGTATTTTATTTTATAGAAATGTTACTCAATATTATGTATCTTACTATTGCCAAAATATTTCTTTTTATTATCATGTCAGAACATGATATTGTTTTATGAATGAGGTTTTGTGAAGACAACAAAAACCCGCAGGCGAAAAATAAAAAAAATCCATCAGCGATAAATTTAATTTTATTATCTGCACGAGCATCTCAAAATATCAGCTTTTAATAATGTAATAATTCGTTTCTATCACATTTGCAAAAGCCATGATTAAAAAAATAAGTTAAGGACTACAGCAAATAAAACCTAAAAAAATGTCATTTTGAACACATGATTATTATATGAAATGAAATAAATAGGAAATATGTTATTTTTTTAAACAATAAATGCGAGACAAAGTTTTTTGCATCATTTGCAATACCAAAGTGACCCATTCGATGAAATAATTAAAATGAATAAAAATCCAATTTAACTTGCACGAGCACGTGGTGTTTGGCCGTTCAAGAAATGATGTTCTGACATGACACATTGAAATATGCATAGCAGATTTCATTTTAATCCTTTTTTAATTACTCTCTACTTTTTGAAATTTAAATTGTAATTCCTTGTCTTAAATACTTAGAGATTTGAAATTAATATTTTTCACATATTCACTACCAACTGAAAACAAATAGTAATATAGACTCAAAATTTAATTGTATTTATTTATTATCAAATTATTTGTCTCGGGAAATATCAAAATAATGTGCAATATTCAATAAAACAAGATAACAAAATTTTTAAGATCGAGTACATCAAAGAGTGAGAAATAAAATCGGCAAGAAAATTTGAATTTTATAATCATGAAACAATTGAAACTAAACAAAATTGTTTTAAAAATTATATATCATCATTTACATACAATAACACGACCGAAAAACATATTTTTAAGAAAAATAAAACGTGGGCTATATTTCTTACCAATTACGCATTACTTATTTTCATATCTATTGCTTTATTTCATAAATTATTCAGAACTTGAGTCAAGGTTACTTTAAATGAATTTTTTTTAGGATTCTTATAAAAAAAATTTTTAATTTTCATAAAATTTTCTTTAAAATTTGACTAATAATTCTTAATTTGTATGCAAAATTTGTAATGTTTATTAAATACAGAACATGTAATGCATAAATTACTTACAGTGGCTCAAACAATCGAAAGCACACCTTATTTTTACTTGACAAATACGACTTTCAATATAAATAGCACATTATCGAGAAATGCAAACATGTTATTGTTTTTACACAAGAACATTTATTCAACTATGCTAGAAAGCTGTGGGGGGGATCATTTCCACATTTTAGTTGATAAAGATCTCAAAACAAATTTAAATTTAAAGAGATGTTTGTTCTTATCAATAAAGTAAAGTGTTTTGTGTTTGAATATCTATTTTTCCATATTTTTCTTGTTTTAAATTTTGTATAGACCAATTCCTAAGCTTAGGTCCTTTTTTACAGTACTACACATACTCAATTAAAAGAAAAAAAGGGCCTATTTTAATTAATAAAAAACAACTGTTTAATTAATTATCAAGAAACTTTACTAAAGTCTTACTTATGTTTATTTTTATTTGTTGAGAAAATTTTTAAGAAAATCAATTCAGCAATCATAAATTTCTTTTGAAAATAATAATTTGAAAGTTTAATATTCTATTTATAAAGTTAAAAGCTCTAAATATAATTTTAATGCCCACAAATTAAAAAAATGCTGGATTTAAGCCCTAATCCAACTCTCATTTCAATAAGATATAATTATATTCATTATTAAAACGACTTTCTTCTTTGAATCAAAAATAAAAAGATTAAAATGAAATCTGCTACCCATATTTCAGTGTATCATGTCAGAACATCATTTCTTGAACGGCCAGGCACCACGTACTAGTGCGAGTTAAATTACATTTTCATTCATTTTAATTGTTTCATCGAATGAGTCACTTTAGTATTGCAAACGATCCAAAAAAAAACTTTGTCTCGCATTTATTGTTTAAATAATATCACATTTCCTATTTATCTCATTTCATATAATCCAATCCTCAAAATGACATTTTTCTAGGTTTTATTTGCTGTAGTCATTAACTTATTTTTTTAATCATATCTTTTGTAAATGCAAATGGTAACTCATAAGTAAAAGCTGAGTTTTTGAGATTCTCGTGCATATGCAATTTTTTTTATTTTTCTCCCACGGTTTTTTGTTGACGCCACAAAACCTCATACCTAAAAACAACATCATGTTCTAATATGATAAAAATTCATTTACTGATTTCTTTTCGTTATAAAAAAAATATAATAATCATTTATAATATATCGTTTGGCATCGATATAATATAATCGTTTTCGCATCATAATCGTTTGACATTTAAACAATAGTGACAAGAATAACAGAATCACAATTTTAAATTGAGATTCTCAATTAATACGCTCATCTATATAATGCATTCTGTTTTAAAAATTCTTTTTTTTTTCTTCTCGTTGTTTTATGAAATATTTCAAATTAGAAAACATTTATTAAAAATAATCTTTCATTTCAAGTTTCTTTGTTCAATATTTTGTTACTTGATAGCAATAGAAAGAGAGAAAAAAACCAGTTATACATTACTGTCGCAGCATTTATACTTCGATGCCATGACATTAACCAGATACCGTTACTTTCAAATATATAATCTAGAAAAGTATGTCAAGGGCAAAAGCCAAAAATATTTCTAAATTGTAATTCTAGCGCCATGCAACTGCAATTATTCTAACGGAATGGAATTTAGCTTTTAAAAAAAATTACGGCTATTTCTTTCTTTTTTTCCTTCTTGAAACAAGTGTCTGGTTTCTATCGTTTGTTTTAAGCATTATATCAGGGAATCTTCATTTTAATTCACGTTTAATGCAGTAGGAGTTTTATCATCAGTTTTTAATGAAAATGCATTGAGAAGGAATTTCACGTGCCAGAATGTCTTCTGCCTATTTTTTTTTCATGTTTTATTTAAGAAAAAGAGTAAAATAATTCTGGCTTGTAACCTCGATAAACTGGTTTTTGAATTCCTTGGTGAATTTCTGAGGTTGCGCATTCGAATAAAAGTGTACTTGGAGATTTTTCTTTTATTGATAAAGAAGTGATTTTTTTTAAAAAAAATCTGCATATAACGTCTAATAGCGTTTATACTCACAGCTTAATGGTATACTTACGCTTATTTAGTGCAGATTCTGACATTTTAAAATCCGAAATAAAATGCCTTTTGAGGTTCCTGCTTTATTAATTGTCCCATTTAATTTCTCATATTAAACATGATAATGATTTATTTAACTATTTATATTATTAATAATTTCATACTGCTGACTTTGTGAAGATATATATGATTTTATTTATTAATATTATTAATATGTATTCACGCAAAAATGATAAATAATAAAAATCTTAAAACAATAAATATAATTTTTAATTAATGATTTCCTTATTTATAAATAAAAAAAACCTTCTATTGTTTAAAAATTATGAAGAGTAAACGCCTGTTATTCTAAACGTTACCTTAGTTTCAATGATAAAAAACTTAAAACACATATAGAGTTCCTGCTTGTTAGAGCTTTGGATTCGCACCGACTGGGCTTCAAGTTCGAACCCGACAGCCGAAAAGTCCCCGTGTGTGTATTGGCTGGCGAACGATAAATCTGTCTTGGTCACTAAGTTCCCCATGGCGAGAGTAATACTATTGGGGGTGCTGGATCAGAATATCGTTCTCTGTTCCAGATCTAAATTATGATCTGGGGATGAATGAATAAAGTCCGCCCCGTAAAAAGGGTTTGTGACGAGTGTGAGCTACAAGTCAGACTTCTGCCCTCGGATGCCTAGGGGCCGATACCCGCAGAAGCTACTGCACCCCTCCTTCCGTTGAAAAGCGGAACACAAGAAAACAACATATAGAGTTTGGAGCTCATTATTTTACTGAACCCGACAATTAGAATATGAAATAAGTTATTAAATAAATAATTATAATTACAATATATTTTAAATAAGCATTTACTCTTAATTTAATTTATTTAATAAGTAGCCGCTTTGACGACCAGAACATTCCTAAGTATCAATGCTGACTAAAATTTTCAATCAAATATTTTATGAAGCTTGATTGCTTAATAGATTTTTCAGCAATATATTTTTGAACATCGAATTTTGATAATCATATAATTTATTCTCACTACTATTGAGGTTTTGTTCGTTGTACTACGTATTTCTTTAATTTTCTGTGAGCTATTGTAAAAATTCAGCTTTAAATTAAAATGGAAATGATTAAATTTTAATATCAAAATATTTTTTGCCGAAAACAAGCATGTTTTTTTTACTAATATAAGTATTGGAAATAAGTCGTTAGATACTGAAATCTTTGTTATACTACGAATAATTTTCACAATTTGTGTAATGTCTCAAAAAACTCTTCAATAAATATTTCTGTAATCTATACACAGTATATGATGACTATGTATACATAGTATATTCATAGTATATCTATACATAGTATATTCAGGAGACATAAAATGATGCATCCTGAAAGAGACTGCATGTTTAAACCACAAAAACACGAGAAATAATTAACGGTTATTGCAGATATTTATACCACTTTGTAGAGCATTTACTGGGAAAAGTTTTAGTACATTAAAATCGTATCAAAATAAAAATGGTGTCTTATAAACGCGATTTTAATTTATCCGCCTTGAGCGAAAACTTGAAATTGTGCATGTGCAAATAGCAAGAACTGAGGTACGATACATTTCGTTGTTAACGTCTGATTTTAAACAGAATTTGAGCCAGTTGAATTTTTAATACCAATTGGGGCAACACAAATGGGTGAATTTCCAACGCCAGTTGTGGTAACGCAATACTCATTAGAACATTGCATTCTTCTTTGTTCTGTATTATTTTAATTAGAAAGTACTTCAAAATGAATCCGAGAAATCGATTAGTTAACAATGTTTAACTTTAAATATTTAAATTTAAATTTTAAGTTAAAATAAACTTTTATCTTAAACTAAAAACATTAAGAAAATAAGCAGAATCGTTTAAAACAATCGGCCAAACATTAAGAAAATAAGAAGAATCGTTTGAAACAATTGGCCGAAAACACATTAAGCCTAACTTCATTAACGTGGGGGAAAATAAACTGAATTTATTATTTATTTGGATTTAAGGAATGAATAAAGTTAGTTTTTAATTAATTAATAAGAAATAAGTGAATTAGTATTTGAAATAAACATTCATTATGCACTCCTAATATCATTTGGACAACTTCAAAATTCGCTTCTAATTAGATGATACCACTATTTTGGAAATGCAATGTCATGTTTATTCAATGTTGAATCCATATAATACTTGTAATGTTTATAAATTCTGTGTTAATTTTTGTATTGAATTAATAGTTTAATAATTTAAGCCTGCGAGTTTTAAAATACGATAGCGTTTTTAAATTCCCAAGCTTAAATTACAGCATAATGATTAAGTGATTATCTGAGATAAATTAAACTAATCTCTTGTAGAAAATGTACCGCTGCGTATTCTGCTCTTAAATGTTTTTTTTCTTTGCCCTAGTGAACCATTAATTTTTTATTTCCGCACACTACCTTTAATTCCAGGCGTAATACCTATGACCAGTTGATCGATTTTGGCTGAAAATAGAAAGAAACATCAATCGTTTTCATTGATTTTCTTTTCTTTATTTTTATATTCTTTGATTTATTCTCTAATACAATAAAGCACCTTTTACTTGCTTCTTAATCTTCGTGACATTCGTAAACTTTGTTTGGCTAAAATTTAATGCCAATTGGCAATCCAATATTTCGGTTAGATACAACTTTTTTAGAATTCATAAATTCTAAAAATCCTCATTTCGCAGATATTAATTTAATTTGTGACATTAATTTTGAAATTATTTATAGTTCATGAATTTATGTAAGATAAACATTCTATTATCTAATTTAATCAGTTTTGAAGGAGAAAAGTTAGTTCAACTTCGTATAAAGACAAAAAAATCCATTACTAATTCTTATTTAATATATTCATACAGTAATCTATTTTTATCTTGTCTTAACATGATGTTGTTTTTGGGCTTCAACAAATATCCGCAGGCGAAAAATAAAAATGTTATTATCTAAGTCATTATTATCATGTCACAACATGATGTTATTTTGGGAATGAGCGTCAATAAAAATCAATAGGCGAAAAATTAAAAATTTATTATCAACACGAGCATCTAAAAAAAATAATCAGCTTTTAATAACGTGTTGCCACCCCATTTACAAAAGCTCTGATTTTTAAAAAAATTATGTAATGATTACAGCCAATAAAACCTAGAAAAATGTCATTTTCAGCACGTGATTATGTGAAATGAAATAAACAGGAAATGCGATATTTTTTTAAACAATCCATGCGAGACAAAGTTTCTTGGATCGTTTGCAATACTACAATGACTCATTCGATGAAACCATTAAAATGAATAAAAGTTTGATTTAACTCACCCGAGCATGTAGTGCTTGCCCGTTCAAGAAATGATGTTCTGATATGATACATTGAAATGTGCATAACAGATTTCATTTGGATCTATTTTTTAAAATTTATTTTTCAATTTTGATTATTGAAAATACCAACAGAATTGTTTAAAAAACGGAGAAATTCAATTCTAAACACACTTACACACAAAAATTTGGAACAATAAACAAGCCCTTGTATATTGAATAATTAACATCGATTTACTTTTCCGAGTGCAAAGGATTAATACGTTTGTAGATTCCTGCGTTATATAGTGCCATGATTGATTTCAATCCCAATTTATTTCCAAGAATGAAACGACTTTTAAGCAATACTAGACTCTTATTTTGTTAAATTATATGAATCCCCTTTGGCGATCAGTTGATTCACAGTAGTATAGGTCATATTTAATTCCAGTATATAATTTATATACATTATATATTGTTATTGCTACTAATGGCGCTTGCCATGGGCAAGCCCCCCGCTGATACAGCAGCAGATTTAAGCCGAAAAGAGCGTCTCTTGTTTTTGAAGCAGCGCCAACTAAGGCCATGAGTACGACTTAGCTACACACTCACCACATTTGCTTGCACAACACCTTTTTTTACAGGGGGCACAGTCACACATCTCACAGATAGCACACAGAACAACCATGACCGAACCGGGACTCCCAGAACACGAGGAAGACGCGCTACCTCTGTTCCAGAAAGCTGGTATATATAATGTATACAAGGTGCCTATAATTTAACGATAATTAATGATACATTGAAATATGCACAGCATATTTCATTTAAATCTTTTTTATTATTTATTGTTTTGTTTTATTATTGTTTGTTAAGAATATTTTACTAACTAAAAAGACCAAGAAATGTATAAAAATTCAGATATCTGATCTTTTTGTAGCTTTACCTGCATTGAGTCAGACAATGCAAAATATTATTCTTCATATCATTTAGATAAATTTTCCAATGGAAAATATTTGTCTTTCCCATTGATTGAAAATCTAATTGTTGGGCTACAATTAAAGTTGACATCCTGCGTAGATAAAGTATATAAACAAAATATGCCCGCACGAAATGAAAATGTTTCGTTCTGTATTTTTTCTTGTCCCTTCTTCGTCACCTTTGTGGAAAGTTAATTAACCTTTTAATATATTCTTGGATATCAGATGTGTATATGTTTCAGCGATGTTTTGAATGCTACGCCAGTAAAATCAAATTTTAAAACCTTGAAAAGCTTTTAAAATAGAAGCTTATTTCTGTAAACAATTTTTTTTTTGTTTTCATAAATAAAATTCCCCTTTTGAAAAAAAATGGGGAATGTTTTTCAAAATCAAAGGTCTTCGTATCAGTAACAATAATGATTTAGCCCTGAAAATCAAATTTAAATAAAAACAAACATTCATAAAATCCTTCTTATGGAAGTGACTTTCCATGACTCTTAGCAATCAGAACTGGTTTGATTAGCCTCGAGATAGTTACTTGTAAAAACCTTCATCAACCTAATTGATGGTTTTTATCTTGTGGAATAAATGCGTTTTCAGTCTTCGTGAAAGCAAAGGATCAGGAAATGCCGGTTGTTTACAAACAAGAAATAGCACGCAGTTGAAACCACTGGCATATCTTTTCACTTGAAAAGGGGTACGCGTTCCTTAACGAACTATTATGTTAAAGGGTTGAAATTAATTTCTTGTTTTGATGTGACGATGATAAAAATTCCATCTAGTTCGTAGAATTCCGAGTGCTTTATGATATGGAATTTGAAGTTAATAGTTTTGAGGTTATCAAAACAGTTGGTTTGAAAATCTAATAACGAGTTTAAAATTGCTTTGTTTACATATCAGTGGCGCTTTCGATTGTTTATATTATTTTGAAAAAGAAGCATTAATGGCCTTCTGATACTGAAAAAAAATGAATATCTATTCATAGTATAAAATGAAATCTTCTGTAAACGTCTGTATGTTGGAACCACAAAAACTCGAAAAATACTAAATGGATATTGGAGATATTTTTACCATTTTGTAGAGCATTTTTTGAGAAAGGTTTTAGAACATTAAAATAATATCAAAATAAAAAGTGGTGTTTTATAATTGCGATTTTAATTTATCCGCGCATGCACGGAAACCTCAAACTGCGCATGTGCAAATAGCAAGAGCATATGCATATGCAATACATTTCTTTGTTTACGTCTGATTTTAAACAGCGATTCAAATCTCATTATATCAAAAAGAAGGAAATCCAACCTTTAAGTGATCGCCTGTGTTTTGTCTACGAACATTTCCTATTTTTACCTTTGTAACAGTCAAATTATTTTTGAATGTGTGCTGTAAAAAGTTGTTTTGTAGCTATGTTTGATAATTTCTAAATATATTTTTATGTTTGTTTGATGTTGCATCACATGTTCATGTTATGGTGATTGCTATTCTTATAAGTCAGATAACATCCCTCGGACCGAAGTCCACTTTTGGCCCAACGGATTTGTTACTGGACTACCAACCATAGGATTCGGTGCTCGGGTCTAGCGCTATTTGCTACACCCTAAAATGGTGACCCGGACGTGATTTGAACACGCAAAATACGACAAGTTGTTAACATCACCACCAACTCACATAAGTATCGTTCGCCAAAACTCACTGGGGAGATACTCTGTGCTGATTTCTAGACATATAAGCCAGATAACATCCCTCGGACCGAAGTGCACTTTTGGCCCAACGGATTTGTTACTCGGCTACTAACCATAAGATTCGGAGTTCGGACCTAGCGTCATCCGCCTACAATGTCATAACAAGTGAAGGCTAGATTTAAGTTTAAAGGTAATTTTTCTTTTTGGATGCTATGCTACAGGCAACGCCTTGCGAGTACTGCTAGTTTTATATTAAATAGAAATATTTCTAACTAAATTTAATAAGTTTTGAAGTGAAATTGTTATCTTTTACATTGTTTTAGGAATGTATAATGAAGTCTAGAAAATGTGAATTTTTGAATACGGATTCATTCATAATTAAATTTTGTCATTTTGATTTCCAGTCAATGAAAAGGTAATACATTACATATAATTCCTACTTATTTTAATCCATTTGTAGTAGAAACAAAAAAAATCTTAAAATTTTCTTTATAGTTTCCGTTAACTAAATATGCACATACTTTGCATCTTGATCACCATTGGTAATCATATTTTAAGATATTTTTTTTCATTTGAAAAATTTCCCACTGCACAATGTATTCAATCAAATAAAAGAGACTTAGCAAATAAGAAAAAAATGAAAATTCTTAATTTTAACTATTTTATTTATTTCTAATTTTTATTATTAAAAAATTGTTGCATGTATTTTTGTTTATTAAAATTATTATGTTTTTAAATTGTTTAAATTTCTAAGCATAGTTATCATTATATTATTCAGTTTTTGCTATATTTTTATTAATTATCTAACGTTTATTAGAATGTTCTACAGTAAAAAATAAATCCATTTTACCACTTAAATCTAAAAATGTCTTCATTGTGACGGTACAGATTTTTTTAGATATAGAATTACTTGTTAAACTTGGGCATAAACTAATTTTTCATTGCGATCCCTTCAATTACAAATAATAATTTTCAAACTATATTGATTACGAAAATCGACCGAGATTGGTCGAGGACCAACCATAAACGAATTTACTGCATAATATTTATGTGCATGACACTACGTCACTATAAATAAACGTGTATCATATTTGCAATGATTCCAAAAACAAGTACGTGAAGTACTAATCTGTCTAAATTTGAACAGCTGAATAAATAAGCTAGAGCATAAAAAGAAATCTGATCCAATACCATTAAGTGTTGCCAATATCGAAACAACGACGCATTTATTTTATCGTTTGCTTTTAACTGAACGGTCTGAATTGAAAAATATATTTCATACAAAGAAAAGAAATGAAGATTAATAGCCTGGAATATTTGATAGAATGTTATTGAAAGCATAAATTAATCGACTTCTTTTAAAACATATTTTTATGATAGTTTTTTTTAAAGTTATATTTTTTTGTTGCGTAAAATTTATGTGAAGAATTTTGAATTCGTGATTGATTTAAAATAAAATATAAAGAAGCAAGCCCGAGCCTGTCTTTAATATTTGATGTTTTATAATAATAATAATTATATATATATATATATATATATATATATATATATATATAACATAACTAAGAAAAGTAATACAAAAAATAATGAAGCTAACAATATAGCGAGATTAAACTTCTGTTCTTAACACTAATCATTATTGACAAAGAATATTTTAAGAAAACAAAAGATAAATTTACTGAATTCTGAGAATTTTTTTTTAAAAATAAATTTATATTTAAGCTATGATTCTCATAGTAAATAAGAATTTAAATTTTGCACTGTTTCAAGTCAAAAATTAAGTTACATTGTTAAGAGTCTGGAAATAAAAAAGTGTACAATTTTTTTAAACAAATTTTATGGGAGTTCATATAAAATAACTGCAATGCATAGTAAAGTGAATGAAACACCTTGAATTGAAATGAGACTTAAATATTTGGGTATATGTAAATAAAAATTTAAAAGTATTTTGCTGAAAAAAGCCATTAAAACACGGTTACATAAAATATTTGTTGTTGTTTCTAATGGCGCTTACCATGGACAAGAGCATCAGCGTTTTTAAGCCGAAAGGAGTGTCTCTTGTTTTTGAAGCAGCGCCAACTAGGGCCAGGAGTAGGATTTAGCTATATAATCATCACAGTCGCTTGCACAGCCCCTTTTTACAGGGGGCACATTCATACACCTCATAAATAGAACACAGAAAAACAACCATGCCCGAACCGAGGACACCCAGTTCTCGGAAATACAATAAAATAATTAATACAATTTAGTAAAAATTAACCCAGGAAATCTAGCAAATCACCAAACGCGGCCTTCTTAAATGATAATAATAAAAAAAAACTCAAAACTTTAATATAAGAAATTTGCTCAAGAATTATTAAAATACCAATAATTGTTCTTAGAGATTCGAACAATATTATTTGAGTGAATTTTAGTATAAGAGAATGAATTCTTGTCGTAATCGAATATAAAGAGCCCATTCTGATACTTCTGTTCTTCAAATAATGCCATTGTTATTTGAAAGCAATAGTATAATCTCATCATAAATGAGTTTTTCTTTCAAAACATTTAATTCGTCTTTCAAAATCGAATCTATACGAATTTAGAAATAAATAAAAACTCTTTTTAATATATGTATCAGAAATTTCAATTCGTGTTGACCTATATAGTACCTTAAAATCAGAAATTCAATGAAATGAGCAAATAATTCTTTAGTTCTGGGAAGCAAGTAGAACAATAAATTTATTTGGATTCTTTTACGGAATCATTTTATACAAATACGGAAATATTGAAAAAGAAGGAAAAAAAGAAAAAAGAAAACAGCATTTATTATATTGGAGATAATACCTAGCAAATTTTTCAC
Source organism: Argiope argentata (assembly GCA_026289955.1). Taxonomy (NCBI): domain Eukaryota; kingdom Metazoa; phylum Arthropoda; class Arachnida; order Araneae; family Araneidae; genus Argiope; species Argiope argentata. The sequence continues at coordinate 2,767,942 of JAOUZG010020552.1, forward strand.
AATTTCGTCATAATTTTTTCATATTTTCTCATGTTATTTGCAAAGCTAATGTATTTTGTTTCCGAATGATTCAATGGCAAAGTATTTGGAATGATATTTCTTCGGGTTTTGATATGCTTTGATGATTTTCATCGTTTTATTTCTTACAAGATTTAGATCGACTTTAATCTGCGATTACTCAAATAACACTGCATCGTCAGTAGAAGGAAAGACTCATTACTAATGGAAGGGAATACTGAGCTTGACCTGTTTTTGAACACCATTTTTGTTTGTTTTTATTCGTCATTAGAAATAATTTAGAACGAAAGCTAAATAAAAATATTATTCGTCTATTTTTTTCGGTTTCACGGGGAAAAATATAAAAAGGTATTAGTAAATAATTACTTAAGTATTAAAGAAGGATTAACCTTTTGCATGGTAGTAATTTTCAAGTTTAATTATTCTCGGGTTCATATTTACCACTTTTTTTTAAATAACAGAATGAGCAATATTTAAATATTGATTCGTCATCGATATTTTTTGTATGTTAAATCGGTTTTATTTTTTCGTGTGAGAAGTTATACGAAGAATTTAAAAAAGAAAAAAAAATGTCGATCAGCAGATTTTGATGAATCACTACATTTTTTAATCCATGTATTTTATTTATTTATTTTTTGAAAAAAAAAGGATAGACATTTTTGGAATAATGCCTCTTTTCCAGAAGAAATAATTATTCAGAAATCCTACGAACGAACATGGTATGTGCGTTATACACTAGTATGTAGTCATACCACCAGTTGTTCTTTTTGACACCATTTATTTCTTTAAGAAAAAACAATTTACCTCCTTACTATTTCTCAGCAATCAAAGGCAACAAAATCGTAAAATCTGGCAAAAAGTGGTGAACATTTTCTGAAAATTTCTTTTTTATGTCAACTGCATTAAAATAAAGAATTCAGAAATTGTTTTTAAAACTCAGTGGAATAAACGTAGAACAGATGACTTTTATTATACTAATAAATTCAGAATATCATTCATAAAAAAAACTCTTTTGGAAATTTTCTTTAAAAATAATTCTAAAATTTATTCCTTTTATGCAGAAGTCAAAAATATAACTATTTTAGAGGTTCCCCCCCCCAAAAAAAAATTCATCTCTAACGCAGTCAAATACCTACTGCAATACCAAATTTAGCGAAGTTCTCTTTGAAAAAATTCTTACTCTGAGATTGTGAAGTTTTCTTGTTTAATCGAATTTTTATGAACCTATTAGCTTTTACCCGAGGCTTCGTACGCATGGAAAAGCACACAACAAAACTAAAAACAATTTATTTATAGTGTGCACCTAAAATAAGGCAAAATCTCAAATCAATTCAATATTTCTTTAAAATCAAGTCAAGTCCATTTTATTTATCGATCGAGATTGAGATAGCTACAACAATATTATACATATATATTTTTAAACTTTTAATTAAAAGGAAATTAGAGATGTCATTAATTACAACACACTACACATACTGAATTTCCAATACTAAATGGGGCAACGCAAATGCGTGAATTTATTACGCCAGTTGGGGTACCGCTATACAATTTTTTAATATCCTTTATTCTATTTTATTTCAATTCAAAAGTAATTCAAAATGAATCCAAAAAATCGATTAATTAACAATGTTTAATTTTAAATGTTTTAAACACTAAGAAAATAAACCGAATCGTTTGAAATAATCGGTCGAAAACTTGTTAAGCCTAACATCATTAGCGTGAGAGAAAAAAAATGGTCTTACTCACTTGGTGGTGGGAAAAGGGGGATTTTTGGCAGGAAAGTAAGAAAAGTGTCGTTTTTACTGTTTTCTTCGCAATTTTTCCTTTTTTTTTTCTCTATATAAGAAATCTCGTGTATTAACGAAAATATTAAGAAAGTTAGCCGATTTGGTCTAGCCGTTCTCGATTTTTCCGCTTAGCAACACATTTGGCGATTCATTTTTAATTATATAGATTAGCCGTCTTTGGCGATTTGCTGATTCGCCAGGATTAACGATTGTTGAATATTTTGTGGAACTATGTGTAATTGGTTACCTCAACAAAATGCTTTTATATTATTAAACATTTACGTGAAATTTACTTATCCCAGTCTGGGGGCCTTTGCTAAGTAACAATGATATTTCTGCTAATTATTATTTTAATTATTTATTTCTTAAAACATTGAATTGAATAATCATAATGTATATCAAATAGTATTTTTGCTTTAAGTTGTAACATAAACATTCCTATGTTGCTTTAACAGTTTTATATTGCAACATAAACAGTCCTATGTTGCTTTAATAGCTTTATGTTATAACATAAACTTTCAGTTGTAAGATAACAACTGAAATAATTTCAGCAAAACTATTTGATAGGAGAGCCTAAAATATTAATATGAAGCACAAAAATAATTTTTAGTGAAAATTGCAAACATTCCAGAAAAGATCCAAAGAATTGGTATAATTAAAAAGACAATTTCTTTTCAAAATTCCGCTGATTTTTTATTAATTAAAATTTTATATAAATTTGTTTTTCAGGTACACTTTTTCGTATTCTAAAGTATACAAGGGTATACACAAATATAAATTTGATATGTGTATTATAATTGGACCTGCGATGATACACACAAAGATTTCCCTTAATAAGTAACACACACACACACACACACACTCACACACACACACACACACACACACACACACACACACACACACA